>LPNX010673768.1:1166334-1222466 GCA_001517045.1 Pseudotsuga menziesii | reverse complement strand
TAGATAAGTAGCAATGGATAATTTGTATAGCACCATGAGCTACTTACCCATCACATGCATATTAGTAGTATGCTGTCATTAATGCAAACATCCTATCATGCCTAATACAACAACTGAATATAAACAAATGCATAACAAAATAATATAATAAAATGACAATTGAATACTTATCTTTATTTTTTTCAAGGGTAGACTCCTTCTTGAGCCTTCAGCTTCATCATCTTCTTCATTCATAGTCACATCGTTTTTTATCCAAATGCTGAGGTGGATAAGAGGTTCTTCAAGAGTTGAGTTCTTCATATTCCTCATTGCTTGAGGGATCTTCTTTGGATGGTAAGAGCTTGATCTTCAGTTGCTCCCACCTTCTCTTCTCGAGCTTCTTCTTCTTGTGAATTCTCTTCCCAGAGTCCACTGAAATTAATCACTTCCTTCTAGCACACATTCCTTGAATGAATGAATCCCTCGATCCTGGGAGACTAGTCAAGGTGGCCATCACCACTTCTTTTACCGATTCAAGTTGTTCTTGGTTTGAGAGACTCTTATGACTGCATGGCCTCTACATTCTAAATATTCACATTCTTCAATTGGTTTCTCAAGGTCATATTCTAATTTCTGTTCTTCCCTTCAAATATATTGGTCAAGGAATCAAACATATTCGGTGTCTTTTAGGGAAGACACTTGTGGTACAAGTTGATCCATGACTGAATCAACCATGATCTTCTTGGACTTGACCAATTTCTTCTTGTGTAAGGCTTCTAGCCTCATCTCCCTCTGAAACTGGAACCTCTCTACTCATGTAGGTGTCCAATCCATTTCTTTAGAGAGATCAAATACTTCTATGCTTAGAATTTGTGAACTTCACCAAGCTTATCATCAATCTGATGTGATAGATCACTTTGAAATGAGAACCTCAAATGGAAATAGCAAAGGATTAGATCTTACCGATTTGAGGTGTCCGTCCTTGTCCCGGAGTTCGTTGATCTAGGGTTTGTCACAGAAACCCTAATTTTCAAAACTTGGAATATTTCAGATCTGATTGGATGAACACACATATCTCTTCAAATGGAGTTGTCCAATGTACTCCTTTTCTGAAAACAGTGGAGGGAAACTTCCGGAACAGGAAGCCCTAATTTTCTGATTTCTTCTGCAGAAATTCCTGTTACTGTTTCTGTGATATCTCCGAAATTACTGATCCTATGTGTCTGAAATTTCTCACTGAGGTAACCTCACATGTACCTGATCCAACAGCACAGGTTTCATTAGAATTTGTTTCACCATTTGGTATTTATGATCCTTTTCCCAAGGTGACCTGTTACAGGACTGTTCAGAACAGAGAAGTTGAACGGCATGCCACGTGTCACTGGTTCATCTTCTGAGTCTGAACTTTGGACCTCTGTATCCCAAGATATTGCAATTATCCCCAGGTGTCCTGTTTATGGATGATTTCTGGAAGAGGCTGGAGCCCTAACTTGGAGAGATCATATCTCCCAGAATATAGCGAATATGAGGCTTATTTTTGGACACACTGTTCATCAGGATTCTATATTCGGCCCCTGCAATTTTCAGCTTCTGAGACTTCGCCAATCTCGGAATATAGCGACTGTACCAAAACTTAGCAGTTTTAGTATTTAGGGTTTCTCCTAGCTCAGGGTCAAACTAGGGTTTGACTTTCCTGGAGTTTCACCCAACCAAATTTCTTGATCTAGGTCTCTTAACTTTGGTTTTTATGAGGAGAACAATCCTATGCTGGTCTCACTCAAAAATTCCTTTTCTGAAGAAATCCCTAATTTCCACATCGAAACTGAAAATGCTTGAAATTGAATTCCGCATCGAAAGAAAGATGCACCCTTCAATGGAGAGTCATCTTAGCATACTTTTGCTGAAAATATGTGGAGGAAGATCCAAAAAATAGGAATCCCTAGTTCCTGTAGCTGCACAATGTCTTGTTCTTAGGTTAGCTCTGATACCATGTTAGTTTTTCAACATTTAAGCTAGCATTATGTTAGGATCTTTTGACTGAGAGAATAACAAGCACAACAATAACATAAGCACATCAAATGAGACAAGAGACACAAAGAGTTTTGATAGGGGAAACCATAAATGGAGAAAACCCCTCAACTTCCTCTAAGATAGTATCACCACAAGATGTGAAACCCAAAACAATAAGATGACCTCCCAACACAACAGCAGCCTTCTGTCTTCTGTCAAGCCCAAGTATTTCCTTCTCCAAAGGTGCGCCACACTTGAGAGAGCAAGTGATGTAATTCACAAGTGATAAATAGAGAGACTCTCACTCTCTATTTATATTCTTCCGTTGACTTGAAGTGCACTCAACCATGTAGGCTTAACTTACAATTACTTACTCGAGCCTACACCTTAATTAGTGTATAATAACCCAAGTGCCCCGAAACTGTGGGGACTTACCTAATGACTTGATATGACTTGTTTATATTATTAATCCTCCCAATCGGAACATCAGGGCATGACCACATGACTCAAATACATAATAGAAACATCCCGGAATAAACATCGGGTAACAATACATAAGATACATAGAAGAATACATTCCGAAGTTACATATACATCAACACATATGTCTTTGTCCCATCAATTGTTGTGTTGAAGAGTATCCCTAGGATATTTTGGTGATGGAAAATTATCACTAATAAAGAAATCCCCAAATCATTAACTATTATGACGAAATTTTTTACATAAATATATATTATGCATGGTATAAGATTGACATAAATATTATATAGTTTTTATACATAACAAAAATAAATCTACAAAAATTTTTTCCATGAATAAAAAAAATATGATAATGACCAACCTAAAATAGAAAAGAGAGGCTACTACGATATATAAATGAAAGGTCAAAATAAAATAGATTGCAAGATGAAAGTAAATTCATTCGAGTGAAATAAGGTAGATGGGACATCAAGAAACTATCTTGAAACCAACCAAATCATTTTATATTGCAAAAATTAAACATGTGAGAGGTATAAGCACATTCAATATAGTACTAATTCTGGTGGAGTAGTGAAAGCAATTCCATTCCATTAGATTGGTCGTTCATTTCATTGGTTTAGATCTTAGATTCCCCTCTTTGGTATTAACCTTATCTATATATTTCACAATTCATTTAGCATTTACACTCTATCCTAGTGTCTATCTCTCAATGGATCCTCTCAACATTCATCTTATGATGATGAAGAACCCAGTCATTCCAACATGGTGTAGGAACTAACCATCACTCTCACTGAAATTCGAAGACATTAATGTAGGGATTCCACATCTACCTTCCAACTAGACACTAGAATATTCGTACCTAAATATGATTCTCTTGATATAGAATGAGGGCATCGTCACCTAGCACAACACCTAGGAAAAAGGATTCCCATGAATGGTTGGCTAGCTAGCTCGAAAGATGGGGTTTCTACTGCCTAGATGGTGCAACTTTCTAAGATATACCATGAATTTAATATTAGTTTCGATGTGTTAGTTGGATAGTTAGATAGAAGAATATATTGAAGATCTATTGTTTTTTTTCGTCAAAAAAAAAATAGTGTGATTC
The DNA here is from genome assembly GCA_001517045.1 of Pseudotsuga menziesii. Taxonomy (NCBI): domain Eukaryota; kingdom Viridiplantae; phylum Streptophyta; class Pinopsida; order Pinales; family Pinaceae; genus Pseudotsuga; species Pseudotsuga menziesii. Next base: position 1,218,892 of record LPNX010673768.1, on the reverse strand, counting down.
TCTCACCATATGCTAGCAAGATATCGCTCTATATAAATGATACCATACAAAGACGAGTGTCATTAGTTCAAAGTGCCTTGCTAATGTGGAAGAATAAAATAAATCTAATAGTATATTGGAGCAAGCTTCCCGCCAATACATAACAATTGCAATGCTATGGGAGTGGTAACTATAGCGCTCTCATCCCTTGGATCCAAATCGATAGTGTGAAATCTATTACCTTTCGACCGGGTTCACCAAATCGATTTGTGGAGGGAAGAGAAGCCCCATTACTATTTTGGGCTCGGCCCTCATTGTTATCTATTGGGTTTGACAGGGTTGCATTAAAAACTGTTTATTCCAGTAGCATAGAGAGCAGATCCTGCAGCATAGACAACAACACGAGTAGTAGCATCATATATAGATATAGATGCAGCACAAGCAGTTCCAGGTCCAGGTGAAGCAGTTGGTTAGTCAGTTTATTTAGATAAATACCCAGTTCCATGTACAGATGATCGTGATAGAGATGAAGAGCCTAATTCTCAAGATGAAGAGTTGGATCCTGTCCCCAAAAGGTGTTCCTTGCCCTTTTGCTCGAGCAAGATAAGGCATATGCTTTCCCCCTTATTGCCTTGAGGCGTACCCACACTACTCGGTAATCAGTGAATTCCTATCAAGTTGAGAATCATCTTACTGGTTTTGGTGGAATGGGAACCCCGTCTAGTCATTAATGCTATACCCATAATCTATACACCCCAGGATAGGTGCACCTCCAGTAGAGGCATCGTAATGTAGAAGCGTGGATTTCATTTGTTGGAAGTCGAATTATTTTTGAGTCATCACAAAGATTCATGTTTTGGCTGAAGCATAGCAACTCCATTGACAAGGGAAAAAACTACACAACTCAACACAGTGGTTAATAGGTAATTCTTCATCTCGTGAACAATAGGAGAGGGCCGAAGAGGATAAGGCCGCAGGGGACAGAGCTCGCAGAGGAGAGGGTGGCAAAGGAGGGTTTGCAAAGGAGGAGGGTTTGCAGAGGTCACACTGAGGCTGACAGAATTCCCCAAATGGATCCATTCTCAGGAATTCCACCATATCAGTTGCACTTGTAAGTAAATGCTCTTTAATAGATAAGTTAACCTCCTTGCTTGAGTTCATTTCTTTTACCAGGCTTTCCACTCTGGAACTAGTTTGTTGTTTCACAAGGGGAATCAAGGATTGAACTACATCAGTCATCAGAGGTCGATAATCTGCTTCTGATTGAACACACATTGGGTTTCTATTGGATCTTGCAAAGTTGCGTCGAGAGGGTGTACAGTTAGAAGCAGCAAAGGTACTTTGCACTTTGCACAACTTTCTCAATTTACCTGTTCATGGGTGATTCTGTGAAACCAACTTTCTCAATATATAAGTCAGTCGCTCTCTTTGTACTTTGCACTTTGCACAATTTTTCTGAACTTGCTTGTTCATGGGTGATTTTGTGATGCCAAGTCATCGCCCTTAGCATTTCAGGGCATTTCTGTTAGTATTCAGAAAGTGGAGAGTTGGACTGCCTAAGAATTTCTTGAATTAAACGTTAAAAGGCTTGATCAAACTGTCCCCAAGTTAATGTTATTTGTTCTTCTACAGGCCATAGAAAAATTATCAGTCAATGCTGATGTGGCTAAAGCAGTTGCTATGGAAGGAGGCATTAGCATTTTGGCAGCCCTGACCAGGTCACCTAATAGATGGGTTGCTGAAGAGGCTGTGGGAGGACTGTGGAACCTGTCTGTAGGAGAAGAGCACAAGGTGTCAACTTTATGCTCTTTGCTTATTTTTTATTTAATCTAAAAACAAAAAATGAAAACTATGATGATCAGATCTCCCTGTATGACAGGAAGCCTTACTTATCCTTTTAGCAAGCACCCTGCCTACATTGTGCATGTTTATGGTGTTGCCCATGTATTGTATGCACTGGAAATGCTATGGAAATTACAGTTGTTATTATTGATTGGTAAAACTGGGCTGTTTGACTAAATACTGCTTCATTTTCCTATCATCCATAGAACAACATTCTAGTTTACTTCCTCCTTTCCAAATAACATGAAGTTGATGTTTTTTTTCTTATGCTCAGGGTGCTATTGCAGAGGTAGGTGGTATAAGGGCACTGGTGGATCTTGTATTCAAATGGCCTTCTGGTGGGGAAGGGGTTCTGGTAATATTTGAAGCTACAAACTTTAATTTCCAAAACTTGACTCGTAAAACTATAGAACTAAGAATGCTACGTTTCATGTAGAGTTCTCTTTTCTGATGATAGAGCTATGGAAAATCTTTCTAACAGATAGATAGGCCTTGTTATTGTCTAATCTCTTTTGCATTAAAAAAAACCAATAAACCTCAGAGTTTCGGATGATGTCTCTATGTCAAATGGATTGGCTGCACTTTTCCTTTGAGAAACAAATATTACTTACTTTGTTTAAGATTCAATCTCTAAATAGAATTTGAAGAGAACTATAGAGTAAGCCAGACTATTTGAGGTTGCATTAAGAACACTCTTTGCAGAATCTGCCTATCATTTATCCTATTCAGGTTTTGAATCATCAAGGAGTGGATCCAATGTAAACTGGAGCAGTTCAGGATGATTGGAACCCAGCTTTCTTTGGTTTTGTAGCAAGCCTGCCTTAAGGTGACAAAGCTACACGTGGTGCATTTTGTGAATGGTGTGATTTCATCAACTTTGAACTTGTTTTCATACATCAACGATTGTTGCCATTGATCAATGGACGTGTTTTTGATTTCCCTGCTTGTGTTTTCCTATCAGAGTTGGTTTAGCTCACAACTACTTCTCCTTTGTTTGTTTGTTCCTCTTCACAGATTAGTGCCATTTTCCCCTCTTTCTTTGCCTTTAAGTTTTTATCCTTCCAACTTTTTCCTTCATTGCTACTGGTATATGTCTTCTTTCTCTTTCCATTTTTTCACTTATATTTTGTTTCTATGCCCCTTTTTCTCATCTCAAATTTTCTCCCCACGGTCCTTTTTTTCTTTTTTGTTTTCTGAGTTCTGTTTCTCACTTCGTGTCCTTTTTTTTTGGCTTTTGTTTCCTGCTTGCAGATGCTTCATGTCTCTTAACGTATATGAATAAGTGGAAGCAGGGCTGCTTGTGTGAACTTTCTGTGAGTAGTGCACTTCTAACACAATTTTCATTTCATGCAAGCTTTTGATGGTAGTCAGTATTCCAATTCATTTACAAGTGTCGAGAAGTCCATTTCTCCTTTTCCTATACAAATTAACACTCTGACCTTGTTGTATTCGTTAACTATCAAATACCCATGCTTTGAAAATGTTGTATATGTAGTACAAACTACAAGTAGGTATCTTGATTATTTTCCATATCTGAATCAGCCTTTTCCGTAAGTTTTGGTTGCTCTGATATCCATTCCTGCCCAATAATCTGTTTTACATTTACATTTAGGCCAATGAATAAAATGCTTTATCTTTATTTCCATTGTAAATAAAAAAAGTTTAAAGACGGGGAAGGTGATAAATTCTAGTCATTTTGCATTCTAAGAAGGTGTCTTTGTTTCATTAATATGTTCTTTCTTTGTAGTTTGCAGAAGCTATAAGTCAAATCGAGCTTCTGAATGAGCTTAATTCTGTTTTTTAAAGAGATTTTGGTCTATTTTTGAAGAATTTATCATTATAATGGACAGTTGGGCCCTTGCTTTTTCTGATTTGCATCAATACAAAGATTCTGTGAGTCAGTATCTTCGGTCAAGGTCTCCATCTTCTTTATTAAGCAGATTACTTTGCTTTAAGACCTCCTAACATAAAATTGAAAGCATCTGAACCCTTGCATTTAGTTTAAATGGAGGCTTATACTATCTTGTTTTTCCCTGAATGCTTGTTCATTTTTCTTACAGAGTAGAATTGTCTCTGGAAGTATTGGTTGTCTCTGTTTGGAATTGAAAAATCTCTGTTGACATTGTATGACCTTTGTTAAAAAAGTTAGGGTTTGGTATTGAAGTCAGAAAGTTGTAAAAGTAGTCATCTTGTTTTCATCCACAAAACATTAGTAAATGGCATTTAAAAAAATATTTGAATGTATTTTATACCCATAGAAACTGTTTGTTTGATTTTTGAAAATGGGCCATTTCTTATATTTGATAGCAATATGAGCAAATATGTTTCCAATTTGCAGTTTTATCATAAGTCAGATGCTAAATTGTTCATACCAAGTAAAAGATGTTTGGATGAGTGCATGTTGCAGGTTTAATGTTTGATGATCAAGGTGGAATTTGGTCACCTATTGCTGAAGGATGCGCTGGAAAACCTTTACAAATGTCACGATAATTTACTTTTAGTATAATATCTTAAATTTTGGGCTATTATTAAAGTGTTGTTTCACAGCCCAAAGTTGCAGACCAAAAAAAGCAGCACTATAACAATAAACATTGGAGAATTTTCAAGATGAGTTCACATGTTTATTTGTATCTTGTCAGCTTTATTACAATAGTGAGACATGTAATTCTCCGTTCATTAATTGGCCCTTTCAGTGAAGGGAATTTTGGTATCAGTTCATTAATTGGCCTTTTCAGTGAAGGTAATTTTGGTATTAGTATCTATTTTGCTTTTAAGGAAAGATTTGGTATGGGATATTTCATGACAGAATTAACGGGGTATGGGAGATTTCATCTCATTCTCTTGTATACACGCAAATTACAAATTATCATGAATTCTGCTTTTTATAATTTGTTAGCTGCATTGTATAAATCTGCTTCTCCTAAATTTTAACTGTATAATTCTGGATTTATCATTTTTCTTCTAAATTGCGTTTCCATAAAATGTTAAGTTAACAGATTTTATTATACCTGTTTCTGTAGGATGAGGAGATCGATGAAGATACTGCATTTGGTGATGATTCTGATCATTCAGAAGAGAAGGATATTGCTAAAGGAAGGGTAGAGGCTGCTCACCAAGGAAAGCAAACTTCACGAGTAGATTTAAACAGTGACAAGGAAGATCGAATGAGTGAATCTGAAGACCTAAGTGGAAGTGAGGATGGTAATGATGAAGAAGTTGAGGAACATGATCAGTTGAGTGCTGGAAGGAAAAAGCTAGAAAAGCAATGGTCGTGGTGTTGATTTGCTTGAATTAAATAAGGTGTGTCACTGTGTATATTCATGTTCTTTGCATTAATTGCCTGCGTTCTTGATCGATTGGAATTTTTTCATATGGCCGTGGTCACAAGTCCATTGCTATTTGATCACTGATGCAAGTTTTGTGTATGGTATATAGCATATACCCGATAGAGCTATTTTAGCCCTTCCTCTTCTGCTATGTTTTGTCAGTTTCATGTTAAGGATCATGATATTTGCAAAAGAACTTCCTTCAAGAGTTCTACAGATACCATATCAGTCATTTTCATGTGCCAGTGTTGATTTTTAATGGTATATGATAGTTGACCCATAGAGTTATTTTAGCCTTTTAAAAAATCTCCTTTTGCATGTATTTGTAGAAATTATAGATTCTGAATTAACTTTTCTATTTACAAGATTGATCTTGCACATTTATAATGAGTTGTTGAGTCAATGTTGGCCAGGAGGAAAGAAAGTGCACTGTACTTTTTGTCATTAAAAAATAGAACCTAGAGAAGGCTCAGTTTTCTTAATTGGTACTGCCATGCTAGGGGACTGTAATGTATTGGGTATGAAGATAAAATAATTCCAAAAATGAAAATATAATTTTGAAAACAGGCACTTCATAGTTACACGGAATTGGCGAATCAAGATGGCATGAATGAACGAAAGTGCACTGTACATTTTGTCAAAAAATGCTAATAAATATTAAAAACTAGAACCCAAAGAAGGCGCAATTTGCAATGCTAGGGGACTGTAATGTATTGGGTATGATGATAAAAATTTTCCAAGAAGCGAAATTTATTTCAAGCGAACAAGAAGCATCTCCATCATAACAGATGCCACATGTTGCCAAATCAATGAATGGCAAGGATTCCATTGTCATTCTGATGACGTGGCTGACACATAGCCTAGTGTTATTCAGCAGCTCGATAGTTTTATCCCCAGAAAAATCACATGAAAGCACCAAAACTAGGCTGGGTTGATGCAGCATTTGTAGACTAAAACAAGTGCATGCTAGACAGGAAAAACGTATGCTACACTATCACCATTCCTTCGAAGACTGGGATTATCTTAAGCATACAGTGATACAAATAATGATAGCCATAGAAAACTCTGGGTCCCTGTAATAGAAAAATTACATGGAAAAGCAAATTTATAATATTGCCAGACGTTTAATATGTTTAATTACTCATTATAAGTCACTTGGTTCTTGTATGTATTCAAATCCAACACCAATGAAATTTGGAATATGAAAATTTGAAAATTTGCCACGAAGTTCGGCAAAAGGATTGAATGATGTTGTAATTGCATATTATCAAACAAATGCAAGTATTTTACCACTTCAAAGTCAATCCAAAAATATTTTTCTATCAAAAATTTGGTGACTATACATTGAATTTTGGGTATATCAAGTCAATTGACTTGATTTTGCTCGTGAAATGCCAAAGCTCAGGCCTCGTACATATATTGCGATTATTAGGGACCCATTTTCTCACAATGGCTTGGGAGATTTGCGCCAGCTGATTATGAATTTAAGATTATAGCAGTCCATCCACCTAGGATTTTGCTCATAGCAATCCCAGTAACCAAGGGCACACTCCAGATCAAATCTTAAGCAGTAATTTTCCAACAAAAAAAATGAATATACCATCAGCTGCAAATCTTGTTCTTCTAATTTATATACCACAAGATTGTCTGTGCAACAAATAAAATGATAATACCATCAGCTGCAAATCTTGTTCTTCTAATTGATATACCACAAGATTGTCTGTGCAACAAATAAAATGAAAATACCATCAGCTGCAAATGCAGGAAGGAACATCCTTGTTGGCATTCATCTCCATTGTTTCCTGCACATGTACATACATAGACTATGATTTCAAATGTTATTGTTTTTTTTAGAAGCTCAAAGTGTAATTAAATAATTTGACATGCTCCTGGGATTTATAATTCTGAATAATTTTCATCAACATGGGTGGTGGCGGTGCAGGGAAGAACTGGCATCATGATGGCAGGGCATTAAAGAAGTATATCAAGTTCAATAACAAGTTCATGTAACAGGTTAAAGCATGCTCTGTGAAAATGTTCAAGGAAGTGTTTTTCATAGGACATATCTGAAACACCAGCCCCCTCCATTCTTTCATCAACTGAAAGCTGTGGCTGTAGCATTTGTAAAAGAGCACTGACATGTTCTTCATTAAGTTGGTGACAGGCTTCTTTGTAAATAGAAGAATGCCAATCTGGAGAAAAAATGCACTCTTTAATAAAACTAAGCACTTCGACAGCTCCTTGTAAAGGAATATTACTGGAGTCAGAAACACGGTCATTTGCAGAGCAGGGCTGTTCATGTCCATCAGAGATGAGTACTACTTGCTTGCTAGCCTCTGAAAATAGATCTCCAAAGAGAGCATCATCTTCATGCCTGCTTGCAGATTCTGCATCATTTACTCCCAGCCCATCCTTGCTAGCATTTGGCCATGACTTTCCCGTGCTTTTAATCCATGGTTTTAGTGGTATTTGTTTCAAATTTTTTTTTTATCCACATAGCACTCTATTTTTCTTCATCACAAAGTATAATATGAAGCCCCAAAAGTTTTTAACGACATGGTTTCTATTGTATATGAATAATTTTTACAGCATCCGTATTTGAAGAAAATTGACCTGACTTATATTTGTGAGAGTTGATATTCATGTGTTGTGTCATTGCAGTTATGCTAAGTTTGATCAGTTGAAAACTTGGAACAACTTTCATCTCAATACATTGTTTTAAAGGTCTGTACATAAAATATGGACTAAACTCTTACCTTTCTCTATAGGTCACAGTGGAGGAGGCAAGGGACCAGTGTAAACTTCCTTGGATGTGTGAAGCACTTGATAAGTTTGAGGGTTATATTCTTCGAAGTAGAGATATCTCAAAATTAAAATCAGCAAAAAAAAAAATTAATTTAAAAAAAAAAAATTTCCATAAGCGTCGCTTAAGGGACGGTTTCTACTGTCTCTTTTCCGACACGTTTTCTAGATAGCCGTCGCTTATCCGATGGTTTCTGCTATCGCTTTTCTGACACATGTTCTAGATAACCGTCGCTTATCCGAAGGTAATATGTGTTGCTTATCTGACGCTTTTCTAGATATCCGTCGCTTATCCGACGCTTTTAGTTGAGATTCGTCGCTTAAGCGACGGTTATGAAGGTTATTTTCTCAAAAAAAAATTACTACCGTCGAAAATATTCTGTTGCTTAAGCGACGGTTTACATTTAAGCGACAGTTGCATAGGTGTCACTTAACCGACGGTTATTTAGGTGTCGCTTAACCGACGACAAGTTTCCGACGCTTAAAAAAAAATCAAAGTGTCGTACATGCGACAGGAAACTGTCGAAAATCCGACATGACGGCCGTCGGATTTTTGGTCAAAATGTAGTAGTGTCATAGTAATTATTTGTGTCTTTGTTGAGTATGTTGTTTTATTTTTGGAAGTTGGCACCACTTATAATCAAAACGAGAAAATATTTTATGACTTTAAAGTCTAAGTTTTACCCTTGGATTAGAGTAAATTATGAATTCGTCCCCTCTATATTTATGCCCCGACTTCTCCAGGAAGCAGTATGTCTCTCCATATCTTTCCTTTTGTGAGCCCTAGTCTCCATCAAGCTCTGTGATTTTTCTTACAGGTAGTTACAGGCATCAGTGAAGGGTGGCTGCAAGGCCTCCCGTGGCAGTTCCTCCCCCTCACGCGCTCGGTGGTGAAGGAATGGCTTGCACTCGCAGCCTTCTCCTCCTGTTCGTGCTTATCTTTCTCAGTGTATCGGGCTGCAGCTATCAGCTCAGGTGTTTTAGCATCTGGTAATTGGGGTCGAAGCTTGGTTCTTGGCTGCCGCTGCTCGAGTTGGCAGGAAGGTGCCGTGGGCACGTTGGTCTGTCAAAAGCAAGGAGAAGTTTATCTGTTTCAAGAACTTGTTGTGCTTAGTTCGTGTTTCAATCAATTCTCGGTCGAGCAACAAGACAGTGCTCCTGTCAATCCAGTTCATGCCATACACAATCACTTCGCTCAGTTAAGCATCTCGACTGAAGCAACCAGAATGGCGCAGGGTGGAGAAGGGGCTGGCCTTATGGACATAAAAAAAACATGCGAAGATTATACGAACTGCTAGCAATCAGTGTCTTGGACACTAAAGAAATGGCCAATGAGGTGAAGAAAATGGGAGACAGCATAAGTTATACTTTTCTCTTCAGATAAGTAATCATGATGCTCGAATAGATGACAACGAGAGCAGTCTCTGGGAAATCATGGGGAAAGTGGATAGGATCCAGGAGGATCTCCAGCGGTTCATAGCAATGAATCAGAGCAGTAGAGAAAATAGCAGAAGCAGTGCTCCCTATGGAGGAGGAATTCGTCGTCCAGCCTAGAAACAACAGAGGCAATCCGTCATCTGCTCCCCTTTAGTTATGGCTGAATGTTTTTTTGTATTTTATTATGTAAACAGTTTGTAAGGGTATACCCCTCCTGCAGTTTCAGATGTTTTGAGCAAACTTTATGTAAGGTTTTTTGGACAGCACCATGGATAGGCTTTCTGTGCAGCAGTTTTGTTGTACATAAACTTTTGATATTGTCTTTTTTGTAATGAATGGTTGTGCACAGCCTGTTTTATATAACCCCCTTTCTAGTTTCTGTTAAAAAAAAGAGAGAGTAAATTATGAATTAAAATAGCAACATAATTTATTGTTGTTGTTGTTGGTAGTGGTAGTGTATTAAAAACTAAGTTGATGAATGTTTACTTTATGAATAATAGATTAACGTGAGAAATTTCTTACCTATAAATTTATTTAATGATATTGATGTTAGTAAAGCCTCCCTTATTTATTAATATTAATTATTTTAAAAATCAAAATCAATTATGAACTAGAATAGCATTAGTGGAGTACACTTTGATTTTTTTCATATCTAAAAGGAAAGGGGGGAAACCAACTGAACCAGTTATTGCAATTGTTCATTATTTATTTATGTAATATTTGAACAATGTATTTGATTGAAAAGAGCATATTTATATTGAAAATATAGATATATTACAATATTTATATTATCATTAAGATTTTATATCATCTATTAATTTATGTTAGGGCACGAAGGAATCGAACCACCATTGTCCTGCTTGTAATGCAGGTGCTCTTCCATTGAGCTAGCACCATTTACAACATGAGGGGAGAGGGACTATGTTAAAAAAACAGATTACACATTTCTAATCCTCTGTGACAAATCAAAATGATGAAAGTCTTAGACTTTGATTCCTTACATAATTTCTATTAATATTATCTATAGTTTGTATTAAATGGTAAGTTGATTAAGTTTATGTAATGACATTAATATTGTATATGTTACTATGATTAAGCAATTGAATTATAATTTGATATGGTAACTATTACATTGTTGGTGTTGACTTCCTATACTAGTAGAAGGTTGGCACAATTTTAGAATAACCCATTTAAAAACTATTTAATGATATAATACATATGACTCTCAATGTTTGGGAATAACCCATATAAAAACTATTTAATGACATAATACATCTAACTATTTTTGTGACTGTTTTTTCTCATATGACTCCCTATGTTTCTATTATAGTATTTTGACCACTGTCACACTATGACTCTGATTTTTGGACCTTCATGTTCGGAACTATATGCTTTTTATTTGATGGGTACTTATATGTTGTTTTGATAGTACTTGATACTTGAGACTCTTGAGTCTGCTCAAGATTGCTCTTTCATCCTGATATCTATTGTATATGTATAAATTTTAACCCTGACATGGTACTTATATGAATACACAGTGATGTGTATTTGAAAAATGTAATTTTGTTACTCGAAAGATGAAATGAAATTATGCTTTTTTTTCCGAGGAAAAAAAATACAAACGTGTTTGTTACTATAACAATTCTAATTCTCGACATAGCAAGTAATATTGTATGTGTTGAGTATCATGTTGTAATATATTAGAAGGTTGGCAACATTTTACAAGTGACAAGAAAAACTATTATATATTAAGTGTTACTATGCTAAGTTTATTATTTTAACGATAAAAAACAATTATACGTTAGAATAGAAATATAATTTATTTATATTAAACTATTATTTATATTTTCTAAAAAAAAATAAGTTGATCAATTATTATATCATGAAAAATAGATTGTAGAAGATTTTTCTACATATTATTATTAAAGTTATTTAATGGCATTAATAATCAATGTGTGTTGCTATTATTATCTTGGGATTTCATTTAATTGAAATTATGTTAACTAATGTGTCTAGGTTGAGTTACCATAGTAAGTCTAAGTCTTTTTTGAGTATGATGTTTTATTTTTGGAAGTTGGCACCACTTAATAGTGGACAAGAGAAAATATTTTATGACTTAAAGTAAAATAGGTTTTATCTTTTAGTAATAATTAAAATAAATTATGAATTAGAATAGACATAATTTATTATTGGTGTTGTTGTTGGTGGTAGTGTATCAAAACCTAAGTTAATGAATGTTGATTATATGAATAACAGATTTATGTGAGAAATTTTACCTATAAATGTATTTAATGATATACTTTGATTATCATTAATATTTATATTTGCGTATTAAAAAAAAAAGTCATAAATATTTGACTAGTGAACTATTAATAATTTGTGTAAGAAATTTCTTACATAATATAAAGTTATTTAACAGCATATTAATATTGTGTTGTGACTATTATTAACTTATGTAGTATTGACATTAAATGTTAATACATGGCTATTGATTTTTGGGATTAATTTATGTGAAATATTTTCAAACCATAATGAATTTTACATTGTTCCCTCAACGATCATGCATGGAGTGCCCACTTGAAATGTTGGTTTGAAAAACTCACTGACAACTTAATCCAGAAAATCATTCACAATGATGACAAACTGTGAAAGCCTACACTCTGAAAATGTTACTACTTTGTCTTTGTTGAGTATAATTTATTAAACTAGTACAAATTTCGCACCACTTTAAAGCCTACATAAGAAAATATAGTATTAATTAGAATGCAACAGAGTAGAACAATTAAATTTATATCAATTATAATAACAAATAATAGAGAAAATTCACTTCAAACTTTATTGCAAGTGCCTTACATTTATTCATAGAGGAAGTCTAGAAGATGTTTTAAGGTTCATTATTGAATATGATTATGCACATTTGATATAGTGACAAGTTGAGTTTATGTAAAATACAAATTGAAAAATTAAAAATTGAATGGTGTTATCTAATTCACATAAAGTACCATCATGTGAATTAACATAGAAGTTGAACCAAAATTTTCATATCAGTAAATAACATAAAATTCCTCAAAAAAAGGCTTGAAGAGAATATTTGATATACAACAAACATTGAAAAGTGTTTCTTCTTGTATATTAATAAGTCGTTCAAAGAGAAAATTACATTCATGAATCATCTCCACCTAATCTCGTTATATTCAGTGAAGCAAATCAATTACAAGTTGTACACCACATTTATTTATCGTGGTCTTCCTGCAATCTTCTTTCTTATGTCTAACATGAATTAAAGCTAACATGATGTTACTACTTAATGATTGATTTTTGTATTGAGTTATGTGAAATCTTTTCAATCCACAATGAGTTTTTCGTGGTTCCCGTAACAAGCATGGGTGGAGTATCCACTCAAAAAATTGTTCTGAAAGACGTTCACATGGTTTAATCCAGAAGATCAATCACAATGATGACAAACTGATAAAACTTGCACATTCAAAATGTTAGTACTGTATTTATTGAGTATAAGTTAATATACTAGTACAAAGTTGGCACCACTTTAAAGTCTACAAGAGAAAATATAATTATGAATTTGAATGCAACATAGTAGTACAATTAAATTTATATCAACTATAATAACGAATAATAGGGAAAACTCACTTCAAACCTTATTGCAAGTCCCTTACATTTATTCACAAAGCAAGTCTATAAAATGGTTTAAGGTGAATTCGCATAAAGTATCATCAAATGAATTAACATTGAAGTTGAACCAAAATTTTCATATATGTCGCAAATAATATAAAATTCCTCAAAAGGTGGCTTGAAGAGAATATTTGATATACTACAAACATTGACAACTTTTTCTTCGTAATATCAGTATTCGGAATAGCCGCAGATATCATTTTAAATATCGACGTTTCGGGTCCACAACAGGACTCATTCATGAATTATCTCCACCTAATCTCCTTATATTTTCTCAAGCAGATCAAGTATAGCTTGAGGATGAATATTTCCATGGTTAATCATAATGACAAAGAGAGTTTATGGAATTAAATTGTGTCATCAGGTTTTGGTACCCAATATTGTTCTAAAAATTTTCCCTTGTATTTCCCTGGGCTAGGTTGTCACCAATCAATCTTCACATGAAGGGTCTCATTGTCATCATCTTGGAAGATATCTGAGGTGGATTTTTCCATCCAAATAATCTCTCTTTCATCCTCATTCCTTGAATATCTAACAAGCAACATCTTTCCTTTCTCAACATCAGTTCTAGGATCGAATGTTGGCTTTGGCTTCTTGCACTTGGGTCCAACATATACTGGTTCATCTGTCACATTATCAAAATCTCCATCCATAATAATTGATATTGCATGGAGTGCATTACCATCAACGTTAATATTTTTCCTCGTCTTGGGCCAAAAATAAGCAAAAGAATAATCATTTTCATCCAAGGGTGTATGGTCATTTTAGATTCCATCTAATGCATCTAGAATTCTTTTCCAATAATATATTTTTTTATTCCGTTCCTCTGTAACAATTGGTGAATTCTCATTTCCAATAGTCTATTTCCACATTTTTATGAATGATGTTATTCCTTTAGTTATTTTAAATAAACAACATTTTCTTTGGGACATAAGAAAGATGGCTTCCCTGTGGGTAATAAAGGTTGACCTTCATCATTTATATTCCTGAACTCCACTGGTTCTAACCACTCAATGTCTCTAATGGATTCTTTATATCTCATAACTGGAACATCATTGAGTACAAGAAATTGGAAGTACTATATATTAAGATCTCCAACTAGTGCATTTTCCCCTCCTTGATGTACCCATTAAGAAAACTTTTGACGTCATACACTTCGTCAATAAATTTAGGTGGAAACACCCGTTTTTCTTATATTGTGCGATATGTATCCATCATCTCAGGTAAAGAATATATATCTTTACTTTTCAAGTTGGAAGACATTCTTCTATAGGTTCCATCTATGTCTCCATGGGTGTGCCCCACAAGCAAGAACCCAACCTCAATAGTGATGAAGACACCAAGTGCAGTAAATAGTGATAGAAACATGAAAACATAATGATTCTTATTATCACTAGCTACATTGTCCAACTGTAACAACAAATGTGGAGGAAGAGGTTTAAAATCAAGATTTTGATTGTTTGAGCTTCCATTTAAAGATAGGAAAGCATCCTTGTACACTCTACATTTTGAGTAAATAGAGTTTTGAAGTAATGCATTTGAAAGTGGGTTTCTTGATCTTCCACTCTCATAAAGCAAATCACCATACATATCAAGGTGTGGGTATTCAAGGTCCCTCAAGCACTTTGCAAGAGATTTAATGGTAAATTGTGATCCCATGTGTACAAATGGTAGGGAGAAATTATCAAAATATCCTGTGTTATGCCCATGTGTTAGCATACCTGTCAATGACAACCCCAAGTTTGTTACTGCAACATATTTTGATTTGACACGTAATCTTGGGATTTAAGTCTTTGTTTTGTCCATTTTATCATGGATAATGCTCAAGTATTCCTTTGGATACCACTCTGGCATAATTATGTGGGAATAGTAGCAATATCTTCCGCACATAACAATCTTGTTAAATTTCTTCAATGTAGCTCGTGCCTTATATTCCAACTGTTTTGCAGTTGTTGTCTTCGTCTGTGCTTTCAACACGATACATTCACTACATTTACTGAAGTTAGTGTTCTTTGAGAATGCCACATCTGGAAAATGAGTATTCCAAATCTTTCTCATTGTTGGTTGTGATATTGATGGAAAATTGATCTCTTAAAGAGCCTCATTGATCTCTTTTAACAAAGAACTGTGGGTGTACGTTGATGGTAACAATCTTAAGGGAGCAAAATTTCCATCTTTTTCAACTTGTCGTGTTTGGTTCGGTGGAAAATCTGAATTATCCATTACAATTTTGTGCAATATTTATATGGCTACCAAAGTATGTGCACGTGGTTTGCATTTGTTGGTGTTACCATGAATTCATTTGACATGTCCTTGTTGAAAATTATGTTGGTAAGTATAGAAGTTGCTTTGAGTAATATTATGTATCTTGTACCATGCTTTCTTGCAAATAATATCTCCATTTAACCTCATGTCTTTTACTTTCCTAACAACAGGAGGTAGGCCATGGCCATGGCTCTTTGACATGATTGTGTTGGAAATGAGTGAATTCAATACAAATTCCCTAATGCCATTTTTTTCAAGAGTTTCATACCCCTTATAGTAGCTGCAATGGCTTTCATATCCACATGTTGAAGACAATCTTGTTTGCAACATTTATCCGCTGCCAAAAGTCGGATTTTTTTCTCTTCATCTCTTTGTATTTCAAAGTTTCCAACATTTTTTGTAGCCACAACTCATTTAATCCTTTTATATGGCCTCGTTACATGCATAGCATTGAGTCTGGATATTTTTCATTATAAATATCACCATCCCATGTATTTAAGGGACTTGTGTCCTCTATAAGATCCCATACTGCCATTTCCTTATGTGCCTCCTTGAAATTTTCATTCACCCATAAAATATTACCTTCATTGTCCACCAACTCATTTATTAGCAATCTAACCAAACAATGTATAGGCTTATCCCGAATCCTGCATCTTTCACAATTTCTTTCTCTGTCTTCCACAAAAACATTGAATTCCTTTCCACCTAACATTTCACTCTCAACCATGTCATCCTCACGAAAATTAACTATGATCCCTTTCGCTATGTACATGCTTTTTCATGTGCATTCATGTGTAAGAGAAACCTTTTTACATGTTAATGTAAGCCTATTTCAGGGAGTATTTACTGGATGATCATGACAATGAGGTTCCAAATCTGATTCTGGCCAAATCTAATAAGATCCCAATGCACCCTAGAGTATTGTCAAATCCAGTTGGTTGTGGAAAAAGAGCATCATGTTTTAACACCTTCTCAACGTTAACAACTATGGATCCTTTATTTACCATCCTTCCATGCACCTTATGACCAATATTTTTATTGAATATGGGGCCTTCACCCACCTTCACTCCACATTGCAAAATATCTACCTTGTCTCCGATAGAAAATGCAGAAGAAACATTTGCACATATATAGCAAATTAAACAAACTTTGTATTTTCTCAAAAATAACAAGCAGTGTTCTATCAAAAACACTTAACATGTGATTCAAGATTTTGATTTACCTTTGTTATGCCTCAAAGTTATGATATTCCATGGATGTAAGTCTCCTTCATCAACATCTTCCACAATCAAATGTGGTTCAATGACATCAATTATCAAAACCATAACATATCCTACATTAAGCCTTTCTCCACCATAATGAGTTGTAGTCTCCATAGATTCAACCCTTCCTAGTCCAATAAATTGACCATTAAATAGGAGGTCAACATAGTCCCCTCTTGTCAAAATTATATTTTCCATTGTAACTCCTCCAAATTTATGTAACAAATTTGAATTGTACTTTGTAATTAACATTAAACCATATAAAGTGTATGTTCAAAAAAGTAATATAGCTGCAATAATTCAAAACAATAGGGTAGCCCTTTTGTATGCCATAAAACATTGTTCCCCTACATCTTATGAGCACTAGAAAAAGGGAATTTACATATAAATTACATAAAATATATATGAAGAGATAACAATAAGATATCCAAGAAGTATTAGAGAATTACAGATATCAACTCAGATAAAACCACCAAATTCCTATGTGAATTTGGACATGGCACTTATATTATTGATGTATGTGTATGAATGCACTGAAAATATAGCTAGAGTTAGCTTTCGTTCTTAAAGCATTGCACGATGAATGAAAGTTAATGTGTTAGTTTTCATAATGTAGTTTTTCATCTAACAGAACCATGTTGTCATCAATCACATTACACCATGATGGAAATCTAGCTGGAGTTAGCTTTCATTTATATAACATTGCATGGTGACTAAAAACTAATATGTGTCAGTTTTCATAAGGTAGTTTTCCATCTAACACAATGACATTGTCATCAAATGAATTACACCATAATAGAAATCTAGTGGATTTAGCTTCCTTCTAACAACATGGCATGGTGAGTGAAACCTAATGTGCGATAGCTTTCATAATGAAGTTTTCCATCTAACACAACTGGATTGTCATCAATCACATTGCACCATGATGGAAATCTAGATGGAGTTAGTTTTTGTTCTTAAAACATTGCATGGTTAGTGAAATCTAAAGTGTGTTACTTCTCATAAGGTTGTTTTTCATCTTACAACCACATTGTCATCAATCACATCACACCATGATGGAAATCTAGTTACAATTAGCTTTCGTTCTTAAAACATTGCACCGTGAGTGAAAGGTAATGTGTGTTAGTTTTCATAATGCGGTTTTAAATCTAACACAACCACATTATCATCAATCACATTGCACCATGGTGGAAATATAGCTAGAGTTGGTTTTCGTTCTTAAAACATTGCACGGTGAGTGAAATCTAATGTGTTTTAGTTTTTATAAGGTATCTTTCTAGCTAAAACAACCACATTGTCATCAAATATATCACACCATGATGGAAACCTAGCTCGATATAGCTTTCATTTTAACAACATGGAATGATGAGAGAAAGTTAATATGTGTTAGCTTTCATAAGGTAGTTTTTCATCTACTACAACCACATTTTCACCAATCACATTGCACCACAATGGAGATCTAGTTGGATTTAGCTTTCATCCTTAAATCATTGCAAAATGAGTGAAATCTAATGTGTGTTAGTTTTCATAATGTAGTTTGTCATCTAGCACAACCACATTGTCGTCAATCACAATTCACCATGATGGAAATCTATTTGGAGATAGCTTTCATTCTTAAGACATTGCACAGTGAGTAAAATATAATGTGTGTTAGTTGTCATAAGTTAGTTTTCCATCTAACATGACCACATTGTCCTCAAATACATTACGCCGTGATGGAAATCTATCTTGAGTTAGCTTTCCTTCTAACATGGCATGATGAGTAAAAGCTAATGTGTGTTAGCTTTTACCATGATGAGTTCATTGCACCATCATGTGTTAGCTTTCCTTCTAACATGGCATGATGAGTTCATTGCACCATGATCGAAAGCTAATTGGAGTTAGCTTTTATTCTTAAAACATTGCACGTTGAGTGAAATTTAATGTGTGTCAGTTTCCATAAGGTAGTTTTCTATCTAAAATAACCACATTGTCATCAAATACATAACACGATGATGAAAATATAGTTATAATTAGCTTTAATTTTAACGTGTTAGCTTTCATTCTTAAAGCATTGTACGATGAGTGAAAGCTAATGTGTGTTAGCTCATTGCACCAAGATGGAATTATACCTAGAGTTAGCTTTTGTTTTTAAAACATTGCACGGTGACTAAAAATTAATATGTGTTAGAATTCATAAGGTAGCTTTCTATGTAAAAGAGTCACATTGTCATCAAATACATAACACCATGACGAAAATCTAGCTGAAGTTAGTTTTAGTCCTTAAATCATTGCACAATGAGTGAGATCTAATGTTTTAGCTTTCATAATGTAGTTTCATATAACACAACCACATTGTCATCAATCACAATGCACCATGATGGAAATCCAGTTGGAGTTAGCTTTCATAAGATAGTTTTCCATCTAACACAACCACATTTTCATCAAATACATTACACCGTGATGGAAATCTAGTTGGAGTTAGATTTCCTCCTAACAACATGGCATGATGAGTGAAAGCTCATGTGTGTTAGTTCATTACACCATGATGAAAATATAGCTGAAATTAGTTTTCTATCTAACACAACCACATTGCCACATTGCACCATGATGGAAATCTATTTGGAGTTAGCTTTGAACCTTAAATAGTTGCATGGTGAGTGAAATCTAATACGCGTTAGCTTTCAAATGTAGTTTTTCATTTAGCACAACACACATTGACATCAATCAAAATGAACTATGTTGGAAATCTAGCTAGAGTTAAATTTCGTTCTTAAAATGTTGCATGGTGAGTAATAACTAATGTGTGATAGCTTTCGTAAGGTAGTTTTCTATCTAATACAACCACATTTTCATCAAATACATTACACCATGATGCAAATCTAGCTCGAGTTAGTTTTCCTTCTAACAACATGCCATGATGAGTGAAAGATAATGTGTGTTAGCTTTCATATGATAGTTTTTCATCTAACACAACCACATCGTCATCGATCACATTGCTTTATGATGGAAATCTAGATGGAGTTATCTTTTGTCCTTAAATCATTGCACGGTGAGTGAAAGATAATGTGTGTTAGCTTTCATAATGTAGTTTTCCACCTAGCACAACCACATTGTCATCAATCACAATGCACCATGATAAAAATATAGCTAGAGTTAGATTTCATTCTTAAAATATTGCATGGTGAGTAACGGTAATGTTTGTTAGCTTTCATAAGGTAGTTTTCCATTTAACACGACCACATTGTTATCAAATACATTACATCATGGTGGAAATCTAGCTGGAGTTAGCTTTCCTTCTAACAACATGGCACTATAAAAGAAAGGTTATGTGTGTTAGCTCATTACACCATGATGGAAATCTAGTTGTAGTTAGCTTTTATTTTAAAAGCATCGCATGATGAGTGAAAGCTAATGTATGTTAGTTTTCATAAGGTAGTTTTCCATGTAACATAACCACATTGCCATCAATCACATTCATTAGAGAAAATTTCAACTCAAAATGGGCCTTTTAACTTTTATTCAAATTCCATGTCATCATGTGTTAGCCAATGAAATTGCTTTAAATTTGAAATACCGTATAGGTATTAAACATTTTTTTAATATAAATTTGGGGATAGGTATCATAAAAAAACTATTTTTTTGTTTGTATTTTTGACATATCTCCTCGTGTTTTTACTCAAATTTTGATCGGGAGAGATCATTGGATGCGGAATTAAATTCCGCATCCAACGAGTACCCACTCGGCATACTTTTGACGGACCCCGCTACCCCAAAAACAAGAAATACCTGAAAAACGGAAATACCTGAAATAGCGGGGTCCGTCAAAAGTATGTCGAGTGGGTACTCGTTGGATGCGGAATTTAATTCCGCATCCAATGAGCTCTCGTGATTGAAATTTGAGTAAAAACATGGGGAGATATGTCAAAAATACAAACAAAAAAGTAGTTTTTTTCTTTACTTCCTCCAAAATTAATAAATATTATTTTATTATTTTAACTATTATTTTATGAGTTCATTTTAGGAGGCCCATTTTGAGTTGAAATTTCCTCTAATGGCACCGTGTTAAAAATCTAGCTAGAGTTAGTTTTCATCCTTAAATCATTGCACGGTGAGTGAAATCTAATGTATGTAAGCTTTCATAGTGTAGTTTTCCATCTAGCACAACCACATTGTCATCAATCACAATGCATCATGATGAAAATCTAGTTGGAGGTAAATTTCCTTCTTAAAACAATACATGGTCAGTAAAGCTAATGTCTATTATCTTTCATAAGGTATTTTTCCATCTAAGACAACCGCATTGTCTTCAAATACATTACACCATGATTGAAATTTAGCTAGAGTTAGCTTTCCTTCTAACAACATGGCACTATAAGGGAAAGCTTATGTGTGTTAACTCATTATACCATGATGAAAATCTAGTTGGAGTTAGCTTTCATTTTAACAACATGGCATGATGAGTGAAAGTGAATGTGTGTTAGCTTTCATAAGGTAGTTTTTCATGTAACACAACCACATTGTCATCAATCACATTGTGTCATGTTGAAAATCTAGCTGAAGTTAGCTTTCATCCTTAAATCGGTGCACAACAAGTGAAATCTAATGTGTGGAAGATTTCATAGAGTAGTTTTCCATCTAGCACAACCACATTGTGATCAATCACAATGCACCATGATGAAAATATAGATGGATTTAATTTTCATTCTTAAAACATTGCACAGTGAGTAAAAACCAATCTGTATTAGCATTCATAAGGTAGTTTTCCATCTAACACAACCACATTGTCATCAAATACATTACTGTTAACACCCAAAAAGTGTTCACTACCTCATCTACCCCATTACATGGCTCATTTGTCCATTTTCCTACCATATTTCCCTTAAGAACCCATAAAACCATTTAAAATGCCTCCAAAAGGCCTAAAAAACCCCCTTTTTCCTCCAAAAATATCCAAAATTCCTCTAAAAAAGCAAAATCCCCAAAAAGGGAAGAAAAAATATAAAATAATGAGGAAAAAAGAGGAAAAGAGGAAAAAACCCTAAAAGCTTCCCTAAACCATATGGTTTCCAAAAACCATGGGCCAGCACTCCACCACTAAAAAACCATAAATAAGTGATGGAGACCCCTTATTTCAGATCCACAATCACAAGTATCCTTACTCTGCCAAAATTGCTCTTGAAACCCTAGCTCACCCTTTGAGCTACTTTCACCATTGAGAGCCCCTTTTGGCCGATTTCTACCACCAGAGAAAGAGAAGTAGCAGCTGGAGCTCGGAGCAACCTCTCGGATCAGCACAAAGGGCTTCACCAACCTCCACATTGGAGGTAATATCAATAAAAAACCATTCTTTATATTTTGCTATTTTGTTTCATGAACGTGTTCTAGATTAGTTTTTATTCCTGTTTAGCATTTTTTTTTCCATTTTATTGAACTGCTACTAAGGAGTCCATTCTCCTTAGTAGGTGCTCATTCGCACAAGCTAGGGGTAAAACCCTAGCTACAGTTTTGGCGACTCTGCTGTTTTATTTTCTGCAATAGTTTTTGTTTTTTCCTTCTGGCTGTCGCTTTCAGCCGCCGTAAACCGCATTTTTTCCTTCCGCAGTCGCGGCCGACCGCGTGATTCAGGCCTTTACCTGCGACCAGACCGCAACTCTCAGACTTTTTCCTGCACCCTACCGGCGGATTCAAGTCTGTTACCTGCGATCCGGACGCGGCTAATCAGCCGTGTTCTGCAGTCCGAGCATCCCTGTCGGCCATTTTCCTGCGTCCCGGCTGCACCTTTGATCCCTTTTTCTACGACCCGACTGCATCTTTTCCTTCCGCAGTCACGGCCAGACCGCCTCTGTCGGCTAGAAACCCGCGACCCTCCCGCGCCTGTTTCCTTCAAACCCGCGGTCCGACCGCACAATCTAGCCACAGATCCGCGGTCTGATTTATGCAGTTTTTCTTGTATTTGACCCCAGCCCCTTTGCTGCCATATTTTTTGTATCTGCACAACCATCTGTTCTACCTACAGCCTTTTCTGCACCATGATTTCTGTTACCTTTTTACAGCATTGTTTTTAAAATTTCAGCATTCTTATTTCAGAAAATTTTGCATGTTTAAATTTTGAATTCAATATTACTGTTAGTTCATCACCTCACGAGCACACAATCTGTCACCTAATTCAAGTGAGACTTAAAATCTACTTAACTCAACCAACCTTCTAACTCCACTTGGGGAACACAAAAGAATCTTTGTAGTTAGGTAGGATCGGGGATATAGGCTTCCAATAACACCCCTCGGTTACTTACACTTGAGACATAGCTGTTGTCCAATTAGGGAACCAAAATCCCCTAGTATTTTTTGGCACGGTCACAACCAGTTTACCAGAAGGCCTCTCCCTTAGGAGGGTTGAAGTCGTGAGATTGGTTCCGGAGGCCTGAGTGGAATACCGAACTCCATTCAGTAACTGAAGGGCTACCTTTCGCAGTTCTCAGGATATCCCTGTATAGGGGTATTGCTGTAAAAGGACCAAGCGGTAGATTTACCTTTCTGGACGTGTCATGAACGGGGTATCTTAGTTGCCATTATTCTAGGATTGACTTCCCGGTGTCCCTCCCGGTAGGGGATATCTCAGCCACTTGGCTTTCCTATTCCTATTGTCTGACTTGGATTTCATCACCTTGCAGAGGATATGTCTAGTTGATTCAGAATACTTTTAGTTAGGTGTTTGCATGCTCCCTTACCTCCTTTTGGTCTAGCGAGTCCACCATTTTTTATTTGTAGGCAACCTGCTGCTTGTTGGTATTCTGACCATTTATATTGACACTCCGCCTATTGTAGCACGCTGTTACAGTGGGTGTTTTGAGTTGGTTGTTGGCCTGAGTGCCCTATTTTTTGAGCTCTCCTTCTGCAAACTCGGTTGCATTAGGGTTTTTGAGCTGTTTTTTACTCACCTCAACCCACAGATATTTGACACCATTTGTCACCATTGAGTTCCCGAGACATTCTTGGCGCCTCAGAGGCAAACCCCCACAGCACGATTCACTTGACACCACCCATCATCGACGCAGACCATCCTCACTTGATACCACTTATCATAGATCTTGAGCCTTGTCACTCGACTCCACTCGTCAGCGGCATAGGACTCAGTCACCAGATATTGACGCCCCTTATTTTACCTCTGATTCTGAGCCAGAGTCTGAGAACCCCATTTACACTGCCCCTACTAGCCCCATGGCTGGCATGACTCCCACTCCCATTTTTGGTAGGGACCATTGGTGGCACATCCACCACTACACCAGTTATCACACCTACTATGGGTATGGCCTCCATGGGGTTCCCATCTACCGTTCCCCTCATGGCACCTATTCCCGCAGTGGGACTACCTATTCCCACTCCATCTGTGGCTCACACTACCCATGGTGGCACAGGACCATCCTATACCACCTTAGTTCCCCCACTTGGGGGAAACCTCCCTAACACCACCCCTCCACTTGGGGGCATTGGCCCCAACTCGGTCCAACCCACTACTGTGTCACATCCGTCTTCCAGTTTTCCATTCATGGCTAGCCTCAACCTGCCTGATCTAGCCAGATTGACCAACGACCCTATCCGACACGACCCTGCATGGCCTCATATGCCCACCAAGCTCCCCTCCGACATCCCTAAGTTTGAGGGCAAGGCCGGTGAGGACCCGCAAAACCACATCATGTCCTTCCATCTATGGTGTTCCTCCAACTCCATATTGGATGACTCTATTCGCCTCTATCTCTTACAGCACACCTTCACTGGCTCTGCGGCCAAGTGGTATATCGAGCAAGCCCATGGAACCCATGCCACCTTTGCTTCCCTTGCCTCGACCTTCCTGCAGTTCTTCCAATTACCCGTCCGCTATGACGCAGGCATTGAGATCCTCCTATCATGCAGACAAAGCACGGCTACCCACATCACGGACCACATTCATGAGTGGTGTCGACGCCGTAGCTTATGCAAGATCAAATTAGATGACCAGATCTTCCTCGATTGGTTCCTCAAATCCCTTCTTCCTATCATTGCTAAGGATGTGGCATCCGAAAGACCCCAGTCTGAAGAAGAGGCCATCCTTAAGGCCCAGCAATTCGACCTCATTTACGCCCAATCGGGTTATCTCTATACCATCATACCTGACGCCCCTCGCGGCGAGTCCTCCCAGCATGATGCGCCGGGGGCATCCCATGCTGCCGACGGCATCATTGGCCGCATCTCTTCGCATCCTCAACCATTTTCCATAGCACGTCCTACCCCTGGCCTTGACCTCTCGCGGGCTACCTCACAGCCTGGAGCCATCAACTCGTATGCTCCCATGACACATCACCACCATACCCATGGACCCTCATGTCCAACTCAGTGTTTCGGTCATGTGACTCCGGCCTACGCCCCCCCAGTCACACCTCGGCCCTACTACCACCAGCAGGCTGCACCAGCTCCTGCGCCTTCACAAGCCCAACCTGCTTATTATTAGCCACAGGAAGCCCCTGCGGCCCACCCACAACCCGCTCCACAGCCCCATCAGCAACCCCCTCAAGTTACTGCACCTACGCATCCTCCACCTACATATCATCCACCGTAGCCTGCCCCAGCACCTGCGCAACCTCAGAATCCACCCGCTGCCCAAGGGCAAGTTTACGCCCAACAAAACCCGCAGTCAAACCAGAACAACCAACGCAACCAGGGCCAACAAAACCGCGGCAGTGGCCGAAATCATGGGAACAACCAACCTACCGAGCAAGCTGGTCAACCCCCTAATCCCCCCGCTAATAATAACGCGGCCCCTGCTAACCAAAACCCTGATCGCCTGCCCAAGCAGGCTAAAAACCCCAATTTGCAAACAAACTATCCGTGTTCTATTTGCAGGGTCTATGGCCACTACACACATTTTTGTCCACACATGGAGCGAGTTCGGCAACTTTGGGCTGCTGATGCACAACACCAAGGTCATGCGGCTCCTCAAGCACCACCCAACCCCCCACAACCTCAGTAGCCACCTTTGGTGCTGCAAAACCCCTTACCAAACTAAGGCGTAGTAAACACTGAACCGTTGGCTCCCCCTCAAGCCAACGCACCAAACCAACAACAAATCACTTACGCTGCTCCTGATCAACCCATGTTTGACTCAGGTACCCACCACTTGTTGATGATGTCCTCCGATGAGGTCAACCTCCAGACTCGGCGGAACCAATATGGCTCCACCCCTGAAGCCCCTCCCGACGATAAACCCACTAACGCTCATCCCCGTGATTAGGCGTTACGCATACCTCCACCTCCACTAGATGGCGCTCCCAAAGCACCTCGTTTCCCACTTCGCCGTATCAACAATAACCCCAACGCGCGGGCTGCGTCAAACTACAACATTTTCGATGACTTAGCCCAATCCCCCGCAGCCATGTTTGCGTTAGAAGTCTTAAAAAACTGCCCTTCGCAGCGCAAGAATTTACTCTCAGCCATTGGGGCTATCGATCCAAATGATTCGAGTTTAATTGCATTCGATTTGGCCCAATCCGAACCCCACCTGCCTTCCACTTTAGCATTCCAAGTTTCTGTTTCCATTCGGAATTTTGTCGTCCATCGATGCATTATTGATGAAGGTGCCTCTACATGTGTCATGCCCACCTCCATCTGGCAGAAAATGGGATCCCCCTCTCTCCAGCAGTCCTCTACTGCGTTGCGAGCCTACGATGGCCGTTCGGCTCAACCACAAGGCCTATTAGCTAACATCCCCGTCAAGCTGGCGGGCAAAACTGTCCTCATAAACATCGAGGTTATTAATGCACCGCTTTATTATAACCTTTTACTTGGCCGCAGCTACATGTATGCCATGCGGGCGGTTGCTTCTACCGTTTTTTGTACCATGATGTTCCCCCATGAGGGACGCGTGGTCAAGGTTGACCAACTCACCTACCATGATCCCAATGCCCCCGCGGCACCCGAAAATGTTCTCCCCATGATTGAACAACCTGTTTTGGGTGCCACCACCTCATTTTTTTCCTCTATGGGGCCTGGAGTTTACTCAGACGCGCCAATGACCTCAACCTTCCAATCTATTCCACCCCCGTCGCCCGACACTGACGTGTCTGACCTATGTACCCTGTCCCATACCACGCAAACTCCTACTAATCAACCGCCCTTGTTACCTAAACTCCCTTTAGTCCCTAGTCACATTGGTGCTACACCCATCCATACCATTCCTTTCCTCTTCCCTCCCTCAGGAGTAGTTAGCGCCCCAGTCATGGCTACCCTCAGCCTCCCGGGGTTAACATTAGGATTACCCATTTGGTATCTTTCGCCTCCCATTCCCCCGCCGACACCAAATGTCGTCCTGCAACCGGTGCAACCCATTGTCACTACTAGTCAACCACCTCCCGATATCGCTACCCTGTCGTCCTCCACGAACTCCACCCCTCCTCTTACCAAGCCCACTAGGGGCAGAGGCCCCCAACCTTACTCTGCTGTCCCACCTCCCAAGACAGTCAAAAACCCCCCTTTGTTTCGTGCTCCTCCCAAGTGCGTGCTGTGCGATGAGTTGGGCCATGCGACTCACCAATGTCCTCAGTTACCAGCACTACATGAACACATGCAAACGCTTGACGACGACCCCACTATCTCGGTTGTGTAACTTGATCCAACCCCTACGCCTCGCGACAAGTCCCTGCTCACTAACCACTCCTGTGCCATATGTGGTATCTATGGGCATTACACAAATCACTGTCCTGATCTCCCCGATTACAGAGCAGCTCTCTTTGTGATGAACAATCTAGATCTTGAGACGACACCACTCACCATTGAGGAAATCCACCCCCTGGTCTCTTCCTCTTCCGAAGAGGTTAATACCATATATATGATCTCTTCCTTCACTACTCCCTCATCAACCGACCTGACAACACAAACATTCCATACTGATGAGGAGATTCTTGAGGCTCTCACTGCCACGGATTATCCCTGGGATGACATGCACCATTGTTCCTACTTCCTCCCAGAGGTATCCTTCTCTAACACTGCTACCCAATTTGCCGTTGAATCCAAAGACTTCCTTCCCCACAAGGTCAACTGGTTCAAGGACCCTATTCCTGATCCTGACGCCTTCGAAGAGGGTAACATGGCCAACATCTCACCTGTGATCCAAATTGATATCGCGGCCGCAGGAAGCGCCCCTGAACTCATCACTTTAGGAGCCTCTTGCAGTAAGCAAGAAATTGAGGAATACAACAAACTCTTCAGAGAATTCTGTGATGTCTTTTCCTAGTCCTATACTGAAATGCCCGGTCTTGACCCTGCCATTATAGAGCACCACATTGACACATGGCCTGATGTACCCCCCGTTTGTCAGAAACAGCATCCCATTCATCCCTCAAAACTCCCAGCTATCAAAGCAGAGATTGAGAAACTTCGCACGGCAGGATTCATTTATCCTATTGCCTATACCACCTGGGTTTCAAACCCTGTTCCCGTTAACAAAAAACAAGGCACCCTTAGAGTATGCACTGACTTCCAAGATTTAAACCGCGCCTGTCCCAAAGACAATTTCCCCACACCATTTATTGACCAACTCATCAATGCGTGTGCGGGGCATGAAGTCCTCTTGTTCATGGACAGTTTTTTCGGATACAATCAAATCCAAATCCAAAAGGAAGACCAGTACAAAACTACCTTTACTACCCCATGGGGCACCTTTGCCTATCGCCTCATGCCTTTTGGCCTAAAAAATGCTGGTGCCACATTCCAGCGGGCCGTGACCTATTTCTTTCATGATTTGGTCCATATCCTGCTCGTCTACCTTGATGACCTTACAGCTCGTTCCCGAAAATGATCAAACCACCTTAACGACCTTCGGCAAGTTTTTCTGCGTTGTCGCAAATATCAGATCCGCTTGAACCCACACAAGTGTGTCTTTTGCGTTCCGGCAGGCCGATTGTTGGGTTTCATTGTTTCCCAGAAAGGAATTACTGTTGATCCCTTGAAATTCCAAGCCATCTTAGACCTTCCCTCTCCTCGAATGCTACAACAACTCCAAATTCTACAAGGGCGATCCAATTTCCTTCGACGCTTCATTCCCGATTACGCCACAACCGTTCATGGTTTCTTGTGCCTGATCCGTACCCACATACCCTTTGTCTGGGATGAGCAAGCAGAAGCTGCATTCAAAGCCCTCAAGAAATCTCTCACACAAGCCCCTTTGATCTCCCCTCCGGATTTCTCTCAGGACTTCATCCTCTACGTCTCGGCATCTGAGCATGCTGTGTCTAGAGTCTTGGTTCAAGAAGACACCTCACACCAAGAGCATGTCATTTACTACGTTAGCCAGACCTTGTCCAGACCACCCCTACGTTACCCATATGAGGAGAGACTAGCCCTAGCAGTGGTCTTTTCCATCCAAAAATTGCGACACTACATTTTACTTAGTCATACCATAGTTGTCGCCAATTCTAACCCCATGGTATATCTCCTAAACCGACGGCTCCTGCAGGGTCATGTGGCTAAATGGGTCATTATCCTCCAGGAATATGACCTCATGTTCCGAACACCTAAGAGCACTAAAGCCCTCGTGCTTGCCCAGCTCATCACTGGTCTCCCTTCCTTTCTCCCGGCCCCACCTATCTCCGATGAGTTACCCGACAATCACTTGTTCACTATCTCGTCTGATGATCCATGGTATGGTGATATCTTGTTATACCTACGTACACAAAAGTTCCGACCCACAGTCACTCGTAATGGACGTCGTCATATCCGTCACTAGGCCTCTCGCTACCTCCTCATAGGAGATGTTCTCTACCGGTGAGGGGTCGACACAATTCTTCGTTGTTGCCTTACACACGAGGAAGCTGAACAGGTCCTTAATGATTGTCATAGCAGTGCCTGCGGTGGCCATTTCTCTGGGATGGCCACTGCCCAAAAGTTCGTCCGCACCGGATACTTCTAGCCCACCCTTTTCATCGACTGCATCACTGCGGTCAAGCATTGCCATAACTGCTAACTTTTTTCCCCCAAGGCCCGGACACCACCTGCTCCATTACACCCAGTCATCACCGTTGGCCCCTTTTGTAAGTGGGCCATCGACTTCATGGAGTGTAGACCCCCATCTGCAAACGGCCATAAGTACATCATTGTCGCCGTCGATTACTTCACCAAATGGGCGGAATCCATGCCCACCTTCAACTGTACCGCTGACACTGCTGCCCGTTTATTTTTCAACCATGTTATCACTCGATTCGGGGTCCCTAAAAAGTTGGTCTCAGACCATGGATCACACTTTGAAGATTCTGTTTGGCGTGAGTTATCCATCCTCCTCAAGTTTGAACACCAATTTTCCTCTACTTACTACCCTCAAGGGAACAGTCAAGTAGAAGCTGTTAACAAAATCCTAAAAACCATACTCCAACGCACTGTTGACCGGCATAAGTCTAATTGGCACCATATGCTATTCCCAGCCTTATGGGCTTACCGTACCTCCACCAAGACTGCCACTGGTTTTACCCCGTTTCATCTAGTTCACGGTGTTGAATCTGTCCTCCCCATCGAGTGTCAGATACCTGCCTTACATATCACTGTTGAGCTTCTCCCCGATACCTCCCCCCTTGAGCAACGTCTGCTATCCATCGAACAAGCCGATGAAGATCGTCGTGCCACTCTCCAGAACATTGAAGCTGCCAAAAACTGATCCAAAGCCGGTTATGACAAACATGTTCACCCTCGAACTTTCCACGAAGGGGACCTCGTCCTCGCCTATGACCAAGCCCACGACAAAACCGGTAAAGGAAAGTTTGAGTCCATGTGGCAAGGCCCTTACATTGTGAAGACTTGCCTCGGCAAGGGGGAATACATTATAGCCGACTCTAAAGGCCACCCTTTACGCAACCCCCGTAATGGGTTGTATCTTAAACGTTTTTACCCATAACTGAAACCGTGACCTCATGGGTCCACCTTGTACAGTTTTCTCTCTTTTTTGTTTTTCACCTTCTTTACCATAATCTTACATTCATCATTTTTTGCATGCCCACAGATGGACCATCTTCCACCTCGCTACACTGGCTTTGCTGATGGCGCAAGCCGCTGGTCTCCCAACCTGGCTTCTGCAGCATGGGTCTTATATTCCCCTTCCAACAAATTGATTCACCTTGATGGAATATGTATAGGTGCCGCTACCAATAACCAGGTGGAGTATGATGCTGTGACCGGTCTCCTGACTGCTGCCCTCCAGATGGGCATACGTCACCTTCATGTTTTTCTGGATTCCCAGCTACTTGTCTCCCAGTTCAACAACTACTACCAGGTGTGTGATCCTTGCCTATTTAGAAAATTCCTGCGTACAAAACAACTCAGCTGACAGTTTGAATCCATCACATTCACACATGTCCCAAGAGCTTACAATAGTGTCGCAGATCAAATGGCCAATAACATCCTCGATTGGCATATCAATCACACCATGTAACACCTCCACCCTGCATAGCATCTCATCAATGTATATAAAAACCCAAAAAGATTGCAGTGCATCCACATTTGCATCCATGTACATAAACCATAAAAACACATAAAATACACAAGGGGCATCCACGTGCCCAAACAGTCTAGACTACTTGCATCCACATGCAATACAAACATATCACACATCATAAAGCGCATCCACGTGCGTACAAATCAAACAACATCACAAAAAGGTGCATCCATGTGCATATATATATACATCAAAAAATACATGTCATAGTGCTATACATGCCCTGAGTACCCCTGTACTCAGCTATACAAAAAATGCATGTACATCCCTACACCTCATAAAATACACGCCGTAGCTACAAAACTCGGGGGGAGTCCCCTGCACTCCCTAATGAGAGTCGTACCCCACGTCACTGCCGGTATCCACTGCCTCTGAATCCTCCCCTCGCTCCTCCTCCGACAAATCCTCATCCCGTCTGGGCTCCGGTCCCCGTGCCCTATCTGCCAAGATAGCCACCCGGATCGCAATCGATCTGAAGTCGCGGGGTGCCCTCATGCACTCTCGAATCACATCCGGATCGATATCCCACCACCCCTCATCAGTCACCCCCACCAGCAAACGGTCGAGCAGGTCCCGTACAGACTCCAGTGTCCCCTCTGCATCCCAGCAACGCACCTCTTCCCGCCCCAGCAATGCCGGAACAGCCACAATCCCCCTCCGTGCCACATGCCCTGGCGGTGGCCTCGGGCCAACATCTACAAATCACCCATTTGTCAGTAACAATATATCCATCAGCTATCATATCTATAAAACTTGACAATGCAATCAAACCATACGTACCATCTGGTCCCCATGCCTGTCCAGGCGGCCATGGTGCATCTGGATCTCCTATGTAGTCCATATCTCTATATGGATAATCATCCAACGTCAACGGTAGCTGGAGCCATTGTAGATACAACTCCTGTGTGAAGTACCTGCCAACATCGCCGTCACCATGGCGGCACATCATCTCGCCCCACCGCACCATCCGCGGCTCCCTCAAGCCTCCTGCTCTGACCGGCACCCTCGGCCGCAGTGTGGGTATCCTCTCCATAAAGAATGCACATAAAAAGGAACCATAGCAAAACCCCTTGCCAGATTCCTTCGCTGCTGTCAGCTGCCGCTACACGCATGTCAGGAACATCTGGCCCCATGCATAATACACACCGGTCAGTACGCGCTCCATGACCTGCATCTGACCCCAAGACACCTTCTCCAGTGACTAGGATCCCAAAACACGCACCACACAAGCTGCCATGGCACGTACTGCTGGCTCCTGTAGGTCTCTCACCAGAAGTGCATTCCTATGCACCTGAGCCTCTGGCCCACAGAACCGCTCCAACATGTCATCCATATCAATGTCCGCAGACACCCGCGGCTGTGTGTCTGCTACCCTCCCCAGGCAGGGCAACCCCATCAAGAAGTATACATCAGTCAGGGTGAGGTCCACCCTCTCACCCTGCACTCAGAAATCCTGTATGTCTGGCTCCCAGAAACCAACCAGTTGATTCAGCAGCAATGCTGTTGACCGCATCATAGGTACCTCAGCGAACTTCAGCAGTTCGAATAACCCCAGCATTGATCGTACCCGGTGGTCCTCTCGGACGATGGCCATAATCTCATTCGGTATCTCCCGCTCTCTCCATAACACCTGCGGCATCCTTTCAATCACGCAAATGAACCTCATCAGACTCATGTCAAACAAATCATCCTTCCCCTTCCCTTCCCCCCCCCCACAAAAAAAAAAAAAACCAAAACCCCAACCGCGGCTGTTAGGCATACAGCCGCAGTCCCAAACCGTGACTGTCGGGCCTAAACCCGCGGTCCTTCACCGCGACTGCCGAGCCTAAACCCGCAGTCCCAAACCGCGACTGTCGGGCCTAAACCTGTGGTCCTTCACCAGTGAGTAAAAACCAATCTGTATTAGCATTCATAAGGTAGTTTTCCATCTAACACAACCACATTGTCATCAAATACATTACACCATGATGGAAATCTAGCTGGAGTTAGCTTTTTATCTAACTACAAGGCGTATGAGTGAAATCTTATGTGTGTTAGCTCATTACATCGTGATGGAAATCTAGCTAGATATAGTTTTCCTTTCAACAGCATGGCACGATGAGTGAATGCTAATGTGTGTTAGCTTTCATAACATAGTTTTCAATCTACCAAAACCACATTATCATCAATCATGTTGCATTGTGATGGAAATCTAGTTGGAGTAGCTTTCATACCCAAATCATTGTACGGTGAGTGACAAGATGTTGGAAGAAAGGTATGATGTTATAATTTCAGAGAATGAACTTGTTTTACTTATCCCTGTTACACTAAGATACCTTTGTTCAGAGTCAAGAGAAACAAAAGTGTCATTTTTAGAGTTATCAAAAAATATCACATTTCGCAATTTTAAAATAATTTGGAAAAGCTTCTTGAAATAGTTTTCCATCTAACACAACAACATCGTCATTGATCACATCTCATCGTAATGGAGATCTAGCTCGAGTTAGATTTTGTCCTTAAATCATTGCATGATGAGTGAAATCTAATATGGGTTAGCTTTCATAATGTAGTTTTCCATCTAGCACAACCACATTGTCATCAATCACAATGCACCAGATGGAAATCTAGCTAGAGTTAGCTTGCATGATGAGTAAAGCTAATGTCTATTAGCTTTCATAAAGTAGTTTTCTATCTAACACACCCACATTGTTATCAAATACATTACACCATGATGGAAATCTAGCTGGAGTTAGCTTTACTTCTAACAACATGGCACTATAAGGGAAAGCTTATGTGTGTTAGTTCATTACACCATGATGTAAATATAACTGGAGTTAGTTTTCCTTTTAACAACATGGCCCAATAAGTGAAAGCTAATATGTGTTAGCTTTCATATAGTAGTTTTCCATATAACACAACCACATTGTCATCAATCACATTGCGTTGTGTTGAAAATCTAGCTGAAGTTAGCTTTCATCCTTAAATCTTTGCATTGTGAGTAAAAACTAATGTGTGTAAGCTTTCATAGTGTAGTTTTCCATCTAGCACAACCACATTGTCATCAATCACAATGCACTATGATGAAAACCTAGCTGGAGTTAGCTTTCATTCTTAAAACATTGCACAGTGAGTAAAAGCTAATGTGTGTTAGCTTTCATAAAGTAGTTTTTCATCTAACACTGCCACATTGTCATCAAATACATTACACCATGATGGAAATCTAGCTAGAGTTAGCTTTCCTTCTAACATGACACTATTAGTGAAACCTTATGTCTGTTGGCTCACTAAACCATTATGAAAATCTAGCCGAAGTTAGCTTTCGTCATTAAATCATTGCACGATGAATGAAATCTAATGTGTGTTAGCTTTCATAAGGTAGTTTTCTATCTAACACAACCACATTTTCAAATTGCACCGTGATGAAAATCTAGCTGGAGTTAGCTTTCAACCTTAAATCGATGCACAGTGAGTGAAATCTAATGTGTGTTAGCTTTCATAATGTAGTTTCCATTTAGCACAACCACATTGTCATCAATCGAAATGCACCATGTTGGAAATCTAGCCAGAGTTAGCTTTCATTCTTAAAACGTTGCACGGTGAATAATAGCTAATGTGTTTTATCTTTCGTAAGGTAGTTTTCCATCCAACATAGCCACATTGTCATCAAATACATTACATCGTGATGCAAATCTAGTTGGAGTTAGCTTTCCTTCTAACAACATGCCACGATGAGTGAAAGCCAATGTGTGTTAGATTTCATAAGGTAGTTTTCCATCTAACATAACCACATCATCATCGATCACATTGCACCGTGATGGAAATCTAGCCGGAGTTAGCTTTCGTCATTAAATCATTGCACGATGAATGAAATCTAATGTGTGTTAGCTTTCATAATGTAGTTTTCCATCTAGCACAACCACATTGTCATCAATCACAATGCACCATGATGGAAATCTAGCTAGAGTTAGCTTTGGTTTTTTAAATATTGCACAGTCGGTAAAGCCAATGTCTGTTACCTTTCATAAGGTAGTTTTTCATCTAAAAAATCCACATTATTATCAAATACATTACACCATCATGGAAATCTAGCTGGAGTTAGCTTTCCTTCTAACAACATGGCACTATAAGGGAAAGCTTATGTGTGTTACCTCATTACACCATGATGGAAATCTAGTTGGAGTTAGCTTTCCTTTTAACAGCATGGCATGATGAGTGAAAGCTAACTTGTGTTAGCTTTCGTAAGGTAGTTTTCCATGTAACCCAACCACATTGTCATCAAGCACATTGCACCGTGTTGGAAGTCTAGCTAGAGTTAGCTTTAATCCTTAAATCGTTGCATGGTGAGTGAAATCTAATGTGTGTAATCTTTCATAGTGTATTTTTCCATCTATCACAATGACATTGTCATCAATCACAAAGCACCATGATGGAAATCTAGCTGGAGTTAGGTTTCATTCTTAAAACATTGCACAGTGAGTAAAGCTAATGTTTGTTAGCCTTCATAAGGTAGTTTTCCATCTAACACATTGACATTGTCATCAAATACATTACACCGTGATGGAAATCTAGCTTGAGTTAACTTTCTTTCTAACAACTGGCACTATAAGGGAAATCTTATGTATGTTATCTCATTACACTGTGATGAAAATCGTGTTGGAGTTAGCTTTCATTTTAACAACATGCCACTATGAGGCATACTTTAGGCATACTTTAGACATGTAATAAAGGCTTGCGTAGAGGCCTTATAATAGAGTGATGTAATCATCAATTAAGACTATAGTCATTTAAATATTAGGAATTTGGGAGTTGCATAACGTAATCCTCTCCTCCTACAATGTAATTAGACAATGCATCACCAAATAAAAAATAAAGCTAATCTGTCTTATTCTTTTGAGCACTCTTGTCTATAATCTTGTGCGTGTATATCCAACAATGATTACTGACCAAAAGTACACCATCTGCAAGGTTTCAAATTCTCTCAAAATGAAAAACATGCTTAGAAAGGGTGCCAAAGTAGCTTGAAAAGCCCTTTCAAACTCAATTGGTAAAGGCCCAGATTTTACACAAAATAATTAGAAACCTCTTGACCCAAATTTTATAAAGCAAAAATACTCAAAACCCTAATGAAGTGATCGAAAAAATGTTGATGTGGAAAAATCCTTCACAGGAAAAAGAGCATTGCAAACTCATCCATATAATTTGAACAAACGCATGACAGATACAATATGCTAGTCATAAAATCAATGCTAGCTAACTTGAAAAGCTAGAACTATGTGTGTTTCTAATGTTAGCGAGGTCCAAATTTTTTATGTAAACCAATGAACAATAGTAGCATCAGTGAATTGTGAGATATACAATAAAAGGTGTCCAGCCATATATATCAACAAGCAACAATGAAAGCACATGTAAGGGATTAAGGTCCCGAAAAGCTTTACAACTGAGGAAGAAAACTAACCCCAAAAATAATTGTCTTGAAAACCTTTTGGAACCCCACAAGCGTGCCCTCACTGTTAAAAGTCGCTCGCCATTTGTCTGGCTTAAGTATCTTTCTTCCCTACAGCATAATAGTAAGGAAAAATCCATACTCAGAAATGTATTTCCTTGCACTAAACAACTGTCAATGAAGACAATTCCCAAAATAGAGAGTTTACTAGATAAGAGGAAAGACAAATCTTGAACTTTAATGGAGAAAATGCCAAGTACTCTAAAGAAGCCAGCAGAAAGGAATACATAGTAGTCTTCAGAAGAAAGAAAAGAAAAGTTGACTTTTATAGATTGATATGTAAGAAAAGAAAAACTGACTTTTATAGATTGATATGTAAGAAAAGAAAAGCTGACTTTTATAGACTGGTATAAACTATACATAATGCAAAAAAAGTGGAACCAACAGCCACCCATCTTGGCTACTGGGAAGCTTTTCTGCAAAAGTATCTCTCATTGGGGTTAAGTCCTGAGCTGTTTATCAGACTCAGTAACAAATAACATAAAGAGATATTTCTCAAGGAAGATACCCATAGGATAGGAACTTCTTAGAGAAACAAACTGGCTAACAGATAAAATTCTCTGTTTAAATGAGAAAAAATTGCATAGCCAATGGCCAACTTGGATTTCCCTATCCTGAAATCAAGCACATTATAAGGAATGCTAGTGCACAATTCAAGCAAAGACAAATTGGTCATACAAATTCAAGGTGATGAAGCTTTTCCTTTAGCTTGAACATCAAACTGTTCACTTCGTTGAAATTTGAAAAAACTAAATTCTTAATGTCTTCTATGTCAAAATAGTTAATATATCCTCAATCACCAAGGGTTAGCTCAATCAATTGGTTCCACTGTTACCAAGACATTGCCAGTAATTCGGAGTGCTACGCATGTCCTTGGTTTGATTCCCATGGGGTTAGGCGCACCAAGTCTATGCCACCTGCTTTACACTGGGTACCATCCTCAAAATGGAGGGGAGTGCCTGGAAGTTTCCCAAAGAGTTATTTCCAAGGAAAGGAAAGTAAATATAACCTCAGCTTTATGCATTTAGGTGCTTCGATTAAGGTTACTAAAAGACCTGAATGCAGTCATGCCATCCAACATCTCTAAGAATTTTGCAAATAGGGACCATCAATGTTTATTAAGAAAAATAACTAAAAATAAAAGAATATTAGGAAGACTATGTTGAAGAGAACGAAATATGATGGCATTTGGCATGAAAACACTAGTTGTTGAAAGTGACTGGAATTTGATGCAACACGTAGATGACCAGCAATAGATTATATCTACGTGTGTCAAGCACTGGAGAAGTAAAGTAAATCTATGAGAAGATCCCAACATTTTCTTTATCTGTGCATGTGGTTAAATATGCTAAATGTCATGTTTAAAGATAAACATTGATCTCAATGAAGAAACTGCAGGCTAAATGGAGTAAGAGCACTTTCCAGTGAAATAAGAGAACCCTTAAATTTTGATTGGTGCTGGAAACTGCATGAACTGATGAATAACACTTGCAAGTTTCAAACACATGCTAACTCCTTGAGTCCTCATTTTAATGCCATTGAAAAAAGACAAATCACCTGGCACTGGATAGACTTTGAACTGTACATATTTCATTATTGGCTAAGATATGATCTAGGTTGATTTTTGTAATAATTGTTATGGAGAGAAATTCCTATGGCTTGGGGTACCACAACAGACAACTTGACTCCAGAAATCAATCCTTTCCAATATGCAATAGAAATTAAATGTCTAACACTAAGGGATCAGACCTCGTACCTTATTCTGGACGGTTGAAGTAGATCCCCGTTGAGCTTTACAATCTTTAGCTTGAATTGATAGATTACTTCCTCAACAAAAAGTAAAAAATACAAGCATTCTATATATCATGGTGTTAGATATATTCTAGCATATATAATCAATAATGTATAAGAATTTGACATAATCCCGTGGATAAAATATTCATTCAAACACACATAATTAGACAGGAAAAGATATTTCTATTAATATAAATCAGAGATTACAAGATACAACCTCTAACGGCACGTCTGCGAACCAAAGAGATTGAATCCCCCACTTGGGCCTCCACCACCTCAATCCCCCATCTCTCGATAGCAAGCTCACAAGCAAAAGGAAAGCTTGGGAAGAACACACTAGTGCTCCAAGGGACAAAGGGATGCAGACTCAAGCATAAGTTCTGGCAACAATGGACTATAGATTCTTTGCTCTTAATTCTCTATTCTTGCCTTCAATGTACCAAGGGGTTCCTTATATAGCTTCCAAAGGGGTAATGAAAGGTCAAATCTGAGTGATCTCAAGGCATAGGGAAGGCCAGGACTCAAATGAGTTGGATCCATGTCAAGGAAAACTCCAAAAGGATTTGGATTATGCACACATCCCGATGTATGCGGTTTTAGTGGTCAAACCCACGTATATACGCGATTATAGGTTTAAAAGTCACATGTATCATTTTTCACATGTTTTTAGGGATGATCAAGGAAGCATCAAAGGACAAAAAATGGTCCACAGGGTCTAAGGAGTCTGCAGCAGGACAGGGGAAGGCCATACAAAGTGTGATTCACCTAGAGTGGTGAAATCAGCTATAACAGATGCCCCCTAATGTGTGAGGTCATAGGGGTCATACGATGGACGAAATACATTATAATTCCATCCCAGAAGTGGAGTGATAAAGGATCCCAAATGGAAGACCAGCCACCCAATCAACATAGTACACTAATACAACTCTGCACATAACTACAAGTACATATAGTAGTCCTGGATATATAAGAGTACAATGGCCATGAATAGGCATGATACGTGATATCACATATGTGGTCATCACCACGTACAATATGCATAGATCAGAATCTCCATGATGAATATATACAAAGGACCATGATCTCCATAATGGCTGAAGATATAACAGATCAAGATCTCCATAGTGGCTGGAAATATCTGACATATACTGGAATCAAGTCACGAGAGCTGAAATCTCATGAACACTGGCATGATCAAGGTGGTAGAATATAAGAGATGCCACCAATATGGAAAGTCTTCTACATTAACGGCTACGAGTACATGTCCTACTATGAAAATTGAGGTGTCGAGGTCGAACATAGTAGTCCATCGTCTGATTACCAGTCATTAATGTATACCATTAACAGATGCGAGATCACCCACTGATAATGAAAATGGGAATCAAGGTACTAGAGTGAAAAATAAAAAGTGTGAATAAATTTGTTGAGGTCGAACACTTGAGAGGATCCATCGATCAGGGGACATTGATGTATTCCCAAAAACTGTCGATGGCGAGAGAACCTGCCACTGATGATGGCAAGTCTCAAGGCACTCAAAATGACTCTAGATTCCAATCCCAGAATAAATGATCTGAAGTTGATGGGATGAAATATGTTGGAAGGAGGGCATTAAGGAATCCCCCATCATCCAACACGAGTTACTCAGCAAAGTTGTATAATGTGGAAGGACTCGATCATAAGGTGCATGAACCAATAACTGTACCAGTAATGGCCGACATGCAAAGTCAAGATAACTGAGGAATGGCCGAATCAGGATTCAACTTCCTTCGAGCAAGAGCATAAAGACATATGGTGACTGAATGAAGGTAGCATAGACTCGATATACAAACTGGGAAATCTCTGCGACATAGGAGGCATCAACAGAGGCTCCATAGGGACTAGAAGCTTAACCAGTCGGTGGAGATAAACTCAGATAAACGAATACAGCTCCTAAATTCAAACTATAACCCAACCAATGGATGTGATATACAGTTCTCTATTCGAAGGAGACATGACTCGAGAACTGCAACATATAACATCTTTCCTTGTCCGTATTTTTGGTTTTTTGATTTTTTTGGACTTTTTCAGTTATCTAAAAAGCTTGAAAAAATAATAAAATAGCTTTATAGTTACATACTAGGAGGAGACGAGTGTCATAAGGGAAAACAAACTAGTTCCAAGTAGTGGAACATACCTATGCTCAATGCAAGGATACATGAGTAAGATATCGACACTTGGGGGAAAATCCCCTCTCGGTAAAAAAGTGAATCAAGCTACGAAGGATATAAAAAATGTCTCTGCATGGCTAGACATGAGACAAGCTTGGGCTATATGGCTGAAACGCAATGTCAGGGAAGCCGGCATAAATCTCAATAAGGCAGGCAAAGCTCATAATAATGCATTCACAACTTGACATGAGGGAGTCCTGAGGGAAATAGGCCAACAAAAGGTCAAGAGGAGTATGAGGCTCTTACGAAATGTCATGGTAGTACTATACAACGGACTCCCACACCCTAAAGGAGAAAACTTCAGCATGGGCACCAAATGCAAATAAGGTGCTAACTAGGGTACCCATGTAAGGTGAAGCTCTACCACTCATATCATGCCACTTCTAAAGCAGCAAGAAGGTTCTGTGACATAATAGAGTGGGTTCATACCTAAGGTCATGATGAGATGGTCATAAGCTTATGCAAAATGCAAATGGTGATGAAACCTAACCTATATGCTAGTTTAGACATGATACCTGAGATCGGCACGAACGGGTCAATCCAATGGCTGAAATGACACTGAAAAAGGTCCTCTACATCACAAATTATGTCAAAAATGGTCAAAAATGGTTAGAAAATGTCAAAACTATAGGAAAGGCGGTAAAAATTTTCAAATATTTGAAAATTTTCTATAAATAGTAAATAATTCAAAATATTATAAATCATTTGAAACTTTTACCCATTTGAGCTCTGATTTTCAACAGTGAATTCCAGGAGATCCAGCCAACGAAATCCACTACCGTTTCTTCCAGGTATTTACTCATGCTCTCCTCTTTCATTTTGATATAATTTTTATGAATTTCCATGGTCAAATAAGGTTTCTAGGCCAACCCAAAATGGGCGCTGCGGCCCACGCAGAAATCGAGGTTTGTTCCACGTATAGGGCTAGATATACGTGGAAAATGGCCTCAAACCCATGTACATATGCGAATGTTTTGAAAACAATAGTGTATGAGGCCATGCATATGGTTTTTTCAATAAACTAATGGGCAAATTTGCAATTTCTTGTGCAGGATGGTCCTAGAGTGGAGAGAGCATGAGCATGGTGAAGTAGAGGATGCAGTAAGGGCCGATTTAATGGATCAACAAGATGTATGTGCATG
Organism: Pseudotsuga menziesii; assembly: GCA_001517045.1. NCBI lineage: Eukaryota > Viridiplantae > Streptophyta > Pinopsida > Pinales > Pinaceae > Pseudotsuga > Pseudotsuga menziesii. The sequence goes on along the minus strand of LPNX010673768.1, from coordinate 1,177,173 downwards.
CAAAATCTACAAGTTTTGGTGTCTTGGTGGTTTGAGGGCCAAACCAAGACTATTACAAATGCTGGTGGATTACTGGGATCCAGAATCAGAGTCCTTCCATATTGATGGGATGTCCCTCACCATAGAGGTGGAGGACATATACTTCATTACTGGGATTTCTATACGAGGCGAAGTGGTAAACCTTGATTCCCGTGGTGGGCCAGGAGGTGGCATTACTATCGACAAGTACATTGCGGTTTACTATTATCCAGACACAGAGAAGGTGGGGAGCTAGGTACCTACCAACGCTATATAGGTGTTGGGCCTAAAGGCCATATTATTGACACTGGGCAGGATAGCAGGCTTGGCATCATTCCACCAGGCCTCGTGGCCTCTGATGTTCTATGCAGTGGAGTGCATGAGACCCACAATCTACGACTGGAGCACTACACTATTGAGAAACATGAAACATTAGCTCAGTGAGTGTAAGGCAGGCAGAGTGCAGAAATTTGGGTTCAGCAGTATTTTTAGCACATTTTTCTTCGAGCGTGTTCCAGGATTGAGCCCCAGACTGGACGTTCCTCTTCACGGGGTTTGAGATCCACCCCAATAGTGTTGGGTAGATGCTATGCGTAGACTGGGGGGTGGTAGGGTGGCCAACCCATATCCAGCTGAGTTCTTTCCGTGGTGGCGACGACAGATAGTTGCCATCGATGACTACCCCTACACAGGGATAGATTTTCAGGGGGTCTTGGACATGTTGTTACCACCAGGATCAGCATATGGCGATATAGGTAACGAATCTTGACCCTCTCTTTTTAAATTTTGAGTTATTTTTTTTTTTTGTATTTTCTTGATTATATGGAATCAAAAATACATATTTTTGGGTGATGATACATAGTGACATCTACCATTTGTGTGCAGATGTGGGACCACAGTGGCCAGAGGGCTTCCCTCATCATAGACGGAGGGGAAGAGGAGATGACATCATGGGTGTGGATGCGGAGCGAACGCTCAAGAGCATTCATACCAACTTTGTGAGATTGACACATAGAGTTCCCATGGCACAAGTCGAGGAATTTCCTGAGGCTATGCAATGGTAGGTGGTGGGTGTACCATGTGCATGGTTATGTTTATTTCGATGGCTAGCTAGAGCCGTAGTGACCTTCCATGATCACAACCCTCCTCCTCCTCCATAGGATTAGACACCTAGGAGTGTATACATTTTGTACGATCGTGTATTATATGATGGTGGCTTGAAAGCCCCAATTTTGTATCATGACACTATGTATTATCACATTTTTTATGTATATATAAAAAAATTTATGGTGATCGATTTATTTATTTACATGTGTAAAAATTGTGTTTGTGATTAATTTATTGTGAATGAAACAAATGACAATCTAACACGTAGTTAGCATATGAGTCAGCAACCTGATTATTATTTCTTGGAATATGTATATATGTTATATTGTCAAATTGTCATTCTAACAATCTCACACGTAAGAATCTTCTCAATAACGTCAGATCTCTAACATGGTACAAACCATTGAGCTATGACACTACTAACTCTGAATCAATATGTACCTCAAGAGATAGAACACCATGTAAAATGGCATCCCGTAGAAGCTCGATAACGGCGTTGTATTCAGCAACATTGATGGAAGATGGTTGTAGACATACGCCTCCTGAAGATAGTACCTAACCCATATGAGTATAAATCACCCAAGCAGCAGAGGCTGAGTGTTGAGTGTGATGGCTTGTACCATCCGCAAATCCTATGTAGGTGGAATATTCCATTGACATCTGCCAAAAGAAACAGAAACTAATCACAAACCCAATCACAATAAGAAAAATACCTAACTATGCAAAGCTATACAATGATATACAATAAGCAGCCTTGGCTGAAGATTATGCATAGTATTTCTTGAGATAGAGCCCATTTCTAGGCTCTGCCAAGGCCGTTCCTTCGTAATCCACCAACTCATACGCACCCTTCTCTAACACACGCTTGACCATGTAAGGACCATGCCACATAGGATTAAATTTCCCTGCCCCCAAAGGTTCTTTCGGTTGATCCCACAAAAGGACCAAGTCTCCTTCACTAAACCTCCTTGGATGGACATATTTATCGTACTAGACCTTTACGCGACATTTATTGACTTCTAGAGCCACCAAGGCATCTCGACGCTGCTCATCAAGTTGCTCAAGGTGAACCAAACACTCCTCCAATGGGGAAGTGCTTGGTAAGAGTTCTACAGCTAGATTCAACGAAGGAATTTCACATTCAACCGGCAATATCGACTCCACTCCATGTACAAGCTGATATGGAGTGGCAGTATTAACAGTGGTTCTATATGCCCACAAAGCAGGATATAACATAATGTGCCAATTATTCTTGCTTTGTGCGATGGTTCATTGGAGAATGGATTTGAGCAATTTATTCACTACCTCTACCTGTCCATTCGCTTGGGGGTAGTAAGAAGAGGAATGCTCTTGCTTATACCCTAATTTGGATTCCAACTCTTCCATCATACAGTTCTGAAAGTGTGAGCCATGGTCAGTGACAATCTCTTTCGAAATCCTGAACCGAGTAATAATTTGGTTGAACACAAAGTGAGAGGCTGTCTCACCATTGGATTTTACTGTAGGCATAGCCTCAGCCCATTTCGTGAAATAATCAACAGCCACTATAATATGATGGTGCCCCCTAGCCAAAGCTAGGTTGCAATCCATAAAATCAAGCCCCCACTTAGTGAAGGGACCGATGGTGATAATGGGATGTAACAGGGTAGGTTCTGAGCACATATTATGTGCGAACACCTGGCAAGGGTGGCACCTCTTGACCACATCAACACAATCCTTAAAGATCAACGGCCAGAAATAACCCGCTCTCAAAATATTTTGAGCTGTAGAGAGCCTAGATAAATGACCACCACACGCCCTTCTGTGGCAATCATTCAGTACTATCTCAGCCTCTTCATCGGTTAAACAACGTCGTAAAATGGAATCTACCCCACGTCGGTACAAAGTATTTTCCACTATGATGTAGTTCTTAGATACATGATGTAATCGTCATCATTCATCTCGAGAGAGGTGAGTAGGGGTATTTAGTGTTTGTAAATATATTATGATATCCCCATACCATGGTTGTAACATTGAGATTAAGAAGATGTGTTCATCGACAAATGTATCTTCACAAAGCAACTCCTCGGTCTCGCTCGGGAAATCCGATATAAGCTCTGCAAAAATTAAAGACTTCTTCGACTTTGCCGAAACAAACACGAGATCGAATTCTTGCAGAATGACAATCCATTTATTATATTTTCCCCCAATCATCCTTCAGGTGAGGATGAATTGAAACGGATTGACATGGGCCACAACCAAGGTCTGGCGAAGGACAATATAATGTCTCAACCGCTGAACCACATGTATGGTAGCTAAAGCAAGCTTCTCGACATCAGAATAACGAATCTCAACGTCAATAAGGTTTTGGATCAAATAATATATGACATGCTCTTGGAGCTCCTCATCCTTTTGAACCAAAACCATACCAATCGTCTCTAAGGATGCGGCCACATATAATAGAAAATCATGGCTATAATCTGGGGGATTAATCACCGGGGCTGATGCTCGGGCTTGCTTGAGTGCATCGAAGGACTCCTAGGCTTGCTCATTCCAATAAAAGGGGGTGTCCTTCTTCAAGAGATGCATGAAGCCTCTATTCAAATTGGCAAAGTTGACAACAAATATTCATAAGAATTTTTCCATGCCTTGCAAACATTGAAGATGACGAATATTCTTCGGGGGAGACAGCTGAAGTATTGCCTCAACCTTCAAAGGGTAGACTCTTATACCCTCTTTAGAAATGATGAATCCTAACAAATGCCCTAAATTCACACAAAATATGCACTTATGAGGATATAATTTAACCAAATAGTGTCGTCATATTTCGAATACCAATCTCACATGATAGGGATGACGCATTCTCATGCGAGAATGAGCAGCAAGGTCATCCAAAAATACCTCGATAATTGACTTGAGATTGTGGAAGATCAAGGTCATTGCCCACTGAAATGTAGCTCCGGCGTTTTTAAGGCTGAAAGGCATTTTTCGATATGCAAACGTTCCCCAAGGACAAATAAATGTAGTCTTATGTTGGTCCTCAGGTTTAAGCTGTATCTGATTATATCCAAAAAATTCGTCCATAAAGGAGAACACCTCGCTACCCGCACACTCATCCAAAATCTAATCTATAAATGGTGTGGGGAAGTTGTCCTTAGGACAAGCACGATTCAAATCAAGGAAATCAGTACATATGTAGATCGCTCCCTACTTCTTATCAATCAGAACGGGGTTTGAAACCCACTCCGTCAAGGGAATGGGATAAATGAAACTAGCTTTCAACAGCTTCTCTATCTCTGCCTTAATCGCGGGTGCTTTCCTAGGATTCACCACACGTAAACGTTGTCAAACAGGCTTAGAATTGGGGTAAGTCTTAATCTCATGCTCGACATTATGAGGGTCAATACCTAGCATATCATCGTAATACCAAGAAAAAATATCACGAAATTCCTTAAATAGCTCGGTGTATTCCAGAATCTCAGCATGGGAACATTCCGCCCCAATATAGACATTCTCTATCATTCCAGGATTGCGAGAGATGTTGATAGGAATCATTGAAGATATGTTCGCCATGTTTCCATCAGCCATCGGACCAGGAGAGCTTAATGGAACCACAGGACTACCAACTACTTGACTAAGAACCACCCTAAAATCCTCACACTCCAAGCGGTCAAGCTCTAGAAGAAAGTATGACCTATGATGGAGTTCCTCCCATGGTGGCTCAACTCCCAACATAGCCTCAATAATTGCCTCATCTGAAGGGAAAACCATATCAAGGTAGTCGTGTACGTGAGAAGACTATACTACCCATGCTGGCAGCACATAAGGGTCATCCTCCTCCATTCGCGAAGAGGAAGGACTCGGCTCTGCAACACACTTGAGATTAGCTTGATAAGCTATCATAGCTACAGGCAACGGCATGTTCATCTTGATGGGCTCACTCGAAGTACTCGATGTAGGAAGAATCCAAGGATCTTCCATATGACTCGTGTGAAAAGAAACCGATGTCATAGATATCGAAGCCTCATCGGAACTAGATCCTATCATGAGGATCAGTGCAAGAAAACTAAATCTTCCCATGAGGGATGGATACATGCCTACACCCACACTCCTAGTTGCCAGCTGAGAGTGCTAAATGATTGGGATTGAAGCTCCCGAAGATGCGGTAACAGACGAATTCTTGAATGTCATTTGATCAATCGTTACGATCTTCCCGTTATGTGGAAATCATACAATACGGAACAAGGAGGAATCAATGGCTTGCATACTGTACATCCAGTTCCTACCCAATAAGAGATTGTAGTCAAGGGGCGCATCAACCACCTCGACCTCTATCGCAATCATCTTCCCTCCCAAATGGAATTTAAGGGAAGGAAGGATTCCATGCGGCCTAAAATATCTCCCATCAAAGGCAGTTAACATAGTTGCTGATTTAGATAGCTCAGAAGAACCCACACCCTTCCAACAGGATAAAGAAATCATAGAAGTAGCAGTGCCCTTGTCAATCACAGTGAATTTGACGGTCATATTAAGACATTCAACGTGAACCAAAGGAGACACATAGTAGGGCAAGTGAGGCTGAATTCCTGCAGTTTCAAATTTGATCACAGAGGAAGAATCATCATCGTTCACACCAAGGGCAGAAAGAAACACCTTCCTTTGTGAAGGAAAACTCTGAAGCACTTCCAATGCAAACATTACACAAGGAGTGTGGCCCAAATCCTTGACAATTGAATAGTTCTAGGCGGCTTGGGCATTTGGATTATGCCCTGAATGCTTAAGGACTCCCTTAGGAATGTGAGGTGTAGTCTCAGGTTTATCCATAGGTTTCTCAATGCGCAAAGGGGACCCTGGTGGATCAGGATCTTTGCCTGGGCTGGGTTGTGACAAACCATAATCTTTCACATGGGTCACAACTTTTGCAGCATGGACCATGTTAATGCACCCACGACCACTACCCTCCGACGAATCATGATCATCACCAGACTGGTCATGGGACTTTGAGTTCATATTTTGATTATGTGGTAAAGGGTTAGTTAGCATAGCTGGACCCTGTGCCAAGAATCTTGAAGCTTCATCAATACGAGGGCACAAGTAAGTGAGGTGATTGTCCTTACACAATTTGCAAGGGAAATTAACCTTATGTTTAGCTTTCTTGTCCCCCCCAGCATTTCAGCCATTCTTGTCATTATTGTTAGCATTCTCATCCTTATTCCCACCCTTTCGATTATTTTTACCCTTTTTTCTATTCTGTCTGGGTTGTTGGTTACCCTTCTGGTCCGACGATTGCACAGAAAGTACACTCATCATTTGGACAGGTTGAGACGAAGCCGTAGCTTGTCCCAAAGTAGATTGGTTGATTGAAAATTGAATAACTTTTTTTGCAACCGAATCCATAGGTTTCGCACTTGCACAACCCACAATGCCATCGGCATGTGGTCCAGGTTTGACTTTGGGATCGAAACTAGAATGAGGAGCATTGGGAATAATCTCATACAACAAACCAGGCTAAGCATAAATCAAGTCCAGTTCCTGTTCCCTAAAATCGCTTGTTCCTCATTCTGCACTCCGGATGTGGAAACATGCTTCGCTATATATGGCAATAACGACTTGAGGAACCACTCGAGGAGGAACTCTAGTGGTATAAAATCTTTAATTAACCTCTTCCATTTATGCCACTCTTGAATATGATCAGAGATATGTGTGGCTTTATCTTGCCGAAATGTCGACAAGAGTTTAGTACCAATGTCATAACGCACTGGTAGATGGAAGCGATTAAGAAAAGTCATCGCAAGGTCATCGAACAAAGTGAAAGCTCCCCTAGGTAACTCTATATACCACTTCGCGGCAGGCCCTGTAAGGGTGCATTGAAATAGTCTCAAACATACTGAGTCCTGATGTAAGGAATTCAAAGAGAACCATAGGTGAAACATAGTAACGTGTTCGCTAGGATCTTCTCCCAGTTTTCCCTCGAACTTAGGTATGTCCAAAGGAAGCTTAGCAGGGACAACCGGCCAAACTGGGTCATGAGCCATAGGATCGTTCGTCAATCTCGATAAGTCAGGAAGATTGAGCATCGTGAGGAAAGGGAGCCTAGGATGATGAGGTCGATGGACCGCTCCCTAATTCATATAAGGTTGATTACCACCATGGCCTTGGCCATAGTGTCCTCCTCCTGTATGACCCGTATAGGGTGGCGTGGAAGCACCATAGTGCGGTGAACCTTAACTAGTAGGAGCTACAAAGCTGTAATTAGGAGAGTAAGCAGGTTTTTGATACCCGCCTCCATAAGGTGAAGAACCCTGCCCATACTGCGTCCCATAATAGGGTCCATAATTCATCGCATGTGATGCCCCATGAGACACTCCGTAGGTAGGAATATATGCTCCTGAAGTAGGTATATACATACCAAAAGTAAGGATATACACCACGGAAGTAGTAACATGACCTCTAGAAGTATGAACATAGCCTTTTGAAGCAACAGGTGGTATGTAAACTTGAGACACAATTGGTCTAGTAACCGCAGTACGGACCTAACTTGTAGCCATGTGCCAGCTCGAAGGACCACATGAATAAGGTGGAGGATGTACATTTGAAGAACTAGGGACCAACGACAAAGGAATCTAAGTAATAATGTACATGCTACCGCTTATCGTCACTCGTCTCGGATCTGGTATTCTAATCGGATCGCTAACTCTAGACCTAGGTGGGATATGTGATGTAACTTCCACCACTGGGATGGAACACGCAATGTGACTAGTGCTCCCAAACCTCTCCATATGGTAAGGAATAAGAGTGCTCCCAGGCATAGTGTTAGGATCGAAGTTGGATTTGACATGAAATTCCAAATCATGTGTAGGGAAACCAGACATAGCATAACTATCGTAGCTAGTGCTGGCGGGTTCAAAATGAGTCTCAACGTCCTCCGGCATTCCGTACCGGTAACATGTCAATGGGGAATCAACCCTAGAGTGAGTAGGCATATCGTGCATAGTTCCTATCTCTGAAATCATGGGACCTAACTTAGCCAAGTCGGGTGAAGGATCTTAAGTAGGAGTAAACTCCCCATCGTCTACATGAATGGGAGAAGGTGGTTCAGGAATACCTTCTAAATGGTCTCCCATGTTGTGTGAATCAATGTGTGAAATAGTCCGCCTGGACTATCTAGGTCTCTCTCCCAAAGGAGGAGGAGAATTAGAAGGCGGAAGTCTTGCTAAACGATGAGAACGGCGAGGAGCCGCACCTGAATCCACAATGACTCAAAAAAATAGAAAAGACTCTATATTTATGTAAACCCTAGGCCAACTATTGTGCACAGAGTAATCACTAATAAAATCTAAATCCAAATGCAGGCAAACAAGGGCTTGATAAATGATCTCCCGAATGAAGTAGGTATGTCTCGCCTAGGAGAGGCTTGAGACTCCCACACACAATAAGCGGAGGTACGTAACCAATTATTGTGGCCCTCAGCTTCAATGCATAAAGTGACTATGCTGTCCAAACCCAACCCAGATGAGACACCCGCAGAATAACCCCTACAAAGTACCCCCTCGATATCCTAGGTAAGGCCACTAAGGTCACCTCAATATAATCAATGCTCAGGCGGACAGTCGCAGGCGGGATTGACTGTATGGGCAGGGTAGCGAAGCTTGAAACTCTCAAAAGAGACCCCAGATACAAATACAATCTTGGAAATATCTTCGGTGCTACTCAGTTATGACTAGGGGTCATCCCAATCAATAACTGCTCACACTACCTCGTGCTGAACTCCGTTTTGAGAGGAGGATCCTGAGAAACACTGGTTATACCAAGGATTTCACACACTCACCTGGATAGACACATACATGTTGTTGTTTAGTGATCTTGGAGAATTAACTTACAATGAACTATTCCAAGATCCTAAACCTAAGCTTGTTTGTGCACCCTAGAAAAGAAAAGAGTGTAATTCATTTTAATTTAGCATTGATTTTAATTGGCTTTATTACTCAAAAAAGGGATATGACCGTGCAACTAATGGTGTTATGACGCAACATGAAGTAAAATTCACACCTAAAACTCAATGCAAATGCATTGTGTCCATGAAAATAGGGTATGCTACTATGTGAAATGTACAATTTTTCTTCAAATGATAAATGGAAACTTTCCTATATGAAGTCCTAACTAGTACTCCAAAGCAAATCTAGTGCAAGTACAATGCAAAGATGCAAAATGCAATGCATGATGATAAGCAAATGTTTTTGGATTTTTTGAAATAAAATGAGATGCAAAAAGCAAAAGAATGATTCTACGAGCCCTAGACTCTGCAAGCACACACAAACAGCACTCGAGCAAAGCACTAAGGTAAAAGACCTCTAATGCACTAATCTCAAACAAAAAATAAAAAATTCCATGACAAGAACCTTCTTAAAAAAAAAATAGCCTAAAAAAAAACGTTCCTGGTCAGAAACAGGGGTCTAAACAGACTCAGGCAGTGCCAAAGGAGACTCAGCAAATATCATAATTCAGCCAGCAACCAATTAACTCCCACAAAAAGGAAAAATCAAGGGAATACACGACTATTCGTAGTAACCGCGTGTATACGCAGAAATCACAGAGAAACCCGTGTGTATACACGACTGTCAGTTAAAAACTCATGTACAGGAAGAAAGGTGCATAAACTCAAGGAAAACAGACAGGCTAAAACAAACTTCACACCGATCAGACACTACCAGGCATACATGCCCCCAGGCCCGACATAGAAACAAGAGAGAAAGAACAATTCCAATTCATTAAATGCCGATAAAAAAACCCCCAAAGGACAACTACTAGGAACTCCCCAGCGGAGTCACCAATTCTATTACGGAGAGAAATTCCTATGGCTTGGGATACCACAACAGAAATCTTGATTCCAAAAATCAATCCTTTCCAATATGCAATAGAAATTAAATGTCTAACACTAAAGAATCAGACCTCGTACCTTATTCCAGATGGTTGAAGTAGATCCCAGTTGAGCTTTCCAATCTTCAGCTTGAATTGATAGATTACTTCCTCAAAAACAAGTAAACAATACAAGCATTCTATATATCATGGTGTTAGATCTATTCTAGCATATATAATCAATAATGTATAAGAATTTGACATAATTCCATGGATAAAATATTCATTCAAACACACATTATTGGACAGGAAAAGATATTTCAATTAATATAAATGAGATATTACAAGATACAACCTCTGACGACACATCTACGAACTGGAGAAAATGAATCCCCCACTTGGGCCTCCACCACCTCAATCCTCCATCTCTCGATAGAAAGCTCACAAGAAAAAGGAAATCTTGGGAAGAACACACTAGTGCTCCAAGGGACAAAGGGATGCAGACTCAAGCATAAGTTCCAGCAACAATGTACTATAGTTTCTTTGCTCTTAATTTTCTCTTCTTGCCTTCAATGTACAAAGGGGTTCCTTATATAGCTTCCAAAGGGGTAATGAAAGGCAAAATCCGAGTGATCTCAAGGCATAGGGAAGGCCAGGAGTCAAATGAGTCGGATCCATGTCAAGGAAAACTCCAAAAGGAATTGGATTATGCACACATCCCGATGTACACGGTTTTAGTGGTCAAACCCACGTATATACGCACTTATAGGTTTAAAATTCACGTGTATCATTTTTCACATGTTTTTAGGGATGATCAAGGAAGCATCAAAAGACAAAAAATAGTCCATAGGGTCTAAGGAGTCTGGAGCGGGACAGGGG
>LPNX010673768.1:1135266-1166191 GCA_001517045.1 Pseudotsuga menziesii | reverse complement strand
ATATATATATATATATATATATATAAAGAGAGAGAGAGAGAGAGAGACTAGTGGGTAATGCTAATACTTTGGAATTACACCCACATTCATCAAGAGGTAGTCCAGCCACCTTCTCACACTTCTATTTGTGTTGCAATAATCACCGTCTGGCTCCACTATATTCTGCAAGCTTACATCATATGGAATTTATGTAGGTTTGGAATGTGTATCGAATCGTCGATTATCCCTTTCCTTTGGCAAGGGGAAGGTAATTTACATTAATCTATAGTAATAGAATGTAACCACTATAGATCAATCATAGTTACTGTACCAAAATTATGAAGACAATTTCTACCAATGTAGATATGTCATTCTCAATTCTCGTATAACCATGTGAGAAGTATAATAATAGAACTTTTATCTAAAGCATTGAAGTCAGGAATTAACCCCATCATTTATTTCCATTCACTTAGCGCTCTACTTAAAAAATGCTATGCCCTTATAACAGACTGTAAACATATAAAAGGACAGCCCTAAACACTTACAACTTGGCCTATCCTAGACTAGTAAGCCTCCTCTACAAACCTAGAAGACTAAAACTCAAACAAAAATCCTATAAACCCCTTTCCCAAGTCATCTCATCCTCTTGACCTATCAGAGAAAGTGACTGTAATTTTATAGAGGGGAAGACATTTGATTTCATTTATTATCCTATCTCAAACCTACAACACTACCCTATTCCGTTCACAATATAACTCCCTAATGCAGGACCTAGAACCCCCTCAACATCATACCCTAAGGGAACTTACACAGCCAAAGAGGATTGTTTATCTTGCAAACATTTCTAGACCTATACAGTTGGGCTCTATCACTTATTCATTTAATCATACCCATCTAAAGAAGCTCTTGCACTTAGCTTAATTATCAATAGTTTTTCAAGAGATCAAATCTACATTTTGGGCATGATTGAGTGACATTTTCTATTTGGCTGGAAATTGCATGTTATTGGATAGTCATAGAGATTTTACATTTGCTGGAACTTACCTTGACTTTGACAGTCCATTTGTTGTGATAATATTGAGCTTCAAAACAATTGGTTGATACTTGTCCATAAATACTAAAGTGTCTTGTCCTTTTGCAAGCTGAAATTTGTTTTGGGACAGCCATTTAGGCCATTAAGTTGACTGGAAACTTCATATTCTTACTGTGTACTTGTCAAGCTGGAAATCATATTTTTCCCTCGCAAAGTCTTATTGTAGGATTGCATTTGAGGGCTAAATATCCACAAGGTACAACCCTTCGGTTTGAGTAAAATAGCCTTTGAAGTAATCTACAGGATCCAATCTTGATCCTTGAAGCATTCAATAAAAATAAAATCACTACAGTCTGCCAATCAATGGCACTCATCTACCTAAGCACTCAAAAACAAAATTAAAGGATTACAAAGATGTAATCACATATAGAGACCATAAAAAAGGAGATAAAATTAATTTGATGTAAGAATGACTTTGCAGGGTAGGCGGGTCTTGTTATAGAAAAAAACAAAATTAAAGGATTACAAAGATGTAATCACATATAGAGACCATAAAAAAGGAGATAAAATTAATTTGATGTAAGAATGACTTTGCAGGGTAGGCGGGGCTTGTTATAGAAATTCTTTCATATTTGAGAATTCAGGGCCAATTACATCATGTACTAATATTCCTTTGCATATATAGAAATAATGTAATAATTCACATAAAAACCTCATAATTGAGACCCTAACAAAAACCTTGCCCAAATATATGAGCTTAATACATCCACAAAAAATGTCTATTTCTCAAAAAATGACTGTAAATGGAAGTACTTTGATAATTAAGTACTTTGATGTCTATTTCTCAAAAAAGATTGGACCTAGATAGTATGGTCCTTATAAGGTTCTAGAAAGGGTGGTACAATATGCATATATTCTTGTAATTTGAGGGTCACAAGTGCATATCACCTTTTATGTCTCATGCTTGAAGAAGATGGTAGGGAAAAATGTTAAAATTTCAAATTTCTTACCTCCCATAGAGAGAGAAAACAAGCCAAGAACAAGTGCAGTAGAGAGAAACTTAGACACAAAATAATACAGATGGACTTAGGCAAATCATTTGTATTAAAAACAAATGAATCACTTGACTGATAAAATACAGATGAGAGTTGGGTAATTATACACAACTTGAGAGTAGGTGCATTGCCCAATAGGATTTATGATCCTATGTTTTTAAAGTCATCCTTGGCCAAACATATAAATATAATAATGGTACAATATAAGGTCAACCATGGGAAAAAGTGAAGATTCAACCTATTTTCAACACCCTCCCTTAATTTTAACAAGAGACCACCAAGAGAAGACATTACACACATCCCTCTTAACTCTAAACAAGGGCCATGTCAAGAAGACATATCATCCCCCCTAAATGCCATATCTCTCTTTCAAATCAATGGAATATCATCAACAAGCATATCATCAACCTCAGTGACAAGAGCCATGGTGGAGGAGGCTTCCAATCATTTTCTACTTTGCTCTTTGATGCAAGGCCTTGACCTAGATAGAGGAAGAGGAGTTGGATTAGATGGATCAATCAAAAATTCTTCTTCATCATCATTTAACTGCTCAACTACTAGATGAGTGCTAGAAGGAGAATTCAATAATGGAGAAGTGGAGCCAAGCAAGTCATAAATAAGGTCCTTGCCACCATAATTTGTCTATCTAGTCATTATAAGAAGAGTGATTGAGGAAATAATTGTACGCTTAATAGTATGACCAACATCATAATGTGAAGGAGAAAAAATCCATTTAAACATGTTGGGAATCATCTATCAGAGAGTCATCTGTAAGAATGAACCAAAAAGATGCTAGCAAAACATGAGTGGGAACTTCATCAAAAATAGAATCTCTATGTTCAATCACCTTGTGAGTGGAAGGATAATATAGATAATATGCCTTGGAAACTTCATTGTATCCCACCAAAACGTAGCAATTATTTTTAGGTTTCAATTTGTTTCTCCTTCACAAGCAATATGGGCCCGTGCATTCAATCCAAAAACCCTAAATGTGAAACTAACGGTTTGTTTCCAAGAAATTTCTCACATGGAGTCACACCATGGAAAAGGATTTGAACGATGGAAATAGCGAGCCAAACCTATAAGTATAATTATGATATAGTATAAGGTTAATCTTAACTGAACGTGAAGATTACACTGCAAGTGTTTGTACCTTTGTAAGTGTTCTCATCGAAGGTACACTTGTCAGTTCAGCAAGCACCTCTAAAGGTGTCCAAGAATTGAACACATGCAGAGAAGGTGTAGTGGCAGGTCACATCAGTTTGTATAGCAGCATTAATGATAGCATAAGTGTAGTTGTAGGTAGGCACATAGAACAATTCAGCAAGGGAAGGGGAATTTCACATCGTTGCATCAAAAGTACCACAAGAAGCCATAACAGTAGAGCAATTACAACCACGCGTGATGGAGATACAATTCGTACAGTGGCCAAAATTTGGGAGGGTGAGCTCATCAATCCTCAACCCAGTAGTGTGGTGCATTGATTGTGAAGGAGAGATCAATATTATGTAAGGGACTACAGTTCTTTATTTAGCAATCTAGAATTAACAAGTGGCTTTCATTAGTTGCATTTCTAGTTTGAGAAAGGAAAGTTCCAAAAGTAACAGCACTTTTCTATTTGTAAGACACTGTTCAGATTTATAACAATTCTAATTTTAGTTTTTCTTTTCTAGTTTAAGAAGGTAGCACATGGGTATTGACTAGTCTAATTAAAGGGTGCATATCCCAAGGAGGGTCTTTCTCCTTGATCGGAGCGCACTAGTTAAGACTATTCATCATGCAGGGATCTAATCACTGGGTAGAAATAAATCTTAGGGTTGAGAATTATTTCAGGAATGGATACACTTTTTGATCGGACTATTTTGTAACCCTGGAATCCTTCCTTGAATTATAAAAGAAGGCTCAGGTAGGATTTAAGCATTCAATTCAATAGAGAGTAATCACTGATTAGAGTTGGTATTTAATGTTTCTACCATTCTAGTATTTCCTACTTTTCAGAGTAATAAAATAGTTATGTGATTTGAGTTTCATATTGTTGTGTTTTTTTAAATGTAGAATACTTCTTATGTTTACAAGGACATACTTACAGCCATGCCATAGAGGGTTTTACAAGCCCAATCAACTCACTGCTTCCCATTATACCACAATCCTGTGGGCCAAATTGTTGTACTTGCTACTATAATTTCAGTTTGATGCTCTGGTGCAGAGGAGTGCCCCCACCCCCTTGCTACCGCTCCCAAATCTTTCTCCTTTCAGAATTTTGCTCCCAAAACAATCCTAGTTTTGGGAGCGCACTCCCGAGGTGCTCCTGAGATGCTCCCTACCTCTCCTATACTAAAAGCTCCTATACTAGGTTGATCATTTGATAACAATGTTATGGTACCTCCCTTCTTTTCCAAGCTCCTAAAAAATTTGTTATGGTTCATCATTTGATGACAATGTTATAAAAGTTATAACTACTAGATGATTGATGCTGTATGTTTTAATCCATGTTTTCTATAGCTAATTCAACATACTACATGTTTTTAACATATAAATCCATCAAAATATATTAAAATATATAGTATATACTCTATAAAAAAATGCTCCCAAAAAGTGGGCTTTTGAAAACTTCGCTTTTCAATCTGCTCCCGCTCCCCACTCCCAACAACATAGGTTTGATGTGTTTCAGTCCCTAGTAAATATCAAATTGCCATTTTGATAATAATTTCAGTGTTTTGTTGATCTTAAGTAGGTAGGTTAGGTCAGATTGCTAGGACTGTTACCATGTCCTGAGAATTTCAACATACACCCCTATTTTTCTGACAATTTCAACATACACCTTTATTTTCAACATAAATGATAAGACAGTTGTAGGCAGCAATCATCTATTCCACCCAGAAGAATCCAATGGAAAGCATAAAAGAGACCAGCTGCCCCAAAAAGTGTTAGCAGATAACTTGACAAGTTATAATCATTTCAAGCTTGGATTTTCCAAACCACAAAGTAATTAATGAGTCATGTAGTTAAAGACTTTAAATGCAGGATACATCCCCATACTTGTCTTTCTTAATTAATGTATCCATATTCTAAAACTATCAACGTGCCTATAGATGAATATCAATGAGTGCAAAGAATCTTTTGAATATCAAGAGCAAATCCATATGGCCCTCTGTGCACTTCCACCCATAATTATACACCAAACTTATGCAATTTTGAATGTTATGATGTCTTTCTATCAAGCAGTAAATGTTTATGGTTCAATCACTATCAGGTGACTCTGTATGTAGGAGTATTTCTAGGTTTAGATTTTTCTCTAATTCTAATTACAGGGGGGTAAATTGTGAACTGCTTGATGTGATAATTTATGGTTCATGTGCATTAACTTATGGTTGAGATGCTAAATAGAAGATTATGAAAAGCTATTAAAAAATGTACCCAAGTCATTGAAGTTAAAGTAGTAGGTGTTTCAAGATTTAGTTTGTGTGCCTGCTTTAAATTTGTACAAATATAGAGATAAGAGGACTGTTTGTGAAGAAATTGCAGGAAAAATGTTCCACACTGGAAGTGGACACTATCATTGGACAGCCTAGTCTTGAAAATTCCTTTTCACAAGAACCTCAAAGTATGTATACCTAATCTGCTTGATCATTTGTTGATTTCAATTTTTCTAATATGGTGTAGGGAATAGTAAAATGATGTATTTATCTTATTCATAATTCTTCCCCTTGGTTTATGATGTTTTTGACTCATTGTTTTCCTATGTTTGATAGGCACTACCGATACATGGGTAAGTGTCGATACTAAAGATCTCAATAACAGTCCTCTGCCATAAAAATCCATTGATAATTTTACATCAACATCTAACCCCTCAATATCCAGAGATAGAAATGGTGAATTTGCCATAACTTATATGCATACTACAGATATTGAAGCTCTTATGCCAAAGATTTGGCATTCTAACTATTATATGGAACCAAGAATACAAGAGTTAGCAATTAAAGTGAGTGTAGAACCTGACTATTGCTATTGGGTTAGAGATTTTGTTGTAGGTAGAAGAGGTTATAGATTAGTAAAGCATTTTGGGGAAACAAATGTTAGATACCTAGACTTTGAGAGTATTATTCAATTCAACAAGTGCAAGATCCTCGGGTACATGGATGAAAGAAAAAAGCCTATTGTAGGCCAAGGTCTAAACAAATCTGTAGAAATATCATTATTAAATGTGAAATGCAAAGACAAAAATACAAGTCAATATTTCTTAGAAGGCCCTGAGGTGAATTTTTTTGAGAAAAGTCTAAAACGAAAAACTAAAGAGCAAAGTGCTGACTTTATTTCATATAACGCCACGAAGGGGGATTGGAATTCCAGGTAAAACATTTCAGCAAATATTGCCTTGATGGACTTGAAAACAAGTGAGGAAGGATCGATGCCTTGAAGATTACAGTACCCTAGGCCCTATTTATAGTAGGAAGCATAGCTAGTGCTATGTCTATTGCTTGGTGCGTATGTGGATTTTGTTGAAATGGGAAAAATGCATGCAATCACTATAAAAACATCATCAATATACATCAAAAGCACATATACGAGAGCATAACAGTCTTCCATTGTATTAATAGGGATCATCACATTACAGCATGAATCTCCATCATTCCTGCTAGTTATCAAAACCCTACAACCATGAGGTGAAGTTTTCCAACCCATGACTGAAATTTCGACTTGATCGAACAATTTCTCTTCACAGCAAATGAAAAAAATCCATGATTTCATTGTCATTGGCGGTATATCCACTAAAATTTCAAATTTTCAAAAGAGATTTGTCAAATATGGAAAATTAAGTTTAAGGTTTTTCTTTAAATTTATAGGTGTGCTTAAAATGAGTTATGTTTGAGTGATTCAATTTATCATGTTTATAGATATGAAAATTGTTGTGTGTTGGTTTGAAAAAAAATTATGAAATTAATTAATTATTAATTTTTGTAACTATGGAAATTATTTTAAATGGTTATGTTATTTTTTTCACTATTCATTGAACTCATGAGAATATTTACATAGGGGACAACCACAATTTTTTATCCGCTCTGTTAGGGTTTCAGGTCATGCATTAGGGTTCTCGGGTTCGCCTCTGCTACAGACTCCATGGTCACCACTGACGGCGGTTCCCAACTGCCCTCCTCCTATGTGCTCCCTCCTGAAATCGAATATTTCATGTGCCTGGTTTCCAAGCACCCTCCTCCATGCCTTTCAAAAGAGAGTCTCCATATACATGAAGTTGTCAAACACCATTTTCAGAAGCAAATTTGATGAGAATAATGATGAAGAGAGGTTGTTAATCGATGAGTTGTTGCTCATAATGAGTTTTTGCCGCAAGGTAAGGAAAATTTGTTTGAGAAGGCCACTAGGGATTAGGGCTTGTCTGTAATAATAGTAAGAAATGATGGTGTTTCCAAAGGTAATCTAGGACCAATATTTTTTTGTGGGGTTCTTCGTAATGATCAAGGCCATATGCTTCGAATGTATTATGGATATGTAGGAGTCGACAACAACAATGTTGTCGAACTAAAATATCTAGCTCAAGGGCTCAGGATTACCATTAATAATGTATATTGTTAGGTAACGGCTAAAGGGGACTCTTAGGTATGTCTGGTGGTTCTCATAGAAACTAGACTACAAAGTGGAATATCTATATATCAATCAACATGCAAAAAATATAATCATGTATGTTCACAAACTCTGCTAAACTTAATCTCTGACATATCCCTTGTAAAGTGTCATTTGGCTGATGTTTGTTATCAATTATCTGCCTTAAAATGTAGGGATGATCAATTTCATCCATCACTAAGTATTTTATGCATGATTAGCTCAACTTTCACTACATCCATGACCATCATTGGAGTTATAAAAGGTGAGGTTGACAAAATTTTAGAGTTTCATGAAAGGAGAGCTAGATGAAGAATTATTGAAGAGAATGGAAATGTTCTACTCACTTAGGGATTAATCTTGTAATAAAATAACATGATAGGCCATATTTCAACTTATGGAGTTGGAACTTAGTCTTGAGGCATCCATGATCACATGGGAGTTTTCCAAGGAACATTACTGGTAGAGGTAACTTTCTAAGGATTTTGTATAGTCTTGTTTGAATGATTTCAATGTGTTGTATCAAGCCAATTAGATGGTACCACAGTACGAGGCCCAATTCAGAGAAATGTTAAGGAATGCTCCTCATATAAATACGAAGAAACTAAATGTGAACACTTTTTTTACAAATTGAATATGACCATCAAGGGAAGTGCTGCTAGAGGAACACATCAAATTCATTTGCTATGAGGAAGTTCCAAACCATCCATTTTATGGCATAAAAAGGTACCAACAGGAAACAATATGGGGGTTATAAAGAACCAACCAAGGAGTAATTAACCACCATTCATACTTATCATACGATGTAACAATTATTTCCCTCAACATACTCAATATAGTATTTCTTAAACTAATCTTTCCCAACCGAGAACACATTGAACATATTTAAAAGGAGGTCGTTGGACATGTGGAGAGACCCATTTGGAGAAAATTTACAAAGGGAGATCACTGGAGCTAGATTCATTACGAATTAGACCATGGTGGGAGATGTTGCGAGAGCTCACCAAACCCATATAGAAATGAACAACCATGTTCACTAGTTAACATACTTGGATATCACAAGTAAAAGAAATGATGTTACTCTTTATATTTTAATTGATCCAAGAACCACATATGAGAAATTTATTTTAATAAATGCATTGTATAGATGTGGTTTGGTGGCTATTAGCTAATATGATTTTAACATCATTGAGACGACCTCAGGAGTCAAGTAGGAGTCAATTCCCATGCTTGAATTTCATTAGTTGCAGATGCATATGAAGAATTTTTTGGATTTAGAGCTGATTCAAAATGAAAATCCAAATTGCTACACCTAATTATGATTCAGAATGTGTATTTGGCCATCTTTGACAAGATTTCTCTATAATTCATTCAGCATCTACTCTCTTTATTTCCTTGCAATTTCCCCATTTAAATCCAACTGTATTCTAGTGATGGAATATATAGCCAAACCTCCCACCCTATTTTTTTTTTTTACTAACCCTTCCATCTAAGGTGACAATAGAATGTAACACAAATAAAGCCTTATCATCTGACAACATTATTGGTGCTGCATTAATGCTAGTGTAGACCCATCTTAATCCCGGATCTATTAGGCAAAGTAGGATAAAAAAGGAACTGGCATATAAACCTCTCAGTGCTTGAAATATTATGGTTAATATGGATCCATGGTGATTCAATTTATTTTATATTTTTTTATCATGGTTAGATCTTTTATTTATTTTTTATTATTTTGGATAATTTTATTTATTCAATTTCATATTATGGACTTCAATTTTTCTTTCATTTTAGTTTATTAGCATTAAGTTACACATCTCATCCATACTGGGTTGTAGAGTGCACATAAAAATTGTGATATCATAAGGCTGTGAAACAAAAGGTAACCTAAGAAGGATATACCATCGCAGCTGAATATTCCCTTTAACCTGCCTATGTTTCTCACTAACAGTGATGGTGTCTCAAGAGTTAATATTGAGCCCCATTGCCAAAATGGGTAATTCTCTCCATTGGAAGAAGCAATAATAACATTGAATGAATGTGATATGTTTCCACTTATAGTCCATTCAAAGCATCAGGTACAGGGAAAAGGCATCCTAGGGTTAGCTGAATGATGTTGTTAATGGTTGGCATTCAAAAAGAAAAGCACAAGGAATTTAGAGTATCTCCATACCTTTTGCTAAAATATAACAAAAAGAAAAGGAACATTTGGAATATAATTACATGTGGTAGCCTTGTTATGGACATAGATTGTCAAGTTTGTTTTCCTCGTATTGCTTCAATTGCAATCTATCATTCTTTCAGAAAAGCTATATTTCATCGTGGTGCTATGATTCACTATTTAAATTAGTTAATTAATTTATTGTAAACTTAAGAACCCTCTTGATATGGACATTGGGTTTCTACAGTAAAAGTGGGATTCTTCATATGGTCATAAATTATTTGAATCAATGCATAAATGATAAAAATTGTTGGTTGTGGAGCCTAATCTTCCAGATCTAGAGATATTATTTAGTTGTGATTGTAACCCAGGAGTACTGTACACTCGTTCCCCTTGCCTTAGGTTTCGGGCAGCTCCCCGAAAAAGGGGGTTCATGGGAAACGCCCCTGAGACATGGGGGTTCGGGAGCGGAGCCCCCAAATTTTTTTTTTTGGGATCTGTGTTGGCCAATAGTATTGCGGACCCATGGTATTGGGTTAACCCTAGAATTTTCCCATTGTATTTCCCCTATAAAATAAAGCATTGTAAATCAATTGTGTATGGTATTGTATTGTATTGGAAGAGAGACTATGAGAGTGTGAAGAGGAAGTGTAGCATGTTTTGCTGCAGGATGTATCCCTTCATCTTTCTGGACTGTAATAAAATGACTGGAAAATTTCTTTGTGGACATAGCCCATCATTTGGGTGAACCACGTTATATTTGTGTCTCTCTGTAATGTTTTAATGTGTTTTGCATCTTGTTTATTAATTTAACTGTGTATCTGTTATTTCTCTGCGGTCTTGTTTTCTAACAAAAGTCTCATGCTTGTTTCCACTAAACTTTTTTAAATAAATGATGAGAATGAATGTAGTTGGTAGTTTCCAACATTATTAAGGATTGGGATTCCACCTACACTCCAACCCCAAGAAAAATTTAAATAGCTAAATATTACATAATAGGTTTTGCTTGGTAGGTGCTGAAACATAATGGACATCAACAAAGTCTTGTACATCTTGGATTTCATTTAGGTGACTTACTTGTATGTAGTGAACCACCCATGAGAATGCTCAAACTATAGTTAGTGAATAATAACAAAAATGAAAAAACCATGACCAATGAGTGTGATATATGAAAGACATCGATGGCCTCAATAGAGAGGTTCAATGACAACAAGCCCTAAGTTTTTGGATAGCCATGTACACATATCATTAGGCTCTCACTAAGACACATTACACAAGCCATAGAATAGCATGGATTGTGATCATCACCTACACCTTCAAACGAGGATCATCGATCCATGCTGTTAATGATCCTACCATAGGGTCAACTACAGTAAACTAGTTATGCCTTCTCCTTCCTCTAAATGACAAGGTTCAAGGAGCTTCTCATGACCAATCTGAGTGAATCACCTTCATCAACATAGTCAAAAAACTTCACTCAATCATTTAATCAGTAGGATTTATGGGTGGTGTGTACAAATGGTAGGGACATATTAAGCATGATCAGATGCCATGCACTTACTAGGAATTCCATCTTGAATACCAATAATTGCAATGGTTTATCCCCATCATGATGTAATTTGAGATGATTTCACAGTCCTATCGAACTAAGGAGAAAAACTCATTGGTTGCATTAGTGTTGTGTGCATGTGGTCCATAAAGTCTAAGGGCATCAAAGACTTGTTATTGCCTCCAATTTCCATGGCCTAAATGGTCATTGTCCCTCTAAGAACTTGGCCGCAAAGGGGAGCCTCCACATAACTAGTTATCATATTGAGGTCTTAATTGTTATTATAATTAACTAGAAAAATCGAATCTAGGATGGAAGATGTCAAAACCTTATTTTTTCCTTTTAGAACATATGTCTTGGACAAAAATATCTTCCTCGGTGTGACTCCTCACTATAATCAACAATCATCTCATACTCTTGTGCCTTAACCTTACAAACCCTAGTATCAAATTTTGTGACATAGAGTCACAATCTCATTTGAAAGATTAACCTTGAATCATTGAAACAATATAAAAAAATTTAATGCACTAGTAATTATTATATAGAATTTTCCAATTAAATAGACATTGTAAATAAATCACATATAATGATATATTTAATAATACTAATATATTTTCCCTTTTTCAATGGAATTTGCTTTCCCATTTTTCAACGAGATTTTCCTTCTTTATCAACATTTAGACTGAATCACATCTTAAATGGTTATTTAAAGGAGATTTTCCCCATGGAAATCAGATCTTTAGTTGTTAGTCAATAAAACAATGTCTTAGTATTCATCTTCTCTCCTAGTTCATCATGTCCTCTAACAATGTTTCAAGGGCATATTTGCTTGGATCAAGCATATACTTAGAAATGAAAATAAATACCTATGAATTAAGTTGCAATAAGACTTAAATGTGGGAAATGGGGGCAAATTTAAGCTTGGTTATATGCTGATTTTTTATAACAGAATTTTTGTGTCACAAGTTGCAATAGTAGTTCTGTCTTTCATGAATGATTCCAAGTGAAAATAAGAATCAAAGGGGCAAGGTGCTTCAGAAGGATTTATAGCTATTAGGAAGCCATGTTCTCAACATGTCTTGGGAGATCCACACTACCTCTATGAAATTCCATAGGTAGGATCACAAAGCTGAAACAAACCTCACTAATTTCACAAATCTTTTACATAAATAATTAAGAAAAATAAGTGTTATAATTCACTCAAAAGATGAAACACAAATGAAAAAAATTCACTGCAATATTATTCAGCAATAAGTTGGATATCAAAGAATGATACATACAAGGAATTTGGTATGCTTTGGAGGCATTCAAGATCATGTGAAGTGGCAAGATTAGTTAGCTTAGGAAACATCTCCATACACAACTTTAGTGGTAACTCAGGATGGGAGACTACTTAACTGATGGTTAGTGTAGCATGACTTAGTTGTTGGGACAAACGTTAGGGAGATAACTCCAAGAAAGCACATGTCACCATTGATAGTGAACTAAAGTGGTCATCAAAGCTCATAATTAAATCGCATTGATGGAAACTAGGTGTCGTATGGTAGGTTCGAAGCTCATAATTAACTCACATTTATGGAAAAATGCTTTGGAGGCATTCAAGAACATGTGAAGTGGCAAGCTTAGTTAGCTTAGGAAACATCTCCATACACAACTTTAGTGGTAACTCAGGATGGGAGACTACTTAACTGATGGATAGTGTAGCATGACTTAGCTGTTGGGACAAACGTTAGGAAGATAACTCCAAGAAAGCGCATGTCACCATTGATAGTGAACTAAAGTGGTCATCGAAGCTCATAATTAAATCGCATTGATGTAAACTAGGTGTCAGATGGTAGGTTCAAAGCTCATAATTAACTCACATTTATGGAAAAATGCTTTGGAGGCATTCAAGATCATGTGAAGTGGCAAGATTAGTTAGCTTAGGAAACATCTCCATACACAACTTTAGTGGTAACTCGGGATGGGAGACTACTTAACTGATGGTTAATGGAGCATGACTTAGTTGTTGGGACAAACGTTAGGGAGATAACTCCAAGCAAGCACATGTCGCCATTGATAGTGAACTAAAGTGGTCATTGAAGCTCATAATTAACTTACATTGATGGAAACTAGGTGTCGGATGGTAGGTTTGAAGCTCATAATTAACTCACATTGATGGAAACTAGGTGTCGGATGGTAGGTTCCTAAAATCTAGGAGACTCACTCAAGTACTCCATCATGAAAAATTAAGAAAATCTAAAATGAAAAATGTTTAGTCTTCTTTAAAAAATCAAATAAAAAACAAATATATAAAATAAACAAAAATAAATAAATAATATAAAAAATTTAACAAAATGAAAATGCAAAATGAATGTACCTCTTCATGGAAAATGAATGTACTATAATGATGGAGGTGTAGGTAGTTGATTTGGGCAAATACTAAGTTTGTTTAATTTGTTGTATAGGTGCAAAATTTGCCTCTTCTACATTTTCTATTGGAGACAAGGTAGATCTTTTGCAATGTGGAGTGAAGGTGGGTGAAGGACCCATATTCAATACAAAGATTGGTCATAAGGTGCATGGAAGGATGGTAAAAAAAGGATCCATTTGGATAATTTATCGATCTATCAAAGGGAAGCTTTAGTTTTTTCACTAAACATGAAATAATAAATGATTCCCCTATTGTGCAAGCGCGTGGGCAAGGTGTAGAGTAGATTCTATTTCAAGCACGATGTTTCAGCCTAAATGACACATTTTTTGCGACATGTTGCAAGACCAAATGTATTTACCCTTGTGAAATACCTCCAATACTAAGTTTATTTTAGTGTGAAAATGCATTCAAGTACCATGAATATTTTAGTGTGACACCATTCATGGAAATGATGTGCCCAAAGATAATGGGTCTCGATATGAAAGAAGGAACATTTGGAGAGCTTAGCATAAATATTTTTCTCTCCCATATACTTCAAAATTAATGTCAAATACTCCCTGTACCCCTTTGGATTTCATGAATAGATCAATATATAATTAAGGAATAGTTGAACAAAATTTTATAGGTACTTATGAAATAAGGAATAATTGAATGAACTTGTCTAGGTACTTATGAAATTTACCATTCATGAGAATAACTCATTCATACTATAGGCACATTAGTCAACCCAAATTGAACATAGTTTGAAGTTGCATAAACATAACAGCATCTGACGCTAAAGGAATAAAAACAACACAACTTCCATAGAACTACTAGATTCCATGGGAATAAAATTAACACAACTTCATGCTACAGTCAATGCCATTTACCTTTACCCAATAATCATTATCACCCTTTTAGGACACAAAAAACAAACAAAATACAATCTTCCATTTGAAAAAAAGTTATATTTTACATAAATTAAAAATTGGCATGATTTAATGAATGTAGTATTTGTGTTTTCAAATTAAGGCCATATTTCCTTTGAATGTGGATTACATAGATAACATAGAAAGATACGTGTGGGGGTTCAATCAACAACAATGTTAATGTTAACACAAGAACCAGTGAATGCCTCCTTTCATTGTAGCTGTTATGTCCCTCATCTAGGAGCAAAAATGCATGAAAGAGCAGAGAAGTTAAAACAGGTAGAATACCAAGGAATTTCGACGACTACATTTGCATTGGTATGCCATTGAATTGCACCCAGATTGGGCACAAACATTGAACATATTGGTTAGCTGAGAAATCCTCAAACCTGGGGACTAACAAGGTATCCTTATAAATCCAAGGCCCTTGTCACATTTCATTTGGGACATGGGACTTGTTAGCAAATGGAAACATACAAAACCCTTTGGTAAGGGTTCTGGTTTGGACATATTGCCAACCAAAGGACCCACAAGGTTCCCTATCCCAGCTACAGATTATAGATTTAGGGGGAACCCGCCCCGTAAAATACCCTAGCAAGGTTTCTTCCATATAATCATACACATAGTATCATGCCGATCAATTGGGTTTTCTATAGTAACATAGTTGTCAGTTTCGTAATTACCATGTTGACTTCTCGATAGTCATAAATGTAGAACAAAACACAAAGTATAGATCAATCGAGGGAGCATATTTTCCTTGTATGCAATCTATAGCTGAAGTTGCTTATGTCAACACAATTAAACTCTACTGTAAAAATAGGCTCAAACATATCAGGCCAAATAGATATGATTACAACTACATGCTATGGATTACATACTAGGTTTCTCTTCATCATTTAAAGCATATGGATATGCTTCATCTATTGTGTGCAGCGAGAATAAGGCCAACTCAGCCTATAGTTGTAATCATATCTATTTGGCCTAAAACTACAAGTCCTAATCCCCCTGAATCTATAAGCCCTAATCCCTAGTGGCATTCTCAAACAAATTTTCCTTACCTTGCGGCAACAACTCATCAATTAACAATATCTCTTCATCATCATCCTCATCAAATTTGCTTCTGAAAATGGTGTTTGACAAGACTCTCTTTTGAAAGGCGAGGAGGAGGGCGGTTGGGAACCATGCACATGAAATATTTGATTTTAGGAGGGAGCACAGAGGAGGATGGCAGTTGGGAACCTCCATCAATGGCTGCCATGATGTCTGCAGAAGAGGCGAACCCGAGAACCCTAACGTGCACGCTGAAACACTAGCAGAGCGACTAAAATTTTTTGGTTATCCCCTATGTAAATATTTGCATAAGTTCAATGAATGGTCACAAAAATAACATGACCATTTAAAATAACTTCCATAGTTTCAAAAAATAATAATTAATTAGTTTTATAATTTTTTTTTCAAAACAACACAACAATTTTCTATAAAAATAATAAATTAAATCACTCAAACATAACTCATTCTAAGGATAGCTATAAATTAAAAAAAATCCTTAAACATAATTTCCCCCAATTTGACAAATATCTTTTGAAAACTTGAAATTGAAATTTTAGTGGCTATAGCGCCAATCACATTGAAATCACCATTTTTGCTCATTTGATGGGAAGAGAAATTACTTGATCAGGTCAAGAATTTTAGTCATGGGTTGGAAAACTTCACTTCATATTGCTCGATCAGGTCAGGAATTTCAGTCATGGGTTGGAAAACTTCACCTCATAGCAGCGCGTGCGGATCGACCTGCATCTCCTCAGGGTCAATTTCACTGATTTTTCATAAAGGGACTTTCACAGATTAGGTTGTGTTGCATTCTTGTCAGGATGAACATTTTAGGTATTTTCTCAATCTTCTGCAACAATATTTTGTTTGGATTATTTTCCCTATACACTCCATCCCTGTAAACTTCACACAGGGTCAATTTCACTGATTTTTCATAAAGGGACTTTCACAGATTAGGTTGTGTTTCATTCTGGTCAGGACGAATGTTTTAGGTATTTTCTCAATATTCTACAACAATATTTTTTTTGGATTATTTTCCTTGTACACTCCATCCTTGTAAACTTCACACCTAGTAGATTAATGTTAGTTCCTCCATCCTTTACTTCCCACTTCATATTGGATGTGATATGCAACCCACTATAGCTCAAAAAATATTTAGATATTAAACAACCAACACTGTTCATTAAGTTTGAGGCAGTGCTATCTTCCATGCATCCACCAAAATTCCAATCGCAGACCATGTTGTCACCTTCTTGTCGCATCATGCAAGAGGAAAAGTGGGTGTTGTCACGTCATGCAAGAAGAAATAACGAATGCGTTCTTTGAAATTTGCTGCAAATATTCCATTTACTCCCGATTTCTTGTTAAATTTACCATGAACCCTTCAATCGCCACCGATTTCCAGTTGTAGAGGTTTTAATCATCTAGATCGACCCCAATTTCCATTAGTAGAGGTTTTTAGCAGCTAGATCGCCCCGGATTTCTAGCAGTAGAGGTTTATAGTAGTTAGATTGCCCCCGATTTCCTGCAGTAAAGGTTCATAGAAGTACACTATAAATAAAAGGTATAGTTGCAATATGGAATGCTTGAAAACTCCTCTGTTCACTAATCTATTTCTTCCATTTGCAGATTTGGTACCTACTTGCTCGAAAAAATAATAATTTTTTAGCATAATTACTCCAAAAATCCAATAATTTCACCAACATGTCACTGATAGGTCCCTTTGCATCAATGGCTAATATTGTTACAATTGTACTAAGCATGCTCAAATTAACTACTATAATACCTTACATGGAAGGGAAACTAAAACTGATAAAAACGTTGACTATGTAGTACTCTGTGTCAAAATAAATAACAAGACCAGCCCATAGACCAATAGAAACCTAGATGAAAAGCTTGAAATGCTTCAGAATATTTAACTTTACAATCTAAACATTGAACTGTAGATGAAAATACCGAGCATGCAAAATACACAAGCTTCAAATTTCACCTAGCCTGCACCACCTCGAGCTCAGGATTATCCTTGAAAATAAGGAACAGTCTAACTCAGGAAATCAAAGTTTGGCTAGAAGTCTGCATAAAAATTGCAACAAATCGATCGTCTTTTATATAATCATTATTATAGGGTTGAGGGTTATTTAGGTGATAAAGTGGACAATTTACAAGTCGAGGAACAATTCCAATAGCAGGATGGACTTTGAAATTTGGGGTAGAGCATAAAACACTCCTCCAAAACACATCCTGAAACTAAATTCAAGCATGAAATTTACTATGCTTCCTTACAAAACAAAGAGGATCATGCACTGGAGCAGCTTGCTCTCGTCAACATATTAATAATATTCCTTTTACACAACTCAGGCTATTGTGCAAGGTAGCAGAATGACCTTGGCCAAGGATATATGGTAAGGAACACGTGGCTATATAAACATCAATCTTATTCTAGTTCAAATCCAATCTGATTGGTCCAATGGGTCTCTTTGAATTAAATCTCTGTAGATGTGCCATTAGATGTATTTGTGTTTTTGTTTGTCTCTTTTTTGTCAAAAGGAACGGTAGCTATGGATTCCCTTCAAAAGGAAAAAATATTTTCTATCTAGTTGAAAAGATAGAGTTCAACCACATTCCTCAAGTGGGGGGTTTGTCAAGGTAGTAAGGGATTAGTTGTCTAAGTGGGCACATCCTCTTGACCTGAATGGAGTTCAAATGACTTTTTGAGAACACAATTACTAACCTATAGGACTTAACTAATCAGAATAGTGTCCTTTCATATACCTAGTTAACAAGATAAATTTCATTAGTAGTGGTGCAACAGTCACTGTCTATGTTGTTTGTTAGATCACATTTTTTCATTTCAGACAAAAGAAAAGTTAAAAATATTTTCAATAGTTATTGAATGACCAAACCTTTTGTGTCATTTCTGAGATTGACAAAATCTAAGGGAGAACTTCCTCTTCCAGTTACACTAATATAATTCCATTTGGCATTGTCACTAGCCATTTTTTTCCTCTTTACTTCCTTTCAAAGATACATGAATGCCTTTTCAATGAGAAAACCTGTTTTGGCATGGTCTATATGAACCTGTCTAAGGTGAGTCCAACATCTGGTCAATTCAAGTTAATTTTAACTAAATATTGCAACTATCTTTGCTCATGCATTAAGAACACTGCTCATGAGTCTCCCTAGGTGGCCATTGTGTTTATCATTGCTTTAATGGAAAATTGGCTAACAATTTTGTAAATTTTTTAATTGGCTCTTATATATGTATAATATTGGTCAACTCTCTCACACAATTCTGGAATATTTTATATCCTTGGAAGTAACAAGCTAAGAGCCCCGAATATATTTGGTATACTCCCGTATTTATCATATCATATGAGAAATTAAGGATCTTGTTTACATTCTTCCCAGTCACTTTATTTGTGATATCTCTATCAGACCACCCATAAGCCTCTTATTCACTAAGTATATGGAAATCACTCTCCTGATAATGAATAGAATATAGCTTCCATGGTTCATATTTCCAAGGCATGATTGCTCTTTCCTACAAACAGTTTTTGGAAAATTTATGGGCTGCACATTTCTACTTTGGACAGACCTATGCCAATGGGAGAGGGAAATGCCAATGTTCAAAAGATTCTGGGAAAGTTTTTTATATTATTATATTTTAGTATATTTTGATGCATATATATTCTAGAGAAACATGCAAAATGTTCAATTAGTTTCAGAAAACATGAGAAAAGTCAGCTTTTCTTTTCCACTTTTTTTGCATTATGTATTATGTATAGTTTATACCAGTCTTTAAAAGTCATCTTTTCTTTTCTTACATACCAGTCTATAAAAGTCATCTTTTCTTTTTCTTTCTTCTGAAGACTACTATGTACTCCTTTTTGCTGGCTACTTTAGACTACTTGGCCTTCTAATCAATGTCAACATCAAGATGCACTTGTAATGGAACTAACCTGATGGAATCTTAGTAGATCTTAACCCTCCAATAGCGCAAGCACAACTGGGGATAACACAAACCCTGATTGATAAGATCCACCTCAAATTTATATATGCAATAAATTGCATCAGATAGAGGTTGGAAATTGACAAAGTATTTGATGCCCAGTGCCTTCATCCTTATTTCAAATATCTTACATTTGTCACTAAGGCTGAAAGAGGGCCTAAAGGGATCTTATCTGAGTTCTATTTAGTGAGACCATAATGTCTTGGGACTACAGGTTCAAGACCCTAAGTCAATCAATTGAGGTGTAAATAAAAATGGACGGGGAAAGAATATACCTATAGGTGGGGGCAAATAACAAGTCATCAAATTCAAATGCACCCCCCCTACGCTCTTTTTGTTGATAGAAAACTAACAAATGAAAGGCATTTTAGGAGCATTGTCAAAAACTTCAAAAAAATCGTTAAGGAATATAATAACAAATCAGAAATATATGTTGATGATATTAGGAGTGGTTAACAATGGATGTGGTGAAGCATGCTAAACTACGGGCTGCCTTACACTATTATGGAGACATGCTGCAAAGAATGGGATGATAACCGATTGACATTAAAACTAGATCTGTTGGCACTATGAGGCCCAATAAAGCAAATACCAAAAGGATAATCCACAAACCAAATGAAACAACATCCTCTTAAGGGGTGATATGGACAGTTGTAAATGTACTCTCTAACTTCCACCTTTTAAAGATTCATGGAAATTCCATTGTCTTGAGTATTGACAAAAGATCAAAACTTAGGAGACAACATATTACACAGGAAACATACATACTTTGGATCTCCACTTCAGCACACCTCTATAAGGAGATGTGATATACAAGTCAAGAGGTTCAGTTTTATTAAGTTCCATTGAGCTCTGCGTTTGGTACCTTTTGTCCTTATTTTCTGAATCTCATTTGTCCCTCCCTACTTCTATATATTCTCTTTTGGTGTCCTTTTAAGTCTTCTGTAATTTAACTCCTCTAGGTATGAGATCTACTTTGTCATACCTGTCACTCACTTTCTTGATTTCTACTTCTACAGATATGAGAATAGTTATAACGAAGGTTAATACTAGAGAATACTACAGATTGAAATCTCTCAGCGATCTTTCATAACACAATTAAAGATCACCCATGAGAGACCAAGGTTGGTTACATTCAATTAGCTATCACTCTTCTATCAGGTGGCAAGAGGCGATGTGACCACCTGATAGGAGTGTAAATTAATCGAAATTGACCATTGACATTGTATGGGTGCTTCTTGATTCATCCATTATTCAGCATCGTCTTCGCATGATTGGCATCATTTATTAGGTTGAAGCAATGATTGATATTAAAGCCTAGAATTTTTAATTTGAATGAATTCCTTTTGGGCTCCCTGTCATCAAAGCAGCATCGTGCATGTCTGATATTTGAAATTTATCAATCATCCACATTGGATCACTTCATTAGCCTTTAATTGGACCTTGGAGTTGGTAGATTTGAAATTCATATTTTTAATTAGAGCAACCTGTATCTAGGCATGACATTTCCCAAAGTTATTTGATGTAAAACTACCATGGCAGAGAAAACCAGAGATCTATTGGAATAGTTGCAATAGATTCTAGAGCCTTTCATTAATTAGTCATGGTTGAAGGATATGGGTCATAGAATGATGTGGCTAAGTTTCCCGACAACAATGCTGCTACAGAAGATTGCCATTTGTTAGGCTGCATTGAAATAACAAACTAAGGATGGATTGACTATAGATAATTTTGTAAAGTCATTCATTGATAGCTGACATGAAGGGAAGGATGCTGAAGTAAGGAGGATATCCAGGAATTTCCTGTCATCAATTCATAGAAGCATATATGGCATTGAAAAGGTGTCACCATGTTCTTCCCAAGTACAAGATATCTTGACAACTTTACATTGTCGTTAACTCTAGCTGTAGAAGGTGCCTTTGGAAGATAAAATTGGGTGCATATTTCTGAAAGACTGATGCACCTGCGAATAATGCTTCAATTACTGGCTACTTTATATGGCTGACAAGATAAATACTTTGTGTTGTTCAGGTCTTGTGTCATTTAAAGTTGCTACCAACTAAATGATGTGAGTTTTATAAGTCAGTTTCTTATCTATTTGGTAGTCCTAAACTTATTTCAGTTATGCTCAAAAGTCACTTGAACTGCACTTTCCTAATCCCTTTGTAACAGCAGAATGTACTCATCTGGACTGCAATAAGTGTTTTTTAAGCTCTTCTTTGAATTCTTAATAAAAAATAAAAAACGTTTCAGCAAAATTATGATCATATTAATAGTAGAAGTCAAAATTTTGTATCATTCTAGTCATACCCTATCAATCTATCAATAACTGACAACTTTAACATGCATTTGGCTATTCTCTCATCATCAAATGTAAGGCTCAACAAATCAGGTCAGGCTAAATGAAATAGGGGATCAAATGGAGTTGACCATTCATTGGCGTAGGTGACATGTGACTGGAAAAATATTTCTTAGCCTCCAATTCATTAATGCCATATTCATTGAGGGATACTTCCAGGGTGCCCTCCCGATTAAATAGAGGGCCCAATGAATTCAAGTATAAAGGCTCGCCCTGACTAGAAAATTCAGTTGTAGTCCTTGAATCTGCAACCGATACAGATATCCCCATGCATGTATCCTTACCTGAGATCTCACTCATAGGTTCTGAAGTGCCATTTTTCTAGAAGGATGGAATTGCCATGTGATTTGCTTTATGTACTGATGTCTGTTTTTCTGTGCATATTTTGCATGTCCTTAATGAATCACTAATTAAACTAGATGAACAGACTACAAAAGCATGCTCCAATAATGGAAACAGTACAATATTTCCTAAATCCTTTCTGACCAGCTCAGCAGTAGCCCCTGAGGAGACATTCATGTCATCAACTTTAGCTACTGTAGATGAAGACTTTTGTGCACTGCAACTTAGAGTTTTGTGCCTTCTGTGGGGATAAACTTGAAGTATCCATTGACGTAGGTAATGAAATGTGATCGGACATATATTTATCTACCTTCCCATTACAATGACCAAGTTCACTAAGCAATATCTCTAAGACACCCTCCCCTTTAGATTCGAAATGTGCCTTAGGGCTCGGATGCAGGGTAGCAGTTGATGGTGCATGTTCCTACAGCTACTATTTTTTATTTCTCTGCTCGGATTTAGTTATATTTCTCATATTTTCCATTGTTACATGACCTATTAACTTCACACATTCACTATTCTTCTTTTCCTGAAAAGAGTTATTTTGTTCCAAGCCAGGGGTAGAGACAGAAGTTAAAATAATATTTTCATTGGGAACAATTGTTTCTGGGCTAGGCATGTTCATTGGAAAATTCTTAACTGCAGCATCGGAATTCTTTGTAGCTGACAGTTCAGTCACCATAGTGAATTTTGAACCAAATATGTCTCTGTTGACAGCCACTAAAATAGCTAAAGGAGTTGAACCATAAATTCTCTCAGTAGTAGATGATGTTGAACAAGAAGATTTAATTTACAGGGCCTCCAATGAAATGAGGCTAGTTTCTTTAGCCTGAGTGAAAGGTTTTGATAGATCCAATGTTCCACTATACTGTGCCATAGTTGGAAAATTTTGACCTAAAGATGTATGCACAGGATCAGACCTCACAGAAGTAGCATTTGATGATGATACAACTGCCACTAAAACTGACATATTTAGCTACTGATGTAAATTAATTGAGTGGCCATATGATCCTGCTAGTATTGTTGAGTTGGAATTTAGTTTGTGAGGACTGTTGAAAGCCACAGGCACACCAAATTGTGGAGTTTTATAAGTTGAATATATTCTTGACAAAGTATTAGTGTCAGAAGTTAGTTTAACAGTCCTAGTATCTGTGTGGGAATCCAGCTTTGTGCCCTTTAAACCAAATTTCAACTCTTCATGAGTCTCAGGAAGCTAGCAGTTGCTGCAACACTGGAAAGGTAGTCCAACAGATGGTTAATGTACAGGTAAGGAAATTTGAGTTCATGTACGTTGAATTCATGATATTATCACAGGTTCAAACACTGACCCATCACCAAGGATTAAAAATTGTTCAACAAGTCCCCCTCACTAATAAGGTACCTGAAAAACAAGTGATATTGGATATTAAATGTTACAAATAGGAGGACTATGAGAAAAAAGATCCCAAAAGAGATTGCTAATTAAATTTTAAAAATTGCTATTCCTTCAAGGCATTGGATGACTCCCTGAACAATGTGTTATGGGAAAACAGAGGCTATCAGATAAGAGGCAACAATTAGAATCTTGCCGAATAACCTAGAAGAATTGAAATAGTAGCTTAGACGTGGAGAAAACTACAAGGGTTGGACTCATCAAGAAAAGTATGAGCAAAGGCCATTGGACAAGAGACAAGAATTAGGAGATTACAGAATAACTTGGAAGCATTGAAGTAGTTAGTAAGGCTAAGGGTAAACTATGGAGGTTGGGTACAAATTCATCAAAAAATGAGCTACTTACCAGAAATCCTAGCATTGCCGATAAATGATTCTTGAGGAGTGTGGGCATAAACTTCTACTATCTACTGGAATTCTGATCCATAGTGATCTAATACAAATTCCTCTAAAGGATGGACCTACAGAGTAAAATATCTTGGGGAGAAAACAGACATCATACAAGAATACTTTAAATTTCTTGGTTGGAAATCTTGAAAAATGACAAGCAGGAACACTTGGTTGGGTAAATCTAGGAGAGCTATTGACATGAGAAATTGTATCAAGATATGCTAACCAACATCCCATTGGCACACCCATAATCACTAAAGAAGCATGCCATCTGTCACCAAACTTTAATCACAAAATAAGCATGTAATTTTAAATAAAAGGATAAGATGTGAGTTTGTCAAACAAGTGGACTTCATCAACAGTTCTGTAATAACTAAAAGGTCGTTCCAATAGCTAGCTGATTAGTTGTCACTTCAGCCTAGGCCAGGTGGTGGAGAGTAGGAGTGTTATCCTCAATTCAAGTTTCTCACAACATTTTACTAATAAAAAAGATTGGTATATTGATTTTGTTGAGGACAAATCCAACTCCAGTTCTGTATTCGAGTGGTGGAGAAAATGTAGAGTTGAGAAGTGGGAAAGTTCAGATGAGAGGTAAGAGGTTGTTATTTATGATGATGTCCCTGGTTCATAGAAAAAAATATTTTCTGTTAGTTGGACAATGAAGCATAGCCCACAGTTCAATGTTTTCCTTCAGTAATAATCAAATTTTAATTGCTAACATGAAGTGCAAGAAGATTATTTATAAGTGCCAAAGATCAGGGTTTGTTTCAACTGGTGGATGGTAAAAAAAAGTTGGCAGTTAGCAGATTCATTATGCTTTGTCTATTCATTTTCATGAAAGAGAGAAAGACACTTAAGGAGGGTGAATAGGAGGCAATGAAGTAAAATGGTGCTTTCTCAAAGAAGAAAACACAAAACTTTGATATCTTGAAGCGCCAAGATGTTGAAAATTTGATATTTGGGAATAAGCTGCAGACGGGTTAAACGGGTTGTTTTTATTTAGGGAGTATAGGGTGGTAACCAAGCTAAGTAACCAAGGATATAAGCCAATCCAAATATCCAAGTGAGTAGCTATGGATATAGAGCCTTACTAGCTAGATATGGAAGTGGGGGAAAGGGTCCAAGGGCATTCCTACCCATCATAGGGAAACTTTCTTTTGTTCCTGTAACCTCTCCCTCCTGGCCTATAACCCTAAAACAAGAAGGTTTCGAAATATGTACGTCCTCCCCCCCCAAAAAAAAACATGGATACTTTGGGTTTTATATAATTTTTTACGCGGGTAATGAGCGCTCATGATAACCCATTCAAATGAAAAGTTACACATATATATAGTCTAAGTTCGAGTTTAGCTCCACAAGAAACCATAACCTGTAGTGCTGAGAATGTGGCATATGTATTGGACAAAGTTGAAGATACTTACTTGGGGGTTACTGCTGAGTTGGCCAGGAAGCCTTTAGGAAATATTTCACAATTGTCTTGTGGGGATCATTTTAGACTATAAATTAGCAGTAAAAAGACATAACCTTTGAATATGGGATGAATCTAAGGGTTGAAATACATTTTTGGGCATGTTTTAGTCTTAAAAGGTGATGAATAACAACATAAAACTAGCTTTGGTAAGTTCTAGTCCAATTTTGATGGTTAAAGATCCAATTTTGGGCATGAGCAGGGATGGTAAGATAACTCTATTCTCATTTACAAACTATTTGGAGGGGTTTTGAGTGCATTGTGTGCCCTAGAATAACAATATAAAAATTTGATATAGCCTTTTGCATTAGAAAAGATGACAAAAGTATAAACAATAGTCATAAAATCCTTAAAAAATCTAGGTTCGATGTGTGTTAAGGATTCATGTGTATGAAACGAAAGCCCTATAGGGGGTGATTTACTTGTGTCACCATTCATGCCTTGTTTGGAGTATTTCTCAACCCATGTGGGGAACTCATGGAAAGTTTGGATAGGTTTGCATGGTAGATTGTGAAGCAATTGTTGTAGTAGCATTTGGATCCTTCGGTCAAGTTGAATCCTTGAATCATTACATAAGTGGAATCCAACAAAGTGTTTGCTCCATATGTATATGGAATTTAACTTAATTAGGTTGCACAATATGGAATTTTATGAGAATTTTTGGAGCTTGGGTCTCCTTTTGTTCAGTATATGTGACTTCAGGAAATAAAATTATAAAGATAACCAGTAGGTTTTCTAGTTCTTTTCATAGAGATGAATATTTCAATTTGGAAATGTCCTATATGCTTGGAGGGGAGGTGTGATGAAACTGGTAAATACTTTTTTGTTGTTGTTTCGAAAGGCTTAGCTTTATAAGTCAATATAATGTACAAAGGGTAATCCTTTACATCATTGAATTTCCTCTTACCACCACAATGAGGAAGGCGATCATATCCAACTGGGATGTAATAGTAGAGGACACAATGTACTCTCCTAGAAAGGAATGAAATCTAAATCCAACTAGATTTTTATCATGGTGTAATGTATTTGATAACAATGTGGCTGTGTTAGATGGAAAAATACCTTATGAAAGCTAACATACATTAGCTTTACCGACCCTGCAATGTTTCAATAACGAAAACTAACTCTAGCTAGATTTCCATCATTGTACATTGTGATTGATGACAATGTGGTTGTGATAGAAGAAAAGCTACATTATAAAATATAACACACATTAGATTTCACTCATTGTGCAATGATTTAAGGATGAAAGCTAACTCCATCTTGATTTCCATCACGGTGCAATGTGATCAATGACGATGTGTTGCGTTAGATGGAAAACTACGTTATGAAAGCTGACACACATTATCTTTCACTCATTGTTCCATGTTTTTAGAAGGAAAGCTAACTCCAGGTAGATTTGCATCATGGTGTAATGTGTTTGATGCCAATGTGACTGTGTTAGATGGAAAAACACCTTACAAAAGCTAACACACATTAGTTATTACTCACCATGCAACGTTTTAAGAACAAAAGCTAACTCTAGATAGATTTTCAAAATGGTGCATTTTGATTGATGACAATCTGGTTGTGTTAAATAGAAAACTACATTATGAAAGTTCACACATTAGATTTCACTCACCATGTAAAGATTTAATATTGAAATCTAACTCCAGCTATATTTCCATCATGGTGCAATGTGACAATGTGGTTTTGTTAGATGGAAAACTACCTTATGAAAGCTAATACACATTATCTTTCACTTATCATGCCATGTTGTTAAAAGAAAGCTAACTCTAGCTAGATTTTCATCATGGTGTAATGAGCTAACACACATAAGCTTTCTTTTATAGTGCCATGTTGTTAGAAGGAAAGCTAACTCCAACTAGATTTTCATCATGGTGTAATGTATTTGATGACAATTCGGTTGTGTTAGATGCAAAACTACATTATGAAGGATAATAGACATTAGCTTTACTCACAGTGTAATGTTTTAAGAATGAAATCTAACTCCAGCTAGATTTCCATCATGGTTCATTGTGATTGATGATAATGTGGTTGTGCCAGATGACAAAATACACTATGAAAATTACACTCATTAGATTTCACTCACCGTGTAATGATTTAAGGATGAAAGCTATCTTCAACTAGATTTCCAACACAACGCAATGTGATAGATGACAATGGGTTTGTATTACATGGAAAAATACTTTATGAAAGCTAATACACATTAACTATAACTCATCATGCCATGTTAAAAAAAAATCTAATTCTAGCTAGATTTCCATCATGGTGTAATGAGCTAACACACATAAGCTTTCCCTTATAGTGCCATGTTGTTAGAAGGAAAACTAGCTCTAGCTATATTTTCATCATGGTGTATTGTATGTGATAACAATGTGGATGTGCTAGATGGAAAAGTACCTTATGAAAGATAACATACATTAGTTTACTCACCATGCAATGGTCAAGAAGGAAAAATAACTCTGGCTAGATTTCCATCTTGGTGCATTGTGATTGATGACAATGTGGTTGTGCTAGATGGAAAACTACATTATGAATGCTAACACACATTAGATTTCTCTCACTGTGCAATGATTTAAGGACGAAAATTAACTCCATCTAGATTTCCGACACGGTGAAATTTGTTTGATGACAACTACCTTATGAAAGATAACACATACTAACTTTCACTCATCATGCCATGTTGTTAAAAGAAAAGCTAACTCCAGCTAGATTTCCATCATGGTGTAATGTATTTTATGAGAATGTGGTTGTGTTAGATGAAAAACTACTTAATGAAAGATAACATATATTAGCTTTACTCACCATGCAATGTTTTAAAAATCAAAGCTAACTCTAGCTACATTTTAATCATGGTGCATTATGATTGATTACAATGTGATTGTGCTAGATGAAAAACTACATTATGAAATCTAACACAGATTATGTTTCACTCATCGTACAATGATTTAAGGATGAAAGGTAAATCCAGCTATAATTCCATCATGGATCAATGAGATCGATGACGATGTGGTTGTGTTAGATGAAAAACTACCTTATGGAAGCCAACACACATTAGCTTTCACTCATCGTGCCATGTTGTTAGAAGGAAAGCTAACTCCAGGTAGATTTGCATCATGATGTAATGTATTTGATGACTATATGGTTGTGTTAGAAGAAAAACTACCTTACAAAAGTTAATGCACATTAGCTATTACTCACCATGCAACATTTTAAGAACAAAAGCTAACTCTAGCAATATTTTCAACATAGTGCATTTTGATTGATGACAATTTGGCTGTGTTAAATGGAAAACTACATTGTGAAAGCGAACGCACATTATATTTCACTCACCGTGCAATGATTTAAGGTCGAAAGCTAACTCCAGCTAGATTTCCATCATGGTGCAATGTGACAATGTGATTGTGTTAGATAGAAAACTAATCCAGCTATGTTGTTAGGAGCAAAGCTAACTCCAACTAGATTTCAATCATGGTGTAATGTATTTGATGACAATGTGGTTGTGTTAGATGGAAAACTAACTTATGAAAGCTAACAACAACTAGATTTCCATCATGGTGCATTGTGATTGATGACAACCTAGTTGTGTTAGATGGAAACTACATTATGAAAGCTAACACATTATATTTCAATCATCATGCAATGATTTAAGGACTAAAGCTAACTTCAACTAGATTTTTGTCATGGTGTTATGTATTTGATGACAATGTGACTCTTTTAGATAGAAAACTACCTTATGAATTCTAACACATTAACTTTCACTCACCGTGCAATGTTTTAAAAACAAAATCTAACGCTAACTAGATTTCCATCCTGGTGCAATGAGCTAACGCACATTAGCTTTCATTCACCGTACAATACTTTAAGAACGAGAGCTAACACATTGTTAAAAGGAAATCTAATTATAGCTAGATTACCATCATCATGTTATGTATTTGATGACAATTTGATTGTTTTAGATAGAAAGCTATCTTTCGAAAACTAACACACATTAAATTTCACTCAACTGTGGAATGTTTTAAGAACAAAAGCTAAGTCCAACTAGCTTTCCATTAGGGTGCAATGAACTAACACACATTAGCTTTCACTCATCATGCCATGTTGTTAGAAGGAAAGCTAACTCCAGCTAGATTTCCATCATGGTGTAATGTATTTGAGGACAATATGACCGTGTTAGATGGAAAACTAATTTATGATAGCTAACAAACATTATCTTTTACTCATCGTGCAATGTATTAAGAACAAAAGCTAACTCCAACTTGATTTCCATCATGGTGAATTGTGATTGATGACAATGTGGTTGTGCTAGATGGAAAACTACATTATGAAAGCTAACACAAATTAGATTTCACTCACCGTGCAATGAGTTAAGGATGAAAGCTAATTCCAACTAGATTTCCATTGTGGTACAATGTAATTGATGACAATGTGGTTGTGGTAAATGAAAAACTACCTTATGAAATCTAACACACATTAGCTTTCTCTCATCATGACATGTTGTTAAAATGAAAGATAACTCCAGCTATATTTCCATCATGGTGTGATATATTTGATGACAATGTGGTTGTTTAGATAGAAAGATACCTTATGAAAAGTAACACACATCAGCTTTCACTCATCATGCAATGTTTTAAGAATGAAAGCCAACTCCAGCTACATTTCCATCATGGTGCAATGTGATTGATGCGAATGTGGTTGTGTTATATTTAAAACTACATTATGAAAAACTAACACACATTACCTTTCACTCACGGTGCAATGTTTTAAGAATGAAAGTTAAGTGTACCTAGATTTCCATCATGGTGCTATGTAATTGATGAAAATATGGTTGTGTCAGATGAAAAACTAATTGATGAAAATGTGGTTGTGTTAGATGAAAAACTACCTTATGAAAAGTAACACACTTTAGCTTTCACTAACCGTGCAATGTTTTAAGAACGAAAACAAAGTCCAGCTAGATCTCCATCGTGGTGCAATGTGATTGATGACAATGTAGTTGTATTAGATGGAAAAATTCCTTATGAAAGCAATCGCATGTTAGGTTTCACTTACCATGTCATGTTGTTAGAAGGAAGCTAACTCCACTATATTTTTATTATGGTGTAACATATTTGATAACAATGTGGTTGTGTTAGATAGAAAACTACCATACTAAAATG
>LPNX010673768.1:1064108-1134972 GCA_001517045.1 Pseudotsuga menziesii | reverse complement strand
TTTCATTCAACGTGCAACATTTTAAGAACGGAAGCTAACTCTAGCTAGATTTCCAGCACATTCATACACATACATCAATAATATAAGTCCCATGTCCAAAGTCAATTAGGAATTTGGTGGCTTTATTGGAGTTGAAATCTATCATTCTCTAATAATTCTTGGATCTCTTATTGTTATCTCTTCATATATATTTTGTGTAATTTATATGTAAATTCCTTTTTGCTAGCCTGCACAAAATGTAGGGGAACAATGTTTCGTGGCATACAAAATGGCTACCCTATTGTTTTGAATTATTGCAACTATATTACTTTTTTGAACATACACTTCATATGGCTTAACCTTAATTACAAACTACAATTCAAAGGTGTTACAGAAATTGGGAGGAGTTACAATGGAAAATATAATTTTGACAAGAGGAGACTATGTTGACCTCCTAATTAATGGTCAAGTTGTTGGACTAGGAAGGGTTGAATCTACATAGACTACAACTCATTATGGTGGACAAAGGCTTAATGTAGGATATGTTATGGTTTTGATAATTGATGCCATTGAACCACATTTGATTGTGGAAGATGTTGATGAAGGGGACTTACATCCATGTAAGATCATATATTTGAGTCATAACAAAGGTAAATTAAAATATTGAAGCACATGTTAAGTCTTTTTGATAGTACATTGCTTGTTTGTTTTGAGAAAATACTAAGTTTAATTAATTTGTTGTGTAGGTTCAAATGTCTCTTCTGCATTTTCTATTTGAAACAAGGTAGATCTTTTGCAATGTGGATTGAAGGTGGGTGAAGGCTCCATATTCAATATAGATATTGGTCATAAGGTGCATGGTAGGATGGTGAAAAAGGGATCCATAGTGGTTAACATTGAGAAAGTGTTAAAACATGATGCTCTTTTGCCACATCCAACAGGATTTGAGAATACACTAGGGGGTGCATTGGGTTCTTATGAGATTTGGCCAGAATCAGATTTGGAACCTCATTATCATGATCATCCAGTAAATAATCCCCAATATAGGATTACATACACTTGTAAAAAGGTTTCTCTTACACATGAATGCGCAGGAACAAGCATGTGTATTGCCAAAGGGATCATAGTTAATGTCTGTGAGGATGACATGGTTGAGGGTGAAATGTTAGGTGAAAAGGAATTCGGTGTTTTTGTGGAAGACATAGATAGAAATTGTGAAAGATGTAGGATTGGGGACAAGTCTATACATTGTTTGGTTAGATGGCCAATAAATAAGTTGGTGGACAATGAAGGTGAGATTTTAAGGGTGAATGAAAATTTCAAGGAGGCACCCAAGGAAATGGCGGTATAGGATCTTATAGAGGACACAAGTCCCTTAAACACATGGGATGATGATATTTATAATGAAAAAGATCCAGACTCAATTTCTATGTGCGCAATGAGGCCATATAAAAGGATTAAACGAGTTGTGGCTACAAAAAAAGTTGGAGACTTTCAAATACAAAGAGATGAAGAGAAAGAAATCTAACTTTTGGCAGCGGATGAATGTTGCAAACAAGATTGTCTTCAACATGTGGATAGGAAATCCATTGCAATTGCTAGAAGGGGTATGAAACTCTTTAAAAAAATGACATTAGGGAATTTGTCTTGAATTCACTCCTTTTCAACACAATCATGTCAAAGAGCCATGGCCATGGCCTACCTCCTACTATTAGGAAAGTAAAGGACATGAGGTTTAATGGAGATATTATTTGTAAGAAAGCATGGTACAAGATACATAATATTCCTCAAAGCACCTTCTATACTTACCAACATAATTTCCAACAAGGACATGTCAAAGGAATATATGGTAACACCAACAAATGCAAACCACATGCACATACTATGGCAGCCATAGAAATATTGCACAAAATTGTAATGGATAATTCAGACTTTTCACCGAACCAAACACGACAAGTTGAAGAAGATGGAACATCTGCTCCTTTAAGATTGTTTCCATCAACGTACACCCAAAGTTATTTGTTAAAAGAGATCAACGAGGCTCTTCAAGAGCTAAATTTTCCATCAATATCACAACCAACAATGAGCAATATTTGGAATACTCATTTTCCAGATGTGGAATTCTCAAAGAACACTAACTTTAGTAAATGTAGTGAATGTATCGTGTTGAAATCACAGATGAAGACAACAACTACAAAAGAGTTGGAAGAAAAGGCATGAGCTAGAGTGAAGAAACATAAAGAGATTGTTATGTGTGGAAGATATTGCTACTATGCCCATAGAATTATGTCAGAGCGATATCCAAAGGAATACTTGAGCATTATCCATCATAAAATGGACAAAACAAAGACTTCAATCCCAAGATTACGTGTCAAATCAAAATCTGTTGCAGGAACAAACTTGGGTTTGTCATTGACAGGTATGCTAACAGATGGCCATAGCACAGGAGGTTTTGGTCATTTTTCCCTACCATTTGTACACATGGGATCACAATTTACCATTACATCTCTTGCAAAGTGCTTGAGGGACCTTGAAGACCCACACCTCGATATGTATGGTGATTTGCTTTATGAGAGTGGAAGTTCAAGAAACACACTTTCAAATGCATTACTTCAAAACTCTATTTACTCAAAATGTAGAGTGTACAAGGATGCTTTCCTATCTTTAAATGGAAGCTTAACAAATCAAAATATTGATTTTAAACCTCTTCCTCCACATTTGTTGTTACAGTTGGACAATGCAGCTAGTGATAATAAGAATCGTTATGTTTTCATGTTTCTATCACTATCAACTGCACTTGGTGTCTTCATCACTATTGAGGTTGGGTTCTTGCTTGCGGGGCACACCCATGAAGACATAGATGGAACCTAAGAAAGAATGTCTTCCAGCTTGAAAAGTAAAGATATATATTATTTACCTGAGATGATGGATACATATCACACAATAGAAGAAAAAAGGGTGTTTCCACCTAAACTTATTGACAAAGTGTATGACTTCAAAAGTTTTCTTAATGGGTACATCAAGGAGGGGAAAAATGCACTAGTTGGACATCTTAAAGTCCAGTACTTCCAATTCCTTGTACTCAATGATGTTCCAGTTATGAGGTATAAA
The DNA here is from genome assembly GCA_001517045.1 of Pseudotsuga menziesii. Taxonomy (NCBI): domain Eukaryota; kingdom Viridiplantae; phylum Streptophyta; class Pinopsida; order Pinales; family Pinaceae; genus Pseudotsuga; species Pseudotsuga menziesii. The sequence goes on along the minus strand of LPNX010673768.1, from coordinate 1,131,882 downwards.
TAATCCATTAGAGACATTGAGTGGTTAGAACCAATGGATTTGTGGAATATAGATGATGAAGGACGACCTATATTTCCCACAAGGAAGCCATCTTTCTTATGTCCCAAAGACAATGATGCATATTTAAAAGAACTAAAGGAAGGAATAACATCCTACATAAAAATGTGGAAAGAGACTATTGGCAATGAAAATTCACCAATTGTTACAGAGGAATGGAATGAAAAACTAGATTATTGGAAAAGAGTTCTTGATGCATTAGATGGAATCTACAATGACCATACACCCTTGGATGAAAGTGATTCTTCTTCTGATGATTTTTGGCCAAAGACGAGGCAAAATGTTAACGTTGATGGTAATGCACTCCATGCAATATCAAGTATTATGGATGGGGATTTTGATAATGTGACAGATGAACCGGTATATGTTGGACCCAAGTGCAACAAGCCAAATCCAACATTCGATCCTAGAATTGATGTTGAGAAAGGAAAGATGTTTCTTGTTAGATCAGTAAATAAGGATGAAGGAGAGATGATTTGGATGGCAAAACCTATCTCAGATATCTTCTAGGATGATGACAGCGAGACCCTGCATGTAAATATTGATTGGTGGCAGCCTATCTCAGGGAAATACAAGGGAAAATTTTTAGAACAATATTGGGTACCAAATCCTGATGACACAGAACTTGGATCTATTCCAATTAATACCATAGTTTTGGCATGGATGCCAAAGAAATAAGATTGCAAGAATACAAAGCTAAATAAATGTGGTGTACAAGCTGTACTTGATCTGCTTGAACGGATATAAGGAGATTAGGTGGACATGATACATGAATGTAACTTTTCTTTTTGAATGACTTTTAGTATACATGAAGAAACATTTTTCAATGTTTGTAGTATATTAAATGCTCTTCAAGCTACTTTTTTTGAGGAATTTTATATTATTTACTGCATATATGAAATTTCACTTCAAGTTCAATGTTAATTTATGTGATGATACTTTATGCAAATTAGATAACACCATTAAAATTTTAACTTTTCAATTTGTCTTTTAGATCAACACAACATCTCACTATATCAAATGTGCATAATTATATTCATTAATGCATGTACAAAATCCTTTCCTTATTTATTATTAGCTTTTTCTCACTCTCTTCAATACTACTTTGAGCTTTCCATTTTGTTCCCCTAATGATTGATGGAGTGTCCACTTGAAACATAGGGATGTTTCAATACACACGATTTAATTCCATAAATTCTCTTTGTCATTATGATTAACTATAGAAATCTTCATCCTGAAGCTGTACTTGATATGCTTGAGAAAATATAAGGAGATTAGGTGGAGATGATTCATGAATGTAATTTTTCTTTTTGAATGACTAATTAATATACATGAAGAAAAAGTTGTCAATGTTTGTAGTATATCAAATATTGTTTTCAAGCTACTGTTTGAGGAATTTTATATTATTTGCTACATATATGAAAATTTTGGTTCAACTTCAATGTTAATTCATGTAATGATACTTTATGCAAATGCACCTTAAAATATCTTATAGAATTGCTTTGTGAATAAATGTAAGGCACTTGCAATAAGGTCTGAAGTGAGTTTTCCCTATTATTCGTTATTATAGTTGATATAAATTTAATTTTACTACTATGTTGCATTCAAATTCATAATTATATTTTCTCGTGTAGACTTTAAAGTGGTGCCAACTTTGTACTAGTATATTAACTTATACTCTATAAATATAGTACTAACATTTTGAGCGGGCAGTTTTTATCAGTTTGTCATCATTGTGATTAATTTTCTAGATTAAACTATGTGAATGTTTTTTAGACCAATGTTTTGAGTGGAAACTCCACCCATGTTTGTTATGGGAACCATAAAAAATTCATTGTGGACTGAAAATATTTCACATAAGTTAATCCAAAAAATAAATCATTAAGTGATAACATCATGTTAGCTTTAATTCATGTTATAAATTATCATCAAATACATTGCATCATAAAGACAATTTAATCCATGTGATATTTAATGCTGATCGTAATGCACTGCATGTAATATAAGTATTATGGATGGAGAATTTGATAATGTGATGGATGAACTGGTATATGTTGGACCTAGGTGCAACAAGCTAAAGCCAAGATTCAATCCTATGCTTGAATTTGAGAAAGTAAAGGTGTTGGTAGTTAGATCATGAACTAAGGATGAAGGAGAGACGATTTGGATGGAAAAAACCACCTCATATATCTTCCAGAATGATGAAAGTGAGACTCTTCATGTAAAGGTTGATTGATGGAAGCATAGTTCAAGGAAATACAGAGGAAAATTTTAGAACAATATTGGGTACCAAACCTTGATGACACATGACTTGGATCTATTCTAGTTAATACCATAGTTTGGGCATGGATGCAAAAGAAAGAATATTGCAGGAAGACCACGATAAATAAATGTGGTGTACAAGTTGTAATTGATTTGCTTGACTGAATATAAGGAGATTAGGTGGAGATGATTCATGAATGTAATTTTCTCTTTGAACTAGTTATTAATATACAAGAAGAAACACTTTTAAATGTTTGTTGTATATCAAATATTCTCTTCAAGCCTTTTTTTGGGGAATTTTATATTATTTACTAATATGAAAATTTTGGTTCAACTTCTATGCTAATTCATGTGATGGTACTTTATGTGAATTAGATAACACCATTCAATTTTTAACTTTTCAATTTTTTTTCACATAAACTCAACATGTCACTATATCAAATGTGCATAATCATATTCAATAATGAACCTTAAAAAATCTTCTAGACTTCCTCTCTGAATAAAACATCATTTTACTTTTTCACAGAGGATTAGAAATGTGTTATCTAGGTGTTAACATAGTCCCTCTCCCCTCATGTTGTAAAGGGTGCTAGCTCAATGGAAGAGCACCTGCATTCCAAGCAGGATGATGGTGGTTCGATTCCTCCATGCCCTAACATAAATTAATACATGATTTAAATCTTATTGATAATAGAACTATTGTAAGATATCTATATTTTCAATATAAATATGCTCTTTTGAATTAAACACATTGTTCAAATACTTCATAAATAAATAATGAACACTTGCAATAATTAGTTAAGTTGGTTTTCCCCCTTTCCTCTTGTATATTAAAAAAATCAAACTCTACTGCACTAATGCTATTCTAGTTCATAATTAATTTTGATTGTTAAAATAAATAATATTAATAAATAAGGGAGGCTTTACTAACATCAATATCATTAAATAAATTTATAGGTAAGAAATTTCTCACGTTAATCTATAATTCATAAAGTAAACATTCATCAACTTAGTTTTTAATACACTACCACTACCACTACCAACAACAATAATAATAAATTATGTTGCTATTTTAATTCATAATTTATTTTAATCATTACAAGGGTAAGACTTAGACTTTAAAGTCATAAAATATTTTCCTGTTTTGATTATAAGTGGTGTGAACTTCCAAAAATAAAACAACATACTCAACAAAGACACAAATAATTACTATGACAATATTTCTAATTGTTGTAGTAACAAATACAATGTTGGTATTATGTCATAAAATAATTTAATCAACTTAACATTAAATACAAACTATAAATAATATTACTAGACATTATGTAAGGATTCAAATTCTATGACTTTCCTCATTTTGAAAGAACTCAATCTAGCGGAAGTTCTAAATTCTAGATCCACTAAATAATTACAAATTTAATGAAATCTGTGTTCAAGGAGGAAGTGTTTACTAAGGTGAATATTGAAAATATCTATACTTCCATTTTGATCAACATTTATGCAAACCCTAATATTGTTGAAAATATTCATATTGGCGCAAACTGCTCTCCGAAGGAGGTTCCCATTTACACTTCCTTGTTGAACGAATTTCGCAACATCTTTTCTTGGTCATATGAGGAGATTCCAGGAATTGATCAATCTATAGATGAACACAAAATCTGTAACTCTCGGGACGTGAAACATGTTCGTCAAAAAATTACACCAGTAAATCTACAGAAAGCGGCAACTGTCAAGGCTGAAGTGGAGAAACTACTGAAAGCTGGGTTCATTTACCCAATTTCTCTAAGGGAATGGGTATCCAATATTGTTCTTGTTGATAAAAAAACAAGGGACTATATGTGTGCGTACTGACCTTCATGACTTAAATAAGGTGTGTCCTAAGGATAACTACCCCACGCCATACATCGACCAGATTATTGATGCTTGTGTAGGTAGTGAGGTTTTCGTGTTCATGGACAGTTTTTCAGGATATAATCAAATTAAAATTACGCCAAAAGACCAACATAAAAATACCTTCATTTTTTCCTTGGGGGACCTTCACGTATAAGAAAATTCCCTTTGGTTTGAAAATTTCCATAGCTACCTTCCAGTGGGAAATGAATTTTTTCTTTGACGATATTAAGAATATTGTCAAACCTTATTTGGATGATATTCCTTCCCATTATCGCAAGAGGAAGGACCATCTACATCATATTAGTATGATTTTTGAATGATGTAGACACTATAAGATACACTTGAATCCCCACAAGTGTGTCTTTTGCGTCAAGTCAGGGAGGTTACTAGGTTTCATTATGTCAAATAGAGGAATACAGCTAGATCCATTGAAAGTTTAGGCCATTGTAAATCTTCCTCCTACTCATTCTATTAGGAAACTATAGAGTCTATAAGGGAAATCCAATTTACTTCGACGTTTCATAGTCAACTATGCCAAGATTAATAAAGGTTTCATGCAGTTTTTGAATTAAGACACCCCATTCATGTGGGATGAAACTGCACTACTCACTTTTGAGGCATTAAAGAATCCTTTACTATCAGCTCCTCTATTGCATTCGCAAGATTACACCAAGGATTTTATATTGTATATGGCTATGTCTCAGTCGACCATAAGAGTAGTACTAGTTTAGGAAGATGAAAATATCCAAGAGCATGTTTTATACTACCTTAGTTGAGGATTAGCCGGTATAGAACTCAGGTACTCTCACAGTGAGAATTTGGCATTGGAAACAGTCTATGTTGTTCAGAGGCTACGCCACTATATCTTGCTAATGACATCCATAGTGGTTGCATATGTGAATCCATTCCATACTGCTTTATCCCGACGTATAATCAAGGGAAAATTCAATAAATGGATAGTCATTCTCAAAGAGTTTGACTTCGATTTTCAATCTGCTAAGTCCAAAAAATAATTAGTATCCGCGCTTCCTCGCTTGCCTTTCCTTTGTCGCACGCCTTTCTATTCTTCCTTCGCGGACCCTTTACATCCTTCATGGTCTTCCTTTGCTTCTATCGTGTGCGTGATGCATTTTCCTTGTTTGTGTGCACAAACTTCCTTCTTATGCCCCTTTCCTGGGCCAACAACTTTGTCAATCGATGTTGTGCATGGAGGTAAAACCATTGGATGAACGGTGGTTGATGAAAGTGCTTCCACGTGCATCATGTTGATGTCTTGTTGGAAAGCCTTGCGATCCCCAGAGATGGCTCCATAGAACACTCCACTTACTTCTTTCAATAGGAGGTATTTCCATCCACATGGTATCCTACCATATTTTGAAATAAAGTTGGCACAGAAAGCAGTGTCTATTGAGGTTCAAGTGATCGATGCTCCCTTGGAATATAACCTGTTGTTAGGGAGAATTTGCACTTATGCCATGTGTGTTATTCCTATTGGTTGTGGATCCTAATATTCCAAATCCAAAGATATTATTCAGCTATGTTTGTATGCCAGCTTTACTGTACACTCATTCCCCGACTTTATGGTTCGACGAATGTTTGTTGGCGAACAGTTTTGCAGACCCATCATATTGGTTTAACCGTAGTATTTTCCCATGGTATTTCCCCTATAAAATAAAAGCATTGTAATATTGCTAGGAAAGGTATTGTATTGTATTGTAGCATTGTAAACAATCTCTGTGATTGTGAGTGAGAGTGAAGAGGAAGTGCAGTGGTATTGCTGTAGGTTGTATCCCTTCATCTTTCTGGACAGTAATAAAAGGACTGACAATTTATGTGTGGACGTAGCCCATCATTTGGGTGAACCACGCTATATATGTGTCTCCCTGTAATGTTTTTAATGTGTTTTGCATATTTTTTAATGAGTTAACTATGTATATGGTATTTCTTTGCGGTCATGTTTTCTAACAATTCCTTCATCTTTTTTTGAGGTAGTAGTGTTTGCACACGAAGGGAAGCTAGTTACAGTTGACCTACTCAGTTTCACTTGCAAAGGCCATTTGGAAACTAATGAGTCCATGATACCTTTGATAGATCAGTCAAAACCGGCGAACAAGAGGTTGGGGGTTGGAATGTATACATCATTGATGGGCACATTTGATATTCCATCCCCTATTAACTACTTAGGTTCCACGAGTGTAGGAAAGTATATCACGATGATTGTAGATAGAACTGACCCCTAGGTCCTTCCTTCACATCAAGAGCCTCAAGTGCCCTTATTTTTAGTGGAATTAGCTTATCAAGTTGTTTTTAATGCCACTGTTGATTTCATCGTGATTGCTTTTTCAGTTTCAGAGGACTTAGATGAATCCTATCTTCTTGCTTGGGTAGGGAATTCTATGTATTCATATGATTGCTTGGATATGGTTTTTCCTTCAGATGAAGTAATTGTGGAAGCTATGGTTGGATGAGAAAATATTTGTGAATACCTTCACCATAAGTCCTTCTTTCTTCCAGGGTTAAGCAAAATTGAGAATAAGGAGTTCCATGTGAGACTAGCAGAGGGTGTTGATTTGTCAATTAATCCATTACCCAAGGAGGGAGTGTGTACTAAGGAGAATATTGAAAATATCTATACTGCCATTTCTATCAACATTTATGAAAACCCTAACATTGTTAAAAATGTTCATATTGGCGCAAACTACTCTACGAAGGAGGTTCCCATTTACACTTCCTTGTTGAACTAATTTCACAACGTCTTTTCCTCGTCATATGAGGAGAATCTAGGAATTGATCCATCTATAGATGAACACAAAATCTGTAACTCTCCTGACATGAAACATGTTCGACAAAAAATTACACCAGTAAATCTGCGGAAAGTGGTAGTCGTCAAGGATGAAGTGGTGAAACTGCTTAACGCTAGGTTCATTTACCAAATTTTCTTAGGGAATGGGTATCCAATCTTGTTCTTGGTTATAAAAAAACAAGGGAATATACGCATGTGTACTGACCTTCGTGACTTAAATAGGGTGTGTACCAAAGATATCTACCCCATACCATTCATCAACCAGATTATTGATGCTTTTGCAAGTAGTGAGGTTTTCGCGTTCATGGATGGTTTTTCAGGATATAATCAAATTCAAATTAATCCAGAAGAACAACATAAAAAGACCTTCATTTTGTCCTTGGGGGACCTTCGCGTATAAGAAAATCCCCTTCGGTTTGAAAATTTCCATAGCTACCTTCCAATGGGCAATGAATTTTTCCTTCCACGATATTAAGAATATTGTCGAACCTTATTTGGATGATATTACTTCCCATTATTGCAAGATGAAGGACCATCTACATCATATTCGTATGATTTTTGAATGATGTACACACTATAAGATACGTTTGAATCCCCACAAGTATGTCTTCTGCATCAATTCAGGGAGGTTACTAGGTTTCATTGTGTCAAACAGAGGAATACAGCTGGATCCATTGAAAGTTGAGGCCATTGTAAATCTTCCTCCTCCTCATTCTATCAGGAAACTACAGAGTCTACAATGGAAATCCAATTTCCTTCAACGTTTCATAGTCAACTATGCCAATATTAATAAAGGTTTCATGCAGTTGTTGAAGTAAGACACCCCATTCAGGTGGGATGAAACTACAAAACTCACTTTTGAGGCATTAAAGAAGGGTTTACTATCAGCTCCTCTATTGCGTTCGCAAGATTACACCAAGGATTTTATATTGTATCTGGCTACGTCTCAGTCGACCATAAGAGTAGTACTAGTTTAGGAAGATGAAAATATCCAAGAGCATGTTTTCTACTACCTTAGTCAAGCATTAGCTGGCATAGAAATTTGGTACTCACACATTGAGAAGTTGGCATTAGCAACAGTATATGTTGTTCAGAGGCTACACCAATATATCTTGCTAATGACACCCATAGTGGTTGCATATGTGAATCTGTTCCAGAATGCTTTATCCTAATGTATAATTGAAGGAAAATTCAATAAATGGATAGTCATTCTCCAAGAGTTTGACTTGGATTTTCAATCTGCTAAGTCCAAAAAACACTTAGTATTTGCACTTTCGTGCTTGCCTTTCCTTTTCCATGTGCCTCTCTATTCTGCCTTCGTGGGATCTTTACATCCTTCATGACATTCATTTGCTTCTATCATGCACGCGACACATTTTCCTTGTTTGTGCGTGTGAAATTCCTTCTTATGCCCCTTTCCTAGGCCAACAGCTTTGTCAATCGATGTTGTGCATGGAGGTAAAACCATTGGACGAACGATGGTTGATGAAGGTGATTCCCCGTGCATCATGTCGATGTCTTGTTGGAAATCCTTGGGATCCCCAGAGATGGTTCCATAGAAGACTCTACTTACTTCTCTCAATGGGAGGTATTTCCATCCACATGGTATCCTACCATATTCGGAAATAAAGTTGGCAAGGAAAGCAGTGTCTATTGAGGTTCAAGTGATCGATCCTCCCTTGGACTATAAACTGTTGTTATGGAGAATTTGGACTTATGCCATGTGTGTTATTCCTATTGGTTGTAGATCTTGATATTCCAAATCCAAAGATATTATTCAGCTATGTTTGTACCCCGGGTTTACTGTACACTCATTCCCCCACTTTGGGGTTCAAGGGATGTTTGTTGGCCAACAGTTTTGTAGACCCATGGTATTGGTTTAACCGTAGTATTTTCCCATGGTATTTCCCCTATAAAATAAAATCATTGTAATATGGATGGGAAAGGTCTTGTATTGTATTGTAGAATTGTAAACAATCTCTGTGATTGTGAGCAATAATGAAGAGGAAGTGCAACGTTATTGTTGCAGGTTGTATCCCTTCCTCTTTCTGGATGGTAATAAAAGGATTGACAATTTATGTGTGGACTTAGCCCATCATTTGGGTGAAAAATGTTATATATGTGTCTTTCTGTAATGTTTTTAATGTGTTTTGCATATTTTTTAATGATTTAACTATGTATATGGTATTTTTCTGCGGTCCTATTTTCTGACAATTCCTTTGTCTTTTTTTGAGGTAGTACTATTTACACATGAAGGGAAGCTGGTTACAGTTGACCTACTCAGTTTCACTTGGAAAGGAAATTTGGAAACTAATGAGTCCACGGTACCTTTGATAGATCAGTCAAAACCGGTGAACGAGAGCTTGGGGGTTGGAATGTACACACCATTGATGGGAACATTTGATATTCCATCCCTTATTAGCTACTTAGGTTCCATGAGTGTAGAAAATTCTATCATGATAATTCTAGATAGAAATTACCCCTAGGTCCTTCCTTCATGTCAAGAGCCTCAAGTGTCCTTATTTTTAGTGGAATTAGGTTATCATGTTGTTTTTAATGCCACTGTCGATTCCATCGTGACTCATTTTTTAGTCTTAGAGGAGTCTGATGAATCCTATCTTCCTACTTGGGTAGATAACTCTATGTATTCATATGATTTCTTAGATATGACTTTTCCTTCGGATGAAGCCATTGTGGAAGCTATGGTTGGATGAGAAAATATTTGTAAATACCTTCACCATAAGTCCTTATTTCTTCCAGGGTTAAGCAAAATTAAGAATAAGGAATTCCATGTGAGACTAGTAGAGGGTGTTGATTTGTCAATTAATCCTTTGCCCAAGGAGGGAGTGTTTACTAAGGGGAATATTGAAAATATCTATAGTACCATTTCAGTCAACATTTATGCAAACCCTAACTTTGTTGAGAATGTTCAAATTGGTGCAAACTGCTCTCGGAAGGAGGTTCCCATTTACACTTCCTTGTTGAACGAATTTCACAATGTCTTTTCCTGGTCATATGAGGAGATTCCAGGAATTGATCCATCTATCGATGAACACAAAATCTGGAACTATCCTAACATGAAACATGTTCAACAAAAAATTACACCAGTAAATCTGCAGAAAGTGGTAGCTTTGAAGGCTGAAGTGGAGAAACTGCTGAAAGCTGGGTTCATTTACCCAATTTCTCTGAGGGAATGGGTATCCAATCTCATTCTTGTTGATAAAAAAAAAGGGACTATATGCGTGTGTACTGACCTTCATGACTTAAATAAGGTGTGTCCCAAGGATAACTACCCCACACCATTCATCGACCAGATTATTGATGCTTGTGCAGGTAGTGAGGTTTTCGCATTCATGGATGGTTTTTCGGGATATAATCAAATTAAAATTAAGCCATAATACCAACATAAAAAGACCTTCATTTTGTCCTTGGGGGACCTTTGTGTATAAGAAAATTCCCTTCAATTTGAAAATTTCCATAGCTACCTTCCAGTGGGGAATGAATTTTTTCTTCGACGATATTGAGAATATTGTCAAACCTTATTTGGATGATATTCCTTCCCATTATTGCAAGAGGAAGGACCATCTACATCATATTCGTATGATTTTTTAAGGATGTAGACACTATAAGATATGGTTGAATCCCCACAAGTGTGTCTTTTGCATCAAGTTAGGGAGGTTACTAGGTTTCATTCTGTCAAACATAGGAATACAACTGGATCCATTGAAAGTTGAGGCCATTGTAAATCATCGTCCTCCTCATTCTATCAGGAAACTACAGATTCTACAAGGGAAATCCAATTTCCTTCGATGTTTCATAGTCAACTATGCCAAGATTAATAAAGGTTTCATGCGGTTGTTGATGCAAGACACCCCATTCATGTGGGATGAAACTGCACAACTCACTTTTGAGTCATTAAAGAAGGCTTTACTATTAGCTCCTCTATTGTGTTCACAAGATTACACCAAGGATTTTATATTGTATTTGGCTACATCTCAGTCGACCATAAGAGTAGTACTAGTTTAGGAAGATGAAAATATCCAAGAGCATGTTTTCTATTACCTTAGTCGAGCATTAGCCAGTATAGAACTTAGTTACTCTCAGATTGAGAAGTTGGCATTGGCAACAGTCTATGTTGTTCAGAGGCTATGCCACTATATCTTGCTAATGATATCCATAGTGGTTGCAAATATGAATCCGTTCCAAAATGTTTTATCCTGACATATAATCCGAGGAAAATCCAATAAATGGATAGTCATTCTCCAAGAGTTTGACTTGGATTTTCAATCTGCTAAGTGCAAAAAATACTTAGTATTCATAGAATTGATCTTGGAATTCCCTATGGAAGAAACTGTAGTGGCAGAAAAAGAATCATTTCCAGATGAGTATATATTTTTTATCTCAACCTCTGATCCTTGTTACGCATATATACTGGTATATATCCATAATATTAAGTGTCCCATGTCCTTCTCATGGGGATATCGACGTAAGTTGCGAGTTAATGTTAAAAAATAGATTACCAGTTAGGGGTATATTCGATATTGCATTGGTGCCTCACCCACAAGGAATCAGAGCATGTGGGGGTCATTTATCTGGGTGAGCAACGACACAAAATATTTTACATGTTGGTTATTTTTGGCCCACTATATTCAAAGATTATGTTGAAGTTGTAAAGCATTGTCATCCTTGTCATATATATACCCAAAACATGTGGTCACATACCGCTCCTTTGTTTCCCATCATTGCGGTAGGGCCCTTCACCAAGTGGGGGCTAGATTACATGAAATATAACCCAATTTCTATTGGGGGGCACAAATACATCATTATCGTTGGATACAAATTTATGAAGTGGGAAGAGTAAATTCCTACCTTTAAGGTCAATTGATAAACGACGACATATTTTGTATCAGCCAAATCATTGCTCGGTTCGGTATACCAAAGCATATTGTTACTGACCATGGAATTCATTTTCATAACAACATGATGACTGAGTTGACCACCATGCTAGGGTTTAGGAAAGATCATTCATCTTCCTTTTACCCTCAAGAAAATGGACAAGTAGAGGAGATTAATAAAACCTTGAAAACCATTATGAAGCGCCGTTTCAACGTGAGCAGGTAAAGTTGGCATATCATTTTGTACCCTACACTTTGGGCATACCGAACTAATGTTAATACTGCTACTCATTTCTTGTTGTTCTAGCTCATTCGTGGGGCGGAAGAAGCCACACCAGTTGAGTGTGAGATTCTATCTCTAAAGATTTTTATTCATGTGCTTCTAGACACTATGGATCTAGAAGAATGTTTGCTTCACCTAGAGAATATGGATGAACATCACAGATATATGTTGACTACAAATGAGGCTCACAAGAATCGGGTCAAAAACCAAGACGATAAAGTCGTTAAACCAAGGTTTTTCTCTGAGTGAGAACTTGGTTTTATCTAGGATCAAGACAAGGAACCCCTGGGGGTAGGAAAGTTTAAGTCAATGTTCTTAGGCCCCTACGTTGTGTCGAAAGATTTGAAATAGGGATTGTTAGCACTATTTTTGTGATAAGCAGTTGGAAGGGATTAGACCAATGAAAGGAGAAATAAGGTTTGTTAATTTTTATATCATATGACCATGGAGGAGTTTAACAAGGTTCTATAGGTTTTTCAAAGGTAATTTCTAAGCCAAGATTATAAATTGATTGAAAAATTCTATTTTTTTAGCTCTGAAAATGTATCTGAATATGGAAATCTGTTCAAAGTTGTATATTGACACGAAATGAAAGTCTTAAGTGAATAGGTTTAATAATTTTGGCATAAGCAGGAATAGGTTAACTTGCATATGCAATTGTCTGTTGGATGAAGAGGGGTAAGAAGATGTACATTCATTAACAATTTTGTTGTTTCAATGTGCATGGAGAAATAAAATTCTTAAATCAGTGAAATGGCATAAAAGGATTGTGTTTCAACTACAGTGATCAATGATCAAATAAGATCATTGGTGGAAATCTATTTCACAAATATAACTTGTGTAATGAAAATTACTTTTTGAATTTGCTGAATCAGTTCAACAACTGCAAGTTTCAAGGGCCAAGAGTGATGGTAGTTTAGATCAACAGCAGAGATAAACTCTGCTGATCTAAGATGCTTGTGAAAAGTCACTTTCCAAATTTGAGGAATGGGTTAAAGTGGGTGCATGTTTCAACAGTCAGGATCAAGTTGGGAATGAGTCTATGGCGGCTAATGATTCCGCTGATTGAAAATGCGCAAATAAAATCATTTTTAAAATTTGGAGAATGTGCTGGGCCTTTTAAACTTAGGAGGAGATTATATGTGGTTTTTTATTAAGGGATCAGAAGGATTCAGCAAGTTGAAGTTTCCTGGAGATAAGTCAGAGTTGAGATTTACGAAATTGAATATGGGCCACATATCTTGATGGCTCAGATGAAAGTTGAATGTAAATACACGGCTAAAAATGGTTCCGCTTATCCAAAATGCAAGGAAGGAAATTTTTGGTAGTAGTGTGAAAAGTGTAAATCTAAAAGGTGATCAAGGGTGTAGATGTAAGCTAAACATGCATCTATGGTTATAAATTAATCTGGGAAGAGAAGCTATAAGGAGAATAACGAAGGTCATATAACTGGAAATCAAGGTTTAAGAAAAATCAAGATGGACGACTCATATTGGAGAGAGTTACAGATCAACGATGGAGATTTGTTCCAGTATTTAAACTTGCATAGGAAATTAAGAAGGGTGAAATAAGCAGGAATAAGATAGTGTGGTTAACCAACAATAAATAATCAAGGGCTTAGATTGAAGAATACCAAATCTACGGGTGAGATTAAATTTCAATGAAAAAGATGCACAGCCGATATGAAAATAAATTAACATAAATACAAGCACATGGATTCAAACTATTTTTTTTCTTCTGAAGCATTGGAAAACCAGAATTCAGACTATGCGAAAGGCTCCACCATGGACAAACTTTTGAACCATTTATCAACTAACTAGGTAGGTTCATTTCTTTGATTGAACTAGCATTTGATGGTTGAAATGGAATATTTAGAGGTTCAGAATCTTGAGTATTAGAATGTTGAATAATTTCTTGAGGATAAAGATTCTGAAATATTCAGCACTATCTGGCTAAATGATAATGTAGAAATCGCCAAAAACAAGTGGAAAATCCTCAAAGATCATGGAATTGATACTCATGGAGTATTCAGTTCATATTTCTTTTATTTTCTGTCGAAAAAACCTCAAATTTTCCATATTTTGTTGAGTGGTGGGCCAGTAATTACTCTCATGCTGAGGGGGTAATAATGGATGCATCTAGGTCTAAAATTTTGTGTTCAGTAAATTCCCTTGTCATCCGAAATACTCTATTAATCCCTGTTAATTTTTCCCAAACGTCTAAAGAGTACAAAGAAGAAAACCTAGTCCAATTTTTCTGAGAGTCCTCAGTCGAACAAAAAGAAAATTTCCTCAAATCGTGCTCAAAACCTGATTGTCAGTTGTTAAATCACCCTTTTCCTATTAAAGAATCAAATTGGATGGATTACCCCAAGCATATTAATAATGGTGAAAATATGCAAGAAGATTCACTTTCATCTACACCAGGGAGCTCTTCTCCTCAGCAATATCTTTCTAGTATTATTGTTGCAGCTAATCATGTCACTCCATTGGCTAGTTTTTTTGAAAAGGTAAATGAGAGAGATTTATCAGACACCATGGATATAGATGAGGAAGATACTGCTCAAACACCCAAGAAGCAAAAAATTGAAAATAAATGACAACTTGTAGAGGTTACAAAGGCTAAAGGAAGAAATAAACTTGTGAAGGTCAAAGGCCCATCCTTTGAAATCCAGGAATACACATTTGATAACATCCCTGAGGGAGATGTGGATAAATAAAATCCAAGGGAGAATGGATAGATATATATAAAGGTGTTGGAGAAAATGATTCTAAGGAAACATTGAAATTATAGGATGAAGTGAGAAAATTATCTAGTCAACATGTATCCCTAGTGACTATTAGAGATCAGGATAAAAGCACATTGAATTTGGCAATGACTACAGGAAATAAAATGGTTGAAATAAGGATGAATTTAAAGAATGTTCCTACTACTGATATGATTCATTTACATAGAGAGACATGTGATATTATTTATACTGATTTGTTTAAAGAAACATTGCAGGTGTCAAAGTTACAATCAAATACGAAAAGAGATGAATATTTACTTAGAAAGGAGAAGGTGGAGAACAAATCCCACCAGACACAGATTAAGAAGATACAACTGGAATTATTGGTGGCTGATAGTCAAGCAGATAAAGGAGTACTTTACAGAATTTGTTAAATGAGAAATAAAATGCAATTCAATTACTAAAGACAAAGTTGAAGATTCCATCTACTCATCTTATACAAACTTCTGAGATGACAAAACTACAGAAATAAAGAGAATCTTTGAATAGTGAACTAATTGATTGTAAGGTAAGGTTGCTGAATTTTAAGGAAAAATAAAAATGGTGGGAGAAAGATGCAGGACTTTGGGATGAAAAGGAAAATGATTTTGAAACAAAACAAGTAGAGCTAGAAAAGGAACTAAAGGAATAGAATAAGGATCTGCAAGTGCAAGTTATTTCATCTTTTGTACAATTTGGTGCAGATTCTCTTTCCCAAGCCATGTCTCAAGTAATTCTTAATGATTTAGAAATCATAGGTTTAAAGAACCAAAAAAAAAAATTGGAATACATAGCTGAAAAAAAGAGAAAAGGAAAGAAATACATTGGAAGACAAATGTAAGGAGCTGGAAGAAAAGAATAATAAATTAGCAAAATAGGTTACAGGACAGTCAACCTTACAGGGAGAAAAACATATTATCTAGGATGTACTCATAGAAGAGGCAACCAAGCTCAGGCCTTATTTGGATTTTATTCTAGAAAAAGAGATTGTTACACAAGCATGTAGACAAAATGTCTTGATGACAAAGCAAGTATTAAATAAAAATCTTATAGACAAAGCTCATAATGCAATCATTTTCTTGAACAGTATGACAAAAGAGGAAATAAGGAAAGAAAATATCTAATACATGGTATTAATTATCACATGGGCAAGAAGAGTGGTGAATAAATATCGGCATTTAGAAATAGTTCAGGAAAAAATTGAGGTTAAGAATAATCAAATTAAGGAATTCATTGAACTTTTTAATCCTTTATTTAAAAGGGGACATCCTTTCTTTTGGGAAGAGAAAGGAGGAATGTGGTCTTAGAAGGAGTATAATGACAGATTAATCAGTTGCAGATTAGATCACAGAATGTTTGATGATAAAACAACAATATTTGTATGGAAAAGAATTGATTGATAAATTGGTTGGAGATTTCAAGATGTTGTTCAACTTCAAAGCTACGTGTACCAAATTGCCATATTTTTCTTATTCAGAAAACATGGAGCTCAAGGTATTGGCTAAGGAGATGATCAATCTAGATCTCTCAGATGTTGATCAATGGAATATAATTGAAAATTACGGGAAAATTAAATACAAGTTGCACCATTTAAGACATGAAGACCAAAGAGATAGTTGTAGAATGATTAAGTGAGCCAGAATCCTGAGGATGCATTACTGTTTTAAATCCATCATGCAAATTACCCCCATATTTTATGTTGTATGTAAATCATGGAAAATGTGCCATGTTAGAGTTTGTTGGAATTTCGTTTCTCAAGTTTTAACTAATTTCAACCCTATTTCGAGGATGGTCTCGGTGGTCTAAGACACTATAAGTATATGCTCAATAGAGGAATAAAGGGTTGAAACCCGTAATAATTTTGTGTTATGTAATTTTGAGATATGTCTTTAATAAAAGTTGTAGAGCCAACTGTCGGCCTTTGAATGCAAAGATTCATGTATATTTCTCAGTTACAGTCTATTATGCCCCTTCTTTATGTGCATGCCCTTCTTGTTAATTTGTTCATTATGTTTTCTTTCATATCTGAGATAAGTGTGTGATATTTTTTAGAATTCATACGTGGTTATGCTCTGGCTATTGTGTCAGATATTCACAAATCATTTCTACCAAAGTTAATGCACAACTCATCTAGTTGGTTCTCGGTGTTAATAGGATGTCATCATTTCTTCCTTATCACCAGAAAAAAAACATATTGACCATAATCGAAGTATTATCTTTCTTTTGCAGACATTTCCCATGAAAACTAATCTGTGTTTCTTGATAATTGTGACTCCATAGCCCAATGTACTCTTACCCTATTTCAACCAAAATAATATCTAAATTTTATTTCATGTTTATATCTGTCCTTGTTATATATCTGTGAGAGATCCCTCTCTAGAAACGGGGAAGCCGGCTCCCTTTCTTAAAGTGGTTATGTTGTTACCTCGGGGTTCACCTTCCACAACCTTAGGTGCAATTGTAAGTGCTAAGAAACTGGAGCCATTAATGGGGACATGAAAGTGCAATTAATCATCCCTGGGAGAAATGACAAAGATTCTAAGAAGAAATGGTTCTTGTGGGAAAACAAAGATTACTACAGTTGAATAAGGTTGTATATTTTCCCAGGCGACTCCACATTCCTTTTGAGCGATTTGCAGAAGGAATCTTGGCTTTCGGACAGCGGCATACATGAGGTAATCCTAACACTGAAATATTACAAGGTGTGGATAACCCCAATAAATAGCTTAGAAATAACGGAAGATACCAACTCGATATTCCTCAATTTGGAAATTCATCTACTGAATAATTTCATAGCATTCAAGATTCTGTGTGGGAAACCAATTTTGAAAGGTCACTATTAAATTCTAAATCAAAATCTGACTTGAAGAACACAAAATTAAATCCTAGTAGGTTAGAGTCATATATACTAGGCTCTCTTTGGCAGAACCTTCAAAAATATGGGAAAAATGGTGCAAGAAACCCTACTTTTTAGAACTCTCAACTTTATACCCCACAAGTTGTTCAAAACTGTAACGAACATAAAATATATAAATATTAAAAATAGTATTAATAGATAATTATTAATTATTAATTAATAATTATCAAAGAGTCATGACTGTAGGTTGGAAAGTCACGAATGGACATATATAAGTCCGACCATTGTAAATCAATCATATCAATTATATCATCAAATTATATATTATGGATTATTTAATATTCTAGATCTTTTGGTAAATATTACTCTATGAACGAATAAATATTTGTTTCAGTGGTATCAGAGCCAGCCCTTTCTCAGGCTTGTGCTCATTCTGGCTTTTAGCCAAAATTTCAAATTTTATCTGAGTAATTTCAGAGTTTCTCTGTACACTTGGTCTTTGACCAGTCTTGGCTTTGGCTATTCCTAAATTTCAATTGACGAAAAATATATACATATAAAAATTATTATTTGAACAAAAAAAAAAAAACAAATCCTTGAAGAAATATCCGCTACAAATTTGAAGAGTACTGCTGCAAACCTGAAGAAGGCGGTTATAATAATCTGCTACTGCTCCGGCGTCTAGCGTTAGTGTTTCTTATTGCTGGAAACCACATGATATACCAAAGGAGGTGGGATGTAGCTGCCCGTATTCTGAACGTTTTCAAATTCAGTAAGGAAAGGAAAAAAATCTACTTCACAAACCTCCCTTCGCCGCCACTCCATTCTACCTTCCATACACTCCTTCCACCCTAGCGCGCTCCTCCCATACCTGCATGTCCACCATTTACTTCTACGCACCCCCACGCTATCTTCACTTCTTTGATTTGATTTTTGGATGTTTCAGTGGTATCAGAGCCAGCCCTTTCTCAGTCTTGTGCTCATTCTGGCTTTTAGCCAAAATTTCAAATTTTATCTGAGTAATTTCAGAGTTTCTCTGTACACTTGGTGTTTGACCTGTCCTAGCTTGTGGCCATTTTCATATTTCAAATAGACAAAAAAAATAAAAAAATTATTAAATAAAAAAAATCTTTGAAGAAATATCCGCTGCAAATCTGAAAAACACTGCTGCAAATTTGAAAAAAAATAAAAATCATCAATACTATATGGAGATTAAAAGAAGGACCATTTAAATTTAAAAAATACAATTGAAGGAAGATTACTCTATTGCTCCACTTCCTTCACCCCCATCCCTCATGCGCACTTCTCTCTTCCCAAACTCCACCTGTGCGCTGCTCTCCTCCATGCCCCTCAACTTCCACGTCCACCTCCATCCGCCTTCCACATCTGCCCCATCGTCTTGCCTCCGCACTCTTCCCTCCACACTGCGGCTCCACCGCTGCTTCACACTCACCCTTCACGCCTTCACCTCCGAGTCACACTTCACACCTCTGCCTCCAAATCGCCCCCACGCTGCCGTACTTCACCTCCATTTCCATTTCTTCCTGCAACTCCATATAGCTCCATGACATACCAAATTCCCCTCCACACTCTCCACACCATACCTTCCTGCACCTCCCATCCCAACACTCCAACGTAGCCACCAATCACCACCTCTCCACCATTGCCATCCATCCGCCCCACTCCACCTCGCCTTCCTCTCCTTCACATTTCGCCTTCCACTCCAGTCCCGTGGCCCTCCACTCCACGTAAACCCTATTGTTATAAAAACAAAAATTATATAATAATATATCATTATTATATTGATAATTGTTTTATAATTTAAATTATAATATTATAATTATAATTATAATATTTTAATAAAGGAAAACTATATATTAAAACAATTTATATAGTTTATAAAATAATAATATTATTATTGTTAATAAATTAATAATTATTATTATAAAAAGAAAATTATAATAATAATAATTAATTTTGGAAAAAAAATATAATAAATATTTTTGAAAAAAAAAAGGGTTGATTGACTTAAAAAATAAATAAAAATAAAGGGAAAACTTAGTATTGGGAATTATTACATTTCTCAAGCAAGACTTATTGTCAAAAAAAAAAAAAAAAGAAAGAAAGAAAACCCTTATCGTCAAAATAGTCGAAGGCTATATATCGCTAAAGAAATCAAAGACAGACCATCTATCGTCAAAGAAGTCAAGTCAACAAGACCATCTATCATCGAAGAAAAAAACCAAAATCAAGGAAGATCAATAGTCGACGAAGAGTCAAAATGTCAAAGGAAGACTCGTCAAGAAATCGATAGCCATCTATCATTAAAGAAGTCAGAGACCATGGAAGTTGGTCTGCAAGCACAAATAGAGAAATTGGAAGCCAAATTAAAACACTATCGAAGAGACAATGAAGAATTACGGGACAAAAATATGAAATCGGAAATGTTGATGAAATTACATCAGATGACAAAAGAGCGCAAGGAACAAATAATTTCCAACCAGAACAATCATATAGAAAAATTGTATGCCCAAATTAAGAAATTAAAAGACGAAATTGATTTCAATCAGAGACGAACAAATCAAGATAGAAAGCAAGAAATAAGTGATTACGAAGTAGAAACAATCTGCTTGAACAAAATCGTTAACAACAAGGATGAAGAACTGACACACATATGACAGAAATTAACAGATCAATAATCAGTGGTCGACCAGTATCGACAACAGATAAAATTTCTTCAACAACAAAATAGCAACTCTAAAAAGGAACACAAGCTAGAGATCGCAAAAAGTAATAAAATAATATCCAACAATTCTGAAGAAATTTTCAGATTAAGAAATCACAACAAAACCCTGATTACAAAAATCAAAAAATTGAAAAACAAAAGCAAGAAGGAACAATCCGGTGAAGACCTCGAAGGAAAATTACTAGAAAAGCAAGAAGAAAACCAGTGTCTAAATAATAGTAATCAGGAACTACATAACCAAATCAAGGAGCTAGAAATTGGAAAAAAGTCGCAAGAGGAAGGAATTGAAAAGATTCATAATCGTAACAATGTACTAGATAACCAAGAAGCACAAATCGAGGAAGTGAAGAAATTATTCGCAATCCAAAAGAAAGAAGAAAAAACAACACCTTCACCTTACAAACATCCTAATTATAATCATCATTTTGACCAACGACAAGGTCAAAATGAATAATCACAGAAGACTTATGTGGACATGCGAAAATATCGACATAACAAGCAACACTTGAGACAAATTGTCCCACAAAAATATCTCAGAGCTCCGATAAAAATAGATCTGGGATGGATCACAGCAGATACGATGCGACAATTCTCTTGGGGGATTTGTAATTCGTATCAGCTCATTTCCTCAAATGTCGCAACTACAAAATGGAAAGAATTCCGAGATGATAGATTAAAATAAATCAGACATTAATGTCAAATACATCTTTGAGGACAAATATTCCCTTAAGGGGAAGGCAATGTAACGAACATAAAATATATAAATATTAAAAATAATATTAATAGATAATTAATAATTAATAATTAATAATTATCAAAGAGTCATGACTGTAGGTTGGAAAGTCACGAATGGACATATATAAGTCCGACCATTGTAAATCAATCATATCAATTATATCATCAAATTATATATTATGGCTTATTTAATATTCCAGATCTTTTGGTAAATATTACTCTATGAACGAATAAATATTTGTTTCAAAAACCCTCCAGCCTTCCATGCACCCCATGCAGTTCCAAATCCACCTAGACCAATGGTGGCTAGATTTTCCCCTTTGTCTTTTCCTGTTGCATTACATGACCTCCCTCTAAATTATGCCCAAAGAATTACCTTGTATGATGGGGAGGGTAATTTCATAGCCAGACAACATGTGGACAAGTTTGATGACTTCATTGATCTTGAAGAATTTGACTATGAAGATGTTAAAATGAGACTGTTTGCACAAAGCCTATCTGGGGAAGCCAAGAAATGGGTTAGAGACTTCCCTGCTATATCCATTCTTACATTTCAAGAATTCCAGCTAGATTCTTATAAAGGTGAGATGATAAGAAGATTCCATTACACGTACTGTCTCAATATAACAATCTCAAGAAAAAGGGTTTTGAATCTGTTCATGAATTTTCTAGTAGATTTATGAGGGTGTATAACGGTATCCCTACTGATATCAAACCATTCATAGGTGGTGCAAAACTCCACTATGATGATGCCTTTAACAGTGACTTTTCTCTGCTATTAAGAGAGAGGAAATCATCCAGTCTTCCTAGCATGTTTAAATATGCATTAGAAGTAGAAGCCAAAATTATGGCATGTGGAAAGATGAAGCATAAAATAGAAACCTGATAAAAGGAAAATCAAGGAAGAAATTGTACCTTCTACTTCTACTGCTTCCTTTTCCGGTGATATAAAATTTGAGATGATATTGGAGGAAACAAACAAAATGATGGATAAAATGAGTGTAGATAACATGCCATTTAAGAGAGAGCAAAATGAAACTCAGATTAGAAATCCGAACTTCAGAAGGAAAATCCCCCCCCACCTCCAAAAATTAGGCAAGGGATATGAGGAATCCTAGAAGCCTGGATGATCATCAAATAATTCCACCTTTCCCTAAGAACTATGCTGCAGAGGAAGATGAGGGTAATGGTATCGAGGATCATATTCACCATTTTGGTGATTTGGATTCTGAAATATACCTCACTAATAGGGAACATGGCATGTTTTCTCAAGAAGATGATAATAAAGTTTTTGAGGAATAATTACAGAAATACCAGAGAAGATATCTGCATGCCATAGATGATGTTAAGAGAAAGATCGATTTGAGAAATAGACATGTTATTGTAAATAAAGGAGGGTTGTTACACCAAAGTCTTTCCCTCTTGCTTCATGTGTTAACCCTTTTCCTAGTCCCCAAGTTTCTCTCTGCTAAAGTTGACTAAGATTGAGCTTTTACTGCTTTTTTCCCTCTCTAGGAAATTTGACGCTCTTATCCTTCATGCTAGGTGCACCGAAGGAACTTTTTTCCTCGATTCTAGGTGAACTGATGTTGGTGCTCTGTATCCCACTACTAGGAGCACCGAAAGTGCTTTTTCCCTTCATGGAAGGTGCGTCGGTGTTGTTTCGAGGGAAAAAAACGAAGATTCGAGACCCTTCTCAAAGGTGGATGAGGTGGTGGTTTATCCCTATTATCTAGGTGAGGTTGAATTTGGTTCCTAACCTATATGGAATATCCCTTAGAATCCTCCTCCTAATCCTCAACCTACTATATCCCTTTAGCCTTATAAATTAAAGCCTCTCTCCATTTGGAGGGGAGGAAGGACTATGGTACTCTTATGCTGGTGTAATTTCTAGGTGGCTTACTATCTTGCTTTGCAGGCTTTAGCTTGGATTGTTGGATGGAATATTGCAGCATTAGGGATAGGTTGTAATGTTATTTCCCATGTAATTATATGTATCTCCTTGATTACATTGATACAAATCTCTTTCCATAAACTTTGTCGTGTTAATAATGTTTATAGATTTCTTCCTTAACTGTTAGCTGAGATCAATTATATGTTTAGATACGCATATGTTTTTTGCTTGTTTCCACTTGCGTGACAGGGTTTTGTAGCTAAAGATCTAAAGATTCTGGATCTTGGATCAACAAAGAGAGAAGAGGATTTGCATTTCAGGTAAGTGATCTATCTATTTCTTTGCATTTTTGTTTGATCTAGGAAAGTAGATTGTATTCTGTATTTGATTTGTTCTAGATCCACTTAGACTAGGGAGATCTAGCTTGATTCTAATTGAGTAGATTTATCCAAAAACAGGGTTCAATCAAAATCAACCTTCTAGTATCCAACAGAAGACAAAAAAGAAAAATGAAAGATGAAAATATCCTAATGTATATAAAGAATTTGAGAATAAAATAGAAAAAACTAAAGAAGTGAAGATACTGGCACAGGTAGATGTAGAAAAAATGGTTTCAGCTTTCAATTTGCAAACAGATCTTTCAAAATTGAAAATTTCCATTCCCTTCAATGAATTATTGAGAAACAGGGAATACAGGGATAAAATAATGGATATGGTCAGGAGTTAGAAAAAATTTCAATCAAATAATCATGATATCTATGTTGTTGATACTAACTTGGAGTTTTCCATTTTCTTCAATGATGATCTTCCTTGTGATCCTAAAATTCTTGTACCGATTGAAGTTAAAGAAGATGATCAACTTGATGTTGTACAAGAAGAGGGTTATAAGGATTTTTTTTATGAAGAATGTCATCAGCCTTTCATAATTTCTGTTAGTGTTCATTTTAAGAAAGTTTTTAGTCCGCTTATATATGATGAGTATGAGGAGGACTTCTTGGATCTTATGCCTCGTTAGAGGAAATTTCAATTTAAAACAGGCCTTCCAAAAATAATACAAATTCCATGTCATGATGTATTAGCCAATCAAAATGCTTTAAAATTCCAAAAGGGAGCACCTCTTAAACATTTTTTTAATATAAATTTGGGGATAGGTATCATAAAAAAACTACTTTTTTGTTCGTATTTTCGACATATCTCTCTGTGTGTTTACTCAAATTTCGATTGGGAGAGCTTGTTGGATGTGGAATTTAATTATGCATCCAATGAGTACCCACTCGGCATACTTTTTATGGGACCCTCTAACCCAAAACCAAGAAATACCTAAAAAAAAAATCATCATCACGTTTTTTCAGGTATTTCGTGTTTTTGGGGTATCGGGGCCCATCAAAAGTATGTCAAGTGGGTACTCATTGGATGCGGAATTTAATTCCACATCCATTGATCTCTCCCAGTCAAAATTTGAGTAAACACACATGAAGATATGTCAAAAATACGAACAAAAAAGTAGTTTTTTCTTTTTTTCCTCCAAAATTAATAAATATTATTTTATTAATTTTCCTTAGGAGGCCCATTTTGAGTTGAAATTTCCTCTAATGAAAATACCAGCTATATATTTTGTAAGTTCAAGGCTTGTTAATGCATAAAATTCCATTGCAATCCAAGGTCAAATGGTTGAAAACAGAGAAGATAGTAGGTGTGCTAAAAGTGACAATATGCCTTTGTGTTATTCTTCATTCGAATTGCTAAGACATGCTTCAAATCTCTAAACAAAAACATGAATTTGAGATAATGGAAAATTTCATGAATTTTTTAGAGGTAAAAGGTGAGCAAGAATACCAATCATACAATCAATCTCAACATGTGGAAAAACCATTATTTTATGATGAATAATTGACTTACAAAGGCTGAGATGAGGACTCCAAATGGAACGCTTCTTTAAACCTTTAATATTCAGAAATTTCATCTCAGGAAAAAGGATATTGTTCACTTGATTTTATTGAAGAAATTAATGATATTTCCTTCGAGACATTTGGAAAAGATCAAACATTAGATTCATATATTTTGAATGAAATATTTGATGTCTCGTTTGAAAACTGTCATGAGAATTCCCTTCAAGATTCTTTGGAAGATCAGTTTGGAAGGGTACTAGATGATTTGCATTTTGAGCAACATGATTATGGAAAGCAAATGATAAAAAAATATGAAAGTTGTCATGTTCTTTATTATCCTGTAGCTAAATATATGGAAAGACTTTTCATTCAGGAGGGTAGATTATGTGTTTGCAATAATGGAGTGGGTCACCAAGAAGAAGAGGAGGACTCCAAATGGGATACTTCTTTATGTTTTTTAAATTCAGAAATTAATTTTCCTGATTCTATTGAAGAACACAATGTTATTTTCTTTGAAACACTTATGAGGAATCAGGTTTTAAATTACGATCTTTTATATAAAAACATTAATGCCTCATTTGCTAATGATCAGGGTTGTTAGCACTTTTTTTTTCTAAGTACCTAAGGGAATGAGATCTGCCAGATTTTGCATCATATGACCTCATAAAATATTAATGAGTTTTTTGCATGTTTACCAAAGGTCGTTTCTAAGCAGAGAGTGAAAGATGATCGGAAATATTTCAATTTTTCCACCTTGAGAATGTATGGTCCTTATTGTGTGTGAACAAGAAATAAGCTTAAGAATTTTGGCCAATGCAGGAGTAAGTTGACTTGCATGTTCAATAGTCTGTTGGACGAAAAAAGGTGAATAGATCTCCGATCATAAACCCTTTCAGTGGCCCAAGGTGTAGGGAGAAATTGAATATGCAAATCAACCAAAGTAATGTAAATGGGATGGTATTTCAATGGTGGAAATCAACGGTCGATCTAGATCAACAGAGGGAGTATGCTTCGCAAATGTGACCTACACGACAAGAGTCAATTTTTGAATTTTGTAGAATAAGTTAAAACACCCGCATATTTCAAGGGCCAAGAATGAAAAGGGGTTATATCAACTAAAAAAGTAAGTTTTGTTGATCTAAAGTGCTCGCAAAGAGTCATATTTCAAATCGGTAGAA
This sequence comes from Pseudotsuga menziesii, assembly GCA_001517045.1. Classification (NCBI taxonomy): domain Eukaryota; kingdom Viridiplantae; phylum Streptophyta; class Pinopsida; order Pinales; family Pinaceae; genus Pseudotsuga; species Pseudotsuga menziesii. Next base: position 1,105,623 of record LPNX010673768.1, on the reverse strand, counting down.
TGAGTTAAAGTGGGGATACGTCGCAATGACAAAGATAAAGTAGGGAGGAGATCTACTATGGATAAGAATTATGTTGTTTGGACATGCATGAAAAAACTTTCCATTGAGATTTGCGAAAAATGGTAGACCCATGAAATATGGATGATAGAGATTAAAGACATGTTTTATAAAGGGTTGAAAATGATTCTGATCATTGAAATTGTACAAAGAAAATTTAGGGTGGGGGTTCATGGGATTGGATATGAGCCATATATTTCAACGACCACAATGAAATTTGGAATGAATATCCACGGCTAAAAATAGTCCCGCTCGTCCAACAAGCGGAGAGGCAAATTTTTGGGGTCAGTACGTGAAAGGTGGAGGTGACAGGTGATCGAAGGTGCAGATGGTGTTTGAAAGGATCTGTGTCCATTAAAAAAGATTGACCTTGTAGATCACATACCAACAACCAAGGATTTCCTACCTAACACGCGTGCTAATCAGGAGTGCCATAATGATGGAGCAACCAAAGAAGAATATGGCCTATACACGTAGTTTGGTAAGGGAGCAGGGGTGCTTAAAGAGAGGGAAACTTGATACCATCACCAGAAGGGATCGATGAAGTGACGTATGTCAAATATATGCACCTGGATCTAACTTGGGGTTGATGGAAATTAAGAGCAGAGGTCACTTCGGCCATTCATATCATGACGTCATAACAAAAAGGTGTGGCATAGTTGGTACATCCACATAAGGATATGATCCAGAACCCATGTGACCATTCATGTTTTCACCATGCCACTTGATGATAGTGTGTGTGAGGATTTGACTGAGCCATTGTTGAGCTCGACCACACAACTCTTTATATAAGAGCCACAATCAGAACCATTCGAAGATACAGAATGAGTAAATTTTGAGGAAGAGCAAGGATGGATAAATGTCATTCTACTAAGAGTCCTAACGAGTCTTGAAGGGGGGTTTGTAAGGAATTTCATGCTTAGGAAATATGTTTTTTGATATAGCTAATGGAAGTTACTAAAAACTTTTACCATTCCTGGACCTTCATGGTAAAACAAATCCTACCATCAAGTTAAAGATGTTCATTACATTAGAAAAGCTTTTTGAAGCTAGTAAGGTCAATGTAACGATGGCCATTACATTAGATAGAAATTCTGAGGCTAGTGAGGGTAATACTATCCTAATAAAACACAAATCCACTGTAGAAGCAGTACCTAGATTTCCCAGTCCAATAGATATCATGTCGAAGCCTCAGACATGGTCATGGACTTCATTTCCATAGTGCATAGTATCCATTTCTAGGGTCGATCGTTCTGAATGAGTGCTCGAACTGGGGGAGATAAAACCGGGGTTATTTTTCATCATTGTCATTGACTCATAATTCCAAATACATCAAGGGTGATGATGAGTCCAAGGACGTGTTACGCTGGCACAGCCTATAGGAAGGACCTGCTCCCAATGGAAGAAGAAGACAAGAATGAAAATCCTCTCAAGGATTTGGTACTATCGAAAAATAGGGTTGTCTTCTCCAGGTCTATGCAAAGAACAATGTTGCCAGGAGACATAGGTACTAGGTAGGTAGCCAAACACAGAAGGGACATAAACCTTCTCGCCAGTGGTTAACATAGGAATAATTTCCTCATTATCAAACATAGAGTGAACATAAAATTCATAGTAAAAATGTGTTTAATCTTCCACCTTCTCGAGCAGGGAAAGGTCGTTGAAAAATTTAAAAGAACGAGACACACGTTGTGAGTTGCGGTAGGAAGGAAAACGAGTTGAGATGAGTTGACATAGAACCATCATTGAGAATGATCTGAGCCATCATTTACATGTCCAACGAGCCTACAAAATTCATATGTTGTACCATTTTTTCAATCAAGCATGCACATCACTCCATATTCTCTGTTCTGTATACATACAAATCGTGGTTAATATGCCATGTCCAAGTTTGTTAGGATATTGATTATGGTTGTAACTAATTTTGGCCATGTTTAGGGGTCATCCTCAGGGGTGTAAGACACTATAAGTGTACCTTCAACAGAGGGATAAAGGGTTGGAAACTATAAGACTTTTTTTTTATGTCATCTTGATATGTTTTAATAAAAGTTGCAGAGTCAGATGCTGGTTTTTTTAATGCAAAAATTCATGTGTATTTCTTAGTTAGAGTCTGTTCTTTATTTTATTTATGTGCATGTTTTCATGTTGATTTCTCCATTATGTTTTATTTCATATCTGAGATAAGTGTGTGATAGTTTCAGAATTCATACTTTTATATGCTCTATCTATCATCTCTAATATTCACAAATTATTTCTACCAAAGCTGATGCAGAATTCATCTAACTGGTGCTATGCACTAATGGGATGTCATTTTTCCTCCTTTTTTACCAAACCAAAAATATATTGATCGTAACCAAACTACTACCTTTATTTTACACACATTCCCCACAAAAATTGCTCTGTGTCTTTTGATAATTGTGCCTCCATAGCCCAATTGTGCTTTCCTTGTTTTCAACTTAAATTTGTTCTATTTTTAAATCTGGCCTTGATAAATACTCTTGTGAGAGATCTATTATATTTTTATCATTCAAGCTAGCATTATGATCTTAGGATATTTAACTGAGAGAATAACATGCACAACATTAAAACACAAGAGACAAGAGACACAAAGAAGTTTCCTTCGGGAAACCATGAAGGAGAAAACCCCCATCTTCCTCAGAGATAGAATCAACACCAAAAGTAAAACCTAAAAACACAAAGATGATCTCCCAACATCAACAGTCTCTCTCTTGTCCCAGCAACTTCTCCTCTCACTCATGCGCTCCAATGACTAAGTGAGTGTGATAAATAGAGATAATCACTCGCTATTTATAGTCTTCCATTCACCTAAAACCCACTCCAACATGTCGGCCTCACTTAACAATTACTTACTAGAGCTGACATCTCTAGGAGTGTCTAATAACCCTAGTTCCCCACAACTTGTGGGGACTTTGCATCCTCTGACCAACAAGGAGGTTTATCCTTAACACAATGGTGGGGACTATTGCCCTGACTTACAATGACTCACCTAGGGTCGAATTCTCTAGGATAGTCTAATAACCCTAGGGCCCCACAACTGTGGGGACTTTAACCCTTGACCAATAGGAGGGTTACCCACAATGACTTGACATGACTTGTTTATATTATAGAAACTTCCCGGAATAAACATCAGGGTATGACATGACTCAATTACATTATAGAAACATCCTAGAATAAACATCGAGGTACAATACATAAGATATACAGATGAATACATTCTGAAGTTACAATTACATCAACACTCCCTCTTAACTAGGAAGGTATTCTCTCGACACAATTTATCAGTACAAGTCTTTTTCTCTGTATCATCTGTATCATCATCGATTCCTCGTCATATTCACCTTCAATTCATATCCATATTCAAGTCATCTTCATCTTCAATTCATCTACATCATCGGATCTGGATCATCACTCGATCTGGATCATAATCACTAGATCTAGATCATCACTCGATCTGGATCATCATCACTGGATCTGGATCATCACTCGATTTGGATCATCATCACTTGATCTGGATCATCATTAAATCTGAATCATCTCTAGTTCTGGAACATCTCTGCTGGATCATCATCATTGGATCTTCACGGGTGTTATCTCATGATTCTTCTCATCACAGGAATTTCTACAAAGACAACCCTTTTTCATGCCGGTTGTAGGCCTAGCCTCCATGTAGGTTTTCTTCAGCACTTATATCTAACCCTAAGTCAAAATGGCCTGCCCAACACTTACATATGATCATGTAGGAACCAATCCTATAATCATATCAAAAAGGCACACCCAACACTCACATCTGACCATGTGGGAACACCTCCCACAACCCTGTCAGAAAGGCCTAGCACTCACATCTGTCAACCAATGTCGGAACGACTCGGCACTTACACTCAGTCGTGTGAGGAACCAATCCTCCATGCTAAAAGGATCTTCACTTATATTTGACAACCAATGTCAGAAAGGCTTAGCACTTATATTTGACAAATGCAAGGAACCAATCCAACATGCATGTTCAAAAAGGATCTGCACTTACATTCGACACATGCGAGGAACCAATCCAACATACATGTTTGAAAGGGCCTGTACTCATACTTGATCATGTAGGAACCAATCCTACAGTCATATCAAAATGGCCTCCAGTGCCAGACTGATCTACTTGGTAACTGACCAGGTGCCTCCATTCCCAGAATGGCATTCAACGCTTACTTCTGATCATGTAGGAACCAATCCTACAGTCACATCAGAATGGCTCAGCACTCACATATGACATGGAAGGAACCAATACTCTCACCATGATAGAATGTCTCAGCCCTTACATCTGACCATGGAAGGAACCAATCCTCTCACCATGTCAGAATGGATTTGGGTCTCATCATTTCCCCTTGGAGGAAACCTCGATCTGGAGAACACCAAGCTTCTCCCTGAAGTACTTGAACTTCACCCTAGCCAATGGATTTGTCAACACATCAGCTATCTATTCCTTCATTGCAACATACTGGAGCTTCACTACTCCCCTCTGCACCATATCCCTGATATAGTGATACTTGATCTCAATATTCATCAACTTTTCATGGCACACTGTATTCTGTGACAACTTCACGCAAATCTGGTTGTCGCAATGTATACAAGTAGCATCCATCTGGAGATCAAATAAATCAGATAGTAGCTTTTGCGGCCATACTTCCTCACAACTAGCTGAACAAGCTGCAACATACTCTGCTTTAGCTGTACTCAGTGCCACACAGGATTGCTTCCTGCAAAACCAAGAGATCACACCTGATCCCATACTGAAGCAAAACCCTGAAGTGCTCTTCTTATCAATGGCACTGCCTACCCAATCTGAATCAACATAACCCTCTAGGTTAATCTTTTGATTCGTATCATACTTGAGCCCATACTCAACTATACCCTTTGCAACGATCAAGTGAACATGTCTCAATGTGTTCACAGTAAAGCAAATATCAGGTCTTATATTTTTCAGGTACATCAATGAGCAAATCATTTGATGAGACATCGTGGCATCAACCGACTATGATGAAGCAACAATCAATAGCTTCAAGTTTTATAGCTTCAATTCCATCATCCTGAACCTATTCAGGATCTCTACTACATACTTCCCTTATCCACACCTCCATGCCTAGAACGTAGTGCATTGACACATAACAGGAGCATCACTGGTCTTCCGCCTTCAACCTTGAAGCAAAGGTTGGAATCCACTTTACTCTTAGTAAAGCATAGATTCATCAGTAATCTATCCATCCTGTCATAACATGTTGAACCTCGGGATCTTCTGCAGTCACTCCCTCTAAAGTATCATACTCCCTCTGTCTTTCGTACTCTATGCACTGAAACATTCTATACTGGAGTGACAAGTAGCTTCCTCTGCTACTAATATTCTATGTATCCATCTAGGATCACTGGATACCAATATCCTCTATCTTGAACTTTCTCAAAAGTTCTTCTCGCACCCATATGTGATCTTTTCATCCTCTATCAACCTTGTAGCATAGGTTTAGATCTCCATCAAGCTCATCATATATGTGTTATCCCATGGGTGTCTTCTGAACTCATACAAGGCCTTCTTTCATTTGCACACATGATTCTTCCTGTCATGTGTCTCAACTCCCACTAGCTGCAAATGTCTCTTCGTAGTCTATGCCTTATTTTCATGAGAAGCCTCGTGCTACGAATCTTGCCTTGCATCCCACGATGTTTCCATCTACTTCATGATGGAACTATGAACTTTCCTTCATATATCGATACTACATTCTAGACATCATTCTTCTTGAACTGGTCTTCCCTTTGTTCTTGGAGGGTTCTACATCAATGATGTCATTGCATTCGTCATATTATTTTTCATCTTGAACTGTCGTTACTTGTTCTTCGGAACAAGTCTCATTCTTCTTTTCTTGTAGGCAATTATGTATGTGATCTTTTCTACAAGTCAAATGAATTTGTATGGTTAGAAACATTTCATAAGGAATATTCATACTGGCAAGTTCTTATGCATAAATATATGATCATGCAACTACTTTAACCAATACAACATTCATCCATATCTCACGGAAAATTTTCTAGATGCCTTCCATGTCTACCAGGACAACATTGAGATTGTGCACTAATCCAATATGTCAGCAAAGAGGTTTCATTCCAGATAAGTAGCAATGAAGATTTGTATAGCACCATGAGCTAATTACCCTTCACATACATATTAGTAGTACACTGTCATTAATGCAAACATTCTATCATGTATAATACATTAACTGAATATAAACAAATGCATAACAAAACAATATCATGAAATGACAACTGAATACTTATCTTTATTTGTTTCATGGGTAGACTCCTTCTTGAGCCTCCAGATTCGTCATCTTCTGCATTCACAATAGCATCGTTTCTTATCCAAATGCTAAGGTGGATAAGAGGTTATTCAAGAGTTGAGATGTTCATATTCCTCATTGGTTGAGGGATATTCTTTGGATTGTGAGAGCTTGATCTTCAGTTGCTCCCATCTTCTATTCTCTTATTATGAGTCGAGCTTCTTCTTATTCCTAGAGTCTGTTGAAAGTAATCACTTCCTTCTGGCACACATTCCTCACATGAATGAATCCCATGATCCTGGGAGACCGTTCAAGGTGGATATCACCACTTCTGCATTCTCCACTTCTTCTTCTACTACGACAAGTTGTTCATTGATTTGAGAGACCCTTGTAAAGTATGACTGTATGGTCTCTGCATTCTGGATCTTCACATTCTTCAACTATTTTCTCAAAGTCATATTCTGATTTATGTTCTTCCCTTCAAATAGCTTGATCAAGGAATCAAACATCTTTGGTGTCTTTAGGGAAGACACTTGTGGTATAAGGTGATCTATGATTGAATCAAAAATGATCTTCTTGGCCTTGACCAAGTTCTTCTAATGTAAGGCTTTTAGCCTCATCTCCCTTTGGAACTGGAACCTCTCTTCTTATGTAGGTGTCCAATTCATTTTCTTCAGAGAGATCAAATACTTCCATGCTTGGAAGTTTTCAACTTCACCAAGATTATCATCAAGCTGATGTGATAGATCAATTTGAAATGAGAACCTCAAATGAAAATAGCAAAATATTAGATCTTACCGATTTGAGGTGTCCGTCCTGGTTCTGGAGCTGCCTGATCTAGGGTTTGTCAGAGAAAACCTAATTTTAAAAACTTGGAATATTTCAGATATGATTGGACATAAAGATATATCTCTTCAAGGTGAGCTTTCCAATGTATTCATTTTCTAAAAATAGTGGAGGGAAGCTCTCGGAATAAGAATCCCTAGTTTTCCAATTTCTTCTGCAGAAATTCCTATTACTATTTCTGTGATATCTCTGAAATTACTGCTCCTCTATGTGTAAAAATTCGCACTGAGGTATCCTCACATTTCCCTGTTCCAACACCATAGGTTTCATCAGAATTGGTTTCACCAATTTGTATTTATGATCCGTTTCCCAAGGTGACCTGTTACAGGACTGTTCAAAATAGCAAAGTTGTACGGACTTCCACATTTCACTGTTTCATCTTCTGGGTCTGAAATTCAGACCAAAGAAAGTATAGTCCATGCCCATATCTCCTAGAATATAGTGAATCTGAGGCTGAATTGTGGACACAGTGTAAATCCATATTTTATCTTTGGCCTCTGCAATTTTCAACTCCTGAGCCTTCGCCAATCTCAAGATATAGCGAATGTACCACAACTTATCAGTTTTAGTATTTTAGGGTTTTTCCAGCTCATGTTCAAACTAGGGTTTGAATTTCTTGGAGTTTCACCCAACCAAAAATATTGATCTAGGTCTCTAAACTTCTATTTTGATGAGGAGATAAATCCTATGTCTGACTCACTAAAAAATTACTCTTTGTAAGAATCCCTAATTTCCTGCATCGAAAAATTGAAAATGCTTAGAATTGAATTATGCTTCAACAGAAAGATGTGCCCTTCAATGGAGAGTCAACCTAGCATAATTTTGCTGATGGATTGTGGAGAGAGACCCAAAAAGTAAGAATCCCTAGCTTCTATAGCTACATAATGTCTTCTTCTCAGGTTAGCTCTGATACCATGTTAGATTTTTATCATTCAAGCTAGCATTATGATCTTAGGATATTTAACTGAGACAATAACATGCACATCAATAAAACACAAGATACAAGAGACACAAATAATTTTCCTCGAGGAAACCATAAAGGAAAAAACCCCGCAACTTCCTCAAAGATAGAATCAGCACCAAAAGTAAAACCCAAAAACATAAAGATGATCTCCTGACAGCAGCAGTCTCTCTCTTGTCCTAGAAACATCTCCTCTCACTCATGCGCCCCAATGAGTGAGTGTGTGTGATAAATAGAGAGACTCAATCTCTATTTATATTCTTCCATTCACTTGAAACCCACTCCAGCATGTCGGCCTCATTTAACAATTACTTACTAGAGCCGACATCTCTAGGAGTGTCTAATAACCCTTGTGCCCTACAACTTGTGGGGACTTTGCCTCCTCTGACCAACAAGGAGGTTTATCCTTAACACAATGGTGGGTGCTATTTCCCTTAATTACAATGGCTCACCTAGGGTCGAATTCTCTAGGATAGTATAATAACCCTAGGGCCCCACAACTACGGGGACTTTAACCCTTGACCAATAGGAGGGTTACCCACAATGACTTGACATGACTTGTGTATATTATAGAAACTTCCCAAAATAAACATTGGAGTATGACATGACTCAATTACATTACAGACACATCTCAAAATAAACATCGGGGTACAATACATAATATATACGGATGAATACATTTCGAAGTTACAATTACATCAACAAGATCCCTCTCTAGAAAGGAATAATCCATCTAACTTTTCCTAAAGTGGTTCTGCTGTTACCTCAGGGTCCGCTTTCCACAACATTGGGTGTGATTCTAAGTGCTAAAAAATTGGTAACGTTGTCAAGGATGAAGTTTCGGATTTTCCCTAGGTATGAAAGACAAATTTTCAGATCTGACTGTCGATGGTGAACAATGGTCAGATATCAGTAAGGTTGTATATTTTTCACCTGGAAACTCCACCTTTAAGAATCCCATTTCAATGACACCACTAGGGAGACATGATCTAGAGATCTAGATTTTCAAGAGAACCATCAGACTCCACTCGGGGGAAATGAGCTCAGTGTAAATATACGGAAAAGCATTACAAAAAACTAAGGTACTCAAATTTCATCTTTCTCTAGGAGTTCATATATTTTCTTGTAAACATGTGTGTATACTTTCCTAAGCTTGTCAAAAAAATCCCTTAGTACTCAATGTGACTTAGGCAGCTTTTGACACAAAATAAGACCGACGAAACAAATCCACAATGTAGGAGACATTGACAGATTCCCCATATAATTGGAAAAAAGACCAACTGGAGGAGTAAGAAACTCTGAATCGGGATAAGGTCAAAATACTAGGACCCAACTGTTGATAGACTCAAAACTGGTGCTTTGTTCAAGGAAACAAGACTTGCTGCCATGATGTAAAAAGACATGGAAATAAACCTTCCCCTTCCCCTCTTTCATGTAAAGGTTTAACGAGTCCAAGAAAGCAAACTCGGGACCATCTTCATTTTTTGACAAGCTCGAAGAAAAGAAAGAAGAATGCTTGATAAGGCACTAACTCGTGGATTTGACGAGCCCGAACTGGTACATGCTCGACGGTGTTTTCATAATTTAGAGAGTCTAAAAAATCCAAAGAAGACTCCAGGGGGGTCCTTTTTCGTACAATTTAGTCTCCTAAGGCCGAAAAAGTATAAAACAAACTAGAGAAGAACTCTCTTAACTTCCGAAGAAGAAAAGGCGCACCTTTTTCGTAATTAGTCAGAAAGGTCCGAAAAAGGTTAAATTACCACCTACCCAACACTCCTTCAAAAGCAACATATACATCCTGAGTTTTACGAGTGTGAAGGAAGGCAATATCACTCGGAAAGATCCATTTGGTTACGAGAAATGGGGCTTACAACAATAAACTTGATGCTTTGTTCTTTAGGGTTTAACGAGCATGACAAAGACATAAAGTACACTCGGAATCTTTTTCATGTTTTGGTCCAGAGCACGAAAAAGAGAAAACTAAGCTCATAACGAGGGTTCCTTTTCTATAAGTTTAGTCCCTCAGGTCCAGAAAAGAGATAAACCTATGCCTGAGAATACTCTTCTCAATTCAGAAGAAAAGAGAGGGATCCTTTCTCGTATTATTCCACATGGTCCGAGAAAGAGATAACCTACCACCAATGTGGATGCCCATTCACATATTCTTAACGAGCCTGAACGGACAAGTTTACTCGGCAGTCAAGTCTATTTTGAGGAGTCAGAACTGGGCCTAAAGAAACTCATAATCTTTCCCGTGAAGTTTTAACGAGTCCGGAAAAGTCAACTCGTCGCCTCCTTACTGTTTTTAACGAGCTCGAAGGAGAGCAAAAAGAATGCTCTAAATGTGAGGAGACGAGTGTCATAGGCAGGTGAAACTAGTTCCAAGCGCAAGGAACAGACCTATGCATAATGCAAGGAAAATGAGCAAGATAAGGACACTTGGGGAACATCTCCTCAAGGTAAAGGGTGTCAAGTTGCAAAGGCAAAATGATACAAGGCTAGGCGGCAATGAGAACAAAGATGAGGGCTTATACAACAAGCTAAAAGCGTGGAAGCCAGCATCAGGATCATAAGCACGAGAAAGGCACATGTAAATGCAATTACAGCTTGAACAACAAGGTGAGGCCCATAAACAGTTGTGAATCCAACTAATAATCTTGTCTCCAAGAAACAACAACATCAGAAGAAACGATCCGATGCGGGTCACTTTGGCAGAAACACTTGTGACTTTGCTATATTCTAAAAAAGGAAAATTCAAGACAAAATCAACCGAACAAGATTCTATAGGACCAAGGCTCGAGGGTTTATAATCAATAAGATCAACCTGAGAGGAAAAGCGAAAATCAACAAGGGAGATAGAGTCTGTAGGAACAAACTTAATATCACAGGAGCTGAGAAATTCAATAAGAAAAAATCAAAATCATCAGGATCAATGACTTGCTTTTCAAATGAAGAATCAAAAGACTCAACAAAAACCAACATAAGAAAAAGGGAGGGCTTACAAATCAAATCAGGGTTAGACTTAATCACAACTGAAAAAGAAGGTCAGACTATATCAAAGACTCCAGGAAGACTTCATCCGAAAGGAGGAAATCATCCGAGATAGGACACATATCTGAACTTTCAAATGGATGGACAGAGTGGAGAGAAGGCTCTACAATATGCATAGGATGACTCACCCGATCAACTTCTGGGACCAAGTCCCGAGAAGGTAAGCATGAAAACAAAGGCTGCCTCTCAGTAGCAATTGAACAGAAATGACAAGAAGCCACATAGTTCACCTGTGGCAGGGTAGTGTCTACAGAAACACTGGGAATCAATAAAGGAAAGACTTGGTCTCTAGTTGAATCAGGAGATGGATCAAGAAAATTCAACTGATCTATAGTGACAATTTCTTCACCATGATTAAAGTACATCACACGAAAAAATGTTGACACCACAGCTTGCATGACATAGACATAATCACGTCCAAGGAGCATATTAAAGTCCAAGGGGTCTTCTATCACCATGAAGTCAACTAAGACGGTCTTCCCACCCAAAGTAATAGGATTTTGAGCAAGAATTCCCAAGGCTACACAAGTTCTTCTATCAAACACCAGTAACTGACTAGCAGTCGACACAAGGTTGGGAGATCCCATACCTCGCCAAGCACGAGCAGACAAAATACTAACTGAGGCTCCTTCATCAATAATGCAACGAGCAATTGTATAGGGTTCAACTTTGACCTTTATCTGGAAAGGTGCAACAGAAGGAAGGTGCGGCTCAACTAGGCTATCCCAATCAAAGGAAGTAATCCGAGGGCTTGGTGGGGGTTGATCCGAAACAAGTTCAGTGCCCCCTTGTGACTAGTAGATGCTTCACTCTCTGGAGGAAGAGTGGGATTGATCGATACTGGAATCGATTCAACTGCTTCATGAAAGTCACTCTCCGAAGGGAGAGTGGCTTTGACCAAAGATGACATTGGTTCAATCACATGAGGAACACTCTCCGAAAGAAGAGTGGGATCGACCAAATCTGATATTTGTTCAACCACTTGATAAACCAAAGGTTGAGTAGGATGTTGAGAAACTATAGGGTGTTCAGAAGAATGAAATCCATGAGTCTTGGACCACACTCTTCGCACCTCTGGGATAGCAGGGCACAGATGAGTAAGATGATCTCCCTTGCATAGCACACAAGGGAACTTAAGATGATGCTTCGAACGACCAGTTTTCTCAATGGTATCAGCATGACTAGCAGTGGCTGACTGTTTTCTCTCAACATGACCTGCAGAGGATGAGAGTTTGCCCCCAGCATGAACAACAGAGGCTGGGTGACTGGGTCCAACCTCACTAAGAGAGGTTGGTTGTTGAGAGACTCCATAATGTTCAAAAACGGGATGACCATGAATCCAAACTCTTTGCACCTCAGCAATAGAAGGGCATTTATAAGTAAGGTGGTCTCCCTCACAAAGCTTACAAGGAAACTTGAGCTTGTGTTTTGAATGGATAGTCTTGTCATCAGTGTCAACATGAATCGCAGTGGTTGACGGGTTGTCTTTAGCATGACCACCAGAGGCTGAGAGACTGGGTCCAACATGACTTGTAGAGGTTGGACGGGCACCATTAACGTGAACAACAGAGGTTGAATGGTTAGGATCAACATGCTTTGCAGCAGTTGAGTGTGTGCCCCCAGCTTGAGCAACAGAGGCTGCGTGAACGGATCCAACGTGAACAACAGAGGTTGGATGGGGAGGTTCAACTTGAACACTAGAGGTTGAATGAGTGCACTCAATGTGAACAACAGGGGCTGAGTAACAGGATTCGACATGACCTAGAAAGGTTGGAAGGATCCCACCAGCGTGAACACCAGAGGCTGGATGGATGGATCCAACTTGAACAACAGAGGTTGGATGGGAAGGTTCAACTTGAAAACCAGCGGTTGAACGGATGCACTCAGCTTGAACAACAGAGGTTGAGTGAGAGGATCCGACATGACCTAGAAAGGTTGGAAGGATCCCACCGGCTTGAAAACCAGAGGCTAGATGGATGGATCCAACTTGAACAACAGAGGTTGGATGGGAAGGTTCAACTTGAAAACCAGAGGTTGAACGGGTGCACTCAACGTGAACACCAGAGGTTGAGTGACTAGATCCAACATGACCTGCAGAGGTTGGATGGGTGCCCCTAGCCTGAACAACTGAGGCTGGGTGGTGAGGTTCAACTTGACTTGTAGAGGTTGAATAGGTGCCCCCTTGCTTATGTGATTTCTTCCTATTCCTCCTTCTTTTACTCCTTTTAGACTGCCAGTTATTAGTATCAGTACTTTCACCGCATGAGGTACAAGGAGGAGGAGAACTAACTACAGGTGAAGGGGAAGCAGTGTTTTGATGCCCTTGATATAAGGAGCTTACTTGAGAAGCATCAGGAGCATTCAGGACAGTTGGAGTGGAAAACAACCACACCAGTAGCCCTAGGGTGAATCCCGAAAGATTCAGGGTGGCCATCAAGGGAACACAAACATTCCCCGTGAGAGGAATAGTGCAAGGAGATCCCAGCATGGGGATCTCTTGGTTGGTGTTCGAAGGAGTGCTAGCCATAGTTTCAAAACAAGAGACAAAGTCTGAGGTTGATGGTCAACCAAAATTACAAAGCAGACACCTAAAGGCCCACTAAGTACAGACAAACCACACAGCACTCACTAAAAAATTCCTAAAGCCCAAACAAACAAATAGGTATAAGATGTACTTTCCAGAAGAAAGCTGATGAATGATTACTTGGCGTCCTTGAGGTGGTTCTCAGGCACAAGCGGAGGAATCACCCACCACCCTCCTGCACTTTCCACAAGGGTTACCTTCCAAGCCCGTCCAAGGTCAACCAGAAATAACCTTTCGGTGTACCTGTGTATGATCCCTAGATGTCAAAGAGACTAGAGGCTACCTTAACTAAATTGACAGTCTGGGGGGACAGTCATCAGCCGAACTCGTATGCATGGGCAGGGTAGCTGAGCCCGAAACTCTGTCTAGGACAGAATCCCCAGATGTGTAAAAGTCATGAGTTACATTTTGACAAGGATTCAGAGGCTTATCTCCTCTGTCCAAGCCTCCACGCGGTCTAGTGCTTAACTCCCGTTTGAGAGGAGCTTCCCAGATACAATCAATGTAGAAAAGGATTTACCTAGTGATAGGCCAACTATGTCTAAATTTAACACTTGTGGGGAGTTTAAACTCCCTATCCAACAAGTCTAGCCTAAGCTAGTTGGTGTATGACCCTATAAAATAAAACTTACTAGTAAATTTTAAAATTATATCGTTTATTTTAAGGGTTGTTTCTTACTCGGAGGGTAAATGGCATGAAACTGATGTGGTGTTTTGACTCAAAAAATGAAACAAAGGACTAAGCAAAGAGAAATGAAATGCAAAAAGCAAAAACTATTCTCTTTATATTTCTTTTTCAAATAGAAACTTGAAAGCCAAAAAGAACAAAATTCTTTTTATATTTTTCCAAAAACAAAGATATACTATGCAATCTAGACTAAGACCCTAATCTACATGCATATAAAGCAAACATATGTTTTTGTATTTTTCTTTTATAAATGCAAAAGAAAAAATCAGCCTATGAACTGATGCAAACAAGTACTGTAAGCAAAGCAAATAGACAACTACTCTACTCCCCACAAACAAACTCTAGGTCTCCCTAAAGTTAGATATTGACCTCACTTAAAAAGAAGGCTTACAAAAAGGGAACAAGCCAACAACTTTGGAATGAAGAGACTGAGCACAAAGACTGACATAAACAAAGGTCAACAAGTCCTGAGTATCAATATAAACCTACAAACAAAGGCTGCTCAGTACCTTGTACAACAAGATCAAGCCAAAGAAAGAGGTGGGGGGGGGGGGGCAGCAGTACAAATAAGTAAACGTTCTTTTTAATTTTCTTTTATAAAGACAAAAGAAAAACTATCTACAAAGAAAAATCATGCAGATAACAAGAACAAGGCAAAAGGAACTCTGCTAAACAACCACCAAACAAACTCTAGACTGAACTAAAGTCAGCATAAACCCTACTTGGAAGGAAGGCTTGCATAAAAGACAAGTCCACTATTTTGGCATGGTGAATGTTAACCAACGAAACAAGAAATAAACTAGCACCAACAAGCTTCTGAAATCAAACAAACACCACTAACAGAGGCTGATCAGAAACATAGGCCAAAAATCAAACCAAGCAAAGGAGACGGGGGAAAGAGAAAAGAACAAACCCTAATGCTATAAAAATTCTTACCACATAGATAGAGAACAAGCAAAAAGGATGACACTAACTCCCTAGATTCATGCACCTGTAGAGGACCCTAAAAGACCTACCCAAAACACCTTCAAACAGAAGAAAAATCACAAAAGAGGAAAAAACACTGTTTAAAGGGGCATTCACGACTGTCTATAAGTGCAACCCACGAATGATTCATGACTGTTCAGTACAACAACCCGCGAATGCAAGAAAGTATTCGTGACTGTTTAGAAGAGAAACTCGCGAATGGGTGGAAAAATTCCCCAAAAAGGTCAAAAACCACCTTAAGAAGGCAGGGGAAGTGTGCTATCAGATTTATAAAGTGTTCCTAAGTGGAAAGAAGGACCTGAAACAATGCAAAATACTGAAAGAAATCAAGAGAAACCCCAAACAGACAAGGCTCTCCCCAGCAGAGTCGCCAGTTCTGTTGTAAAGGAAAATGTCCTATGGCTAGGGTTTAAGAGGCCATCAACGTACTGGGGTTGAAAGAGAGATGCACAATGTTCAGCAAGCATATAACATCAAGTTTCAGATATGAGAAAGATCCACACCTGATTAACTGAAGGCTGGTCCAAGATTTCTCTTCAATCCTCTTCTTGCTCCTCTCGCTCCAAGAGACCTGCAAAACAAGTTATACCTTCCTCAAACCATTATGACCACATATAAGACAATGATAATCAAATGAATATGAAACAATGATCTGAATAACATTATAATATGATCATAAACAGAGATTCAATCACACATTGAACAATGATTTGGGAAGAAGAAGGACATCACATCTTTATTAATCCTGAAAACAAGTACAAATATACCTTCTCTTCAAGTTTGGCAACTCTCGAAACATTGATCTGGTTCTGCTGCTTCTCTTCTCCAAAGAACTCAGCCTCCAAGCTTAGCAACACTAAGGGAAGACCTCCAGGGAAAAGGTGTGGGCAAAGAGAGTCCCGATTCCTCCAGCATAACAGTGCAAAAATTCAATTCCCTTTTCATGAACCTCCCTACCTCTATTTATATGATAAAGAAGAGTTAGGGGCGAAGCCAAAGTGGTTACAACTGAAGAAGTCAGTTGGAAAACTACCCAAGCTAACTCAAAAAGCGTGTTTTTATGTTTTAATGTTAAGAGACAGATTCGCGACTATGAAGGAGGACAACCTGTGAATGATCCGTGAGTTTCCACAAGAGCAACCCGTGAATATATCCATTCGCGACTTGTAAAACACAAGAGCCGCGAGTGATTCACGAGTTTCACATAAGGAGAGTTGTGAATACACAAAAAATGAATTTTACATTATTTTTAGGCATTTTCAGACTTTGATGTCTTCTGGAAAGTTTTAGCTAACTGAAATACCTTTCCAACAGTGTAGAAATGAGGTCAAACGAAGTTACAGAACTCAATATATGGGTCCTCCAAGATAGGTGTTTTTTTAGTGACTTTCATGAAGTGCTGACATGCGACGAAATCATGGGAAAGTGGTCACAGGCAGAGATGTATCATTTTGGGATATAACACTGACCAAATCATGAATTTACTCTTGTATACCCCTCTCTGTGAACTAAAAGTACTTCTTCATCTGGTATATTGGATTTCGATAAAGACCTTCTATTTGAACCGCATGACATTAAGAAACAACCTTGTTAACCTCATAATTCCATGGTCAAGGCTACGCCCTTCCCACATAACCTTGTTTCTTCCTATATCCAAAATCAGTATAGACCACTTCACTTACCTCCCATCCTTCATGGTTTTTCTACAAAGCACTACAAGTACCTTCCTAAGTTTGATGGATAATGTTGGCCTCTTTCCCCTTCTTGTCTCGACTCATGGTTCAACAACAACACAATAACAAAAAGACACCAAAAGACATCGTCCCGACATAGAAATCTCAGTTGGAAACTCTCGTGAGGCAGGCACAGTATCACCTGAGATATCTTAATGTGTAGCTGCCAGAACCATGTTTCCGTAGTTGGTGAGGGAATTACAGTCCCTTGGAGCGTAGCCAAGGTGCTCAATAGAGACCATGGGATGGATTCTTTCACTCTACGACAGAGTCACAAGTGTGTGCCACAATTAAGGCATGACAAAACCTTATCATTACAACTCAATAACTGATGCAACGGTGCAACACAATTGATTCCTTATATTTGAGTGGCTTATATTATAACTAAGTATATTTAACCAGGAAATCATACATAACATGTCAACAATGCCTTAACATTCATTCATTCACTGATTGGTAATATTGCGACATACATTCAATAATAACCATAAACTATACAAAGTAAGCAAACATTCACACAAGCATTCAATCATTCAACAACATTCATCCATTTGACATAGGAGATTAACGTGGAAACCCATCTGGGAAAAACCACCAAGGTGCTCTTCATCTGGCATGAGAAATATAAGTAGCACCTTGCAGTCTGTGACTTACAGACTGGTCTTAAGATATGTCTATTTGACTCAATCTTCTTGCTCTGATCCTCTCTGGTTTATTCTTTCTATCTAATCATATTGATCCACACATAGCCTAGATCGACTCTTCTACTTTACTATCTATGCACTCAGCTGCAAGTTCCTTCTACTACTAGCAGTATGTGCACTCAGCTGCAAGTTCCTTCTACTACTAGCGGTATGTGCACTCAGCTGAAAGTTCCTTCTACTACTAGTGTTATGCACACTCAACTACAAGTTCATTCTACTACTAGCGGTATGCACACTCAGCTGCAAGATCTGTGGCTCAACAGCCTTCTACTTCTACTAGACTTCTCTCCGACTCAACAATGAATTAACTTGAACAAAACTTGGAACGACTAGATTTTTGGAAGAGACTAACTAAGAAAACCCTTATACTGAGTGGGTTCGTCCTATTCAAAGTATTTACAAGACTATGCAGGGTCGACTGAGTACTATTCAGTTATTACAGATTCAAGTGGCTAGAAAATATCTACAACTACATTGATGACAGGCCTAACTGGTTTCCAAAGTCTTGCATGACATTAACCATAGCTATAACTAGCCACAAAAACCTCTTTTATCCTTCTGTATTGGTCATAACTAGCTAAAAAACTATCATTTATCCTTCTATAGTAGTCTTTTGGTTTGTACCTGTTCGGCTTTAACTCATCTTCCTGCATCTTCCACCTACTGGGATCTTCCTTCCTCGTCTTATCTTCTTCTACTCTACACTCATGCTTCTTCCTTTATCTACTTTTCTCTCATCGCGCACCCTCTTTTCCTCTTGCCCTTACACAACGGATTCTTCCTTGTGCACTTTTTCTGGCCCAACATTCCCCCAACACTCACATGTGGATCGTCCCCTACTACTAAGAAAAAATAGATATCTTCACAAAATTTTGAGTGTTCACACAATTCAAGCATCTAGCTCAGGCTATGTGACAGGACCAACCTTTTCCTAAAATTCCTTCAAAATTTGTTGCACCTTAGAAACTTCCTTTGTTACTTCCTCCGCCTACTTGGCCAACTATTCCACACGGTCAAAGCTGATGTGTTTCAACAGTCCGGCCTCTAGTAAATATGTGATATGCTAAAGCTTCTATTGTATAGGATGAATAATCCCTGTCACTCATGCTACTTCTTACTGATGCACAAATAATTCCTCATTCCTAGTCTGCTCTTGGTCATGGAGAGCTTGGAATTCCTGGTGGAGCTTCTTGATCTCAACCATTTTTGTCACCTTCTCCTTAAGTGGCGACTTATTCATCTCTACCTTTACCGTAGTGATTTTCACATCGAATTACTGCGTTTTTTCCTTGATCTTTTCCTTGGACTCATGGAAACGGATTCAACTATCTCAATGCAGAGTTTTTCTCTCTTGCTTATCCTTACAACAACCTTAGACATTGCTTTGCTTCATTATTCAAGCACCTAAGGAGGTGTTCTTGGTACCAGCCTTGCTTGCATGTCCTCCACCTACTTCCTGACATCTCTCACCATCTAAGAGAGCCATCCAACCTTGGTGACCGAGTCTTCATCTTCCTGACCTGCTTCTAGTGGTAACTCTGCAATTGCACTTTTGATGGATTTAGCGAGTGCAATCCTACTTTGTTCCTAGGCCACAATTTCTTTCTGCTTTTCTCTAAGGAGGGACTTATGTGATATCACTTTTCTTTTCTGCTTGGTTTCCTGATATGCGACTGCATTCTCTCTAAGATGGACCTCGGTCACAACCTCCTGCTGGACAGCATAGACTTCACCCAATTTTAAATTTGATAAGTCCATCTGCAATGTTTCAAACCCTTGGAAAACATCATCAAACTCACCTATCCTCATATCCATTACACGTGCCTAGATTTATACCTTGATCGGTGGCACCAACGTTTGTGTGACTAATGGGATACTGGGATCCATGCCATAAGTCTCAACCTCGACTATGGTTTTGACTTCGTTTATGGCCTTTGTTAGCTAATTGATATGGGTGGTGAGCTTGTTTTTCAATAGCAGTTATTTCTTATGTATTCCTTTTAAGCTAGACTTTGCAACCTCTGCAATGGCATCGAACAACAAGTTTATGCCCTCATCAGCTAAGTTGACAGTATTATCCAACTCGTCTGCTTTCCTCTTCTTGCACAGATGTTGTTGTGCCTCTACCTGGGCCTTCTTCACCTCTTCATCAGTAGGAGTACCATTCAAATCATCATCCTTATCATCATCATCCTCATTGTCATCATCATAATCCTTTTCATCATCATTATCGTCTCGTATGAAATTCCCTTCTCCTTTCTGTTGTTCGTTGTTGTGACCATTCCCTTGACCATTTTGCATATCAGTGCCTGCGCCAATGTTTCCACCTTGGTTTGTTGGAAGTTCTTCTTGGTTTCCACCTTCATCCATCAGCTCTTCTAGTGGGCTACGCCATTCTTCAGGCCACTCCTGGACAATTGTGTCTATGTCCGTATCAATGATCATAAACCCAGCCTGGTGCGCTTGCTTGGTTGGTTCATGATTCAGTTCCATAATAATGTTATACACACCCACCTAGAATTTTATGAATGTCTCATACATGTGCATCGTCGTAGCCTTTAATCTATGGGACCGTATAATAACATCACGCAGCTCCTCGGTGTGTAGGAATAAATCAATGTAATTATCCATCTAGTGGATCTTGTCATCCTTATCCTCCCAAAGGTTTTGGTACTCTGTGCCAAGGAAAAGCACTGGGACATCCATTGGCTGGTAGTCCGATGGGTTGGACCACATAATGAAAGATATCAGGATGAGCATCTAGGAGTAATGAAATTTGGCCTTAGGCTCCTCCTGCGCCTACTTTGCATCATCTATTAGTTCATTTAGCGAGAACTGTGACCAGTTGAAAGTTACACCTTCTACACAATGTTCATCAAGTTCTACTGCCTCGGCAGTGCATTCATTTGGCCTCATATTACGCAACAACTTGCAATTTAGGATCCTTGCGGTGAACCGCACTATGTTTTCTTCTATAGGTCCAATTAGAAATCCCCTTTCCACACGATGAAGATCATATTTATTCTTCATCTTGGACGCATCCCTGTTCTGGTGCAAATATGGTGAAGGGTCTTTCACTATCTTTGGCAGGCCCGTTATTGACAAGATGAGCTTGATTCCAACCCGGTAGGGTCGATCAAGCCATATACATCCTCTGTTAAAATTGACAAGGATTTGCTTCACATACGTATTGGCCTACGGACTGTGGCCAAAGTGTGGCATGAGCAGCAAGTTCAACAATCCCGTGCAATCAACACAAGTGACCGATTCCATTGGTACTAATTGTTGGGGCTTAGTCAGTTTGGCTTGGACTGTAACCGTGTAGTTCCTCCTCTCAAATCCCACCTGCTTGTGGGTGTCAACATCTTCGAATGACATCTTGCCTATCTTCGACAGTACATCCATTAGTAGTGGTACATTATCAGAAATGTGGGGTGTCACCAAGAACGTGCATGCTTTCTTTGGAAGCGTCACCTTCTTCACGTCATCTCTCCTCAACCACAGGTAGTGTGGAAATTTATCCTCTTCCCTAGTGGCGGCAGTGTCTCAGTGGGTTGTGAGGTCTCCTCCATCAAGTCCTCTTCAGGTTTATCCACAACATCCTTAGCCTTGCATTTCTATGACTATGGCAGCCTGGATGACTCTCCAGACACTCTCTCTCCAAACTGTCTCACTAGCATGTCTAGTCGCAGACCTACAACTGGTGGATTTTGAACAGGGTTTGGCATAGGGCTTGAACGAGGGGGTGGGATAGGGGTTGAAATGGCTAAAGGGACAGGTTTCTTCCTCGGTCGTGCCATTGATTCTAGTTTTGGTTCAGGCTTGGGGGGTTGTTGTACCTCAGGTGATTTGATTTCCTCTTCAATTGAACACAGCTAGGTGACAAGTACATCAGAAAGCTCATTGTCACTAGAAATATTGATGACAATGGATTTCAGCTCACTCTCTATTACAGGCTTCAGCTCTATCAACTCTCGGCTCTGGTTCTCTGTTTCTCTCTCTGTTTGCATAAAAGAGTTCTTGGTGATGAAGCTTGTATTTATAGGCACCTACGCAACTTGCGATCATCACTTTGATCAGAGGTTGAGGTCTTTTCGAACACATGGGATTCTCGTTGGATGCGTTCCTCATTAATTTAGCTACTTGAGTTCTATGTTGTACCTATCAGGGAAGTTATGGTAGTTATGATGAGGACGACTGATGGGACCAAAAATCACATCATCATTCTCTTCATATATCATCACATTGATGGAACCTACCTGTCATAACCACCTCAATATTCACTAAATATTTTCATTTTAATGTCGTAAAGCTTGTCATTCCTGCTTTTTCCTACACCATTCCTCTTTTCATTGCAAATGTGTGAAAAAACAGTTTCCTTGCAATTTTTTTTCCCGCACATGGCGCAATGTTAGCCAGGCATGTCACGACCATCATAGTAAGGTTTCAGGAGACTGTCGTTCACCATACCTGCGATGTATGTTCCGTCTAGTTTCTGCAATTTTACTGCACTCACATCAGTGATGTGTGCGATCATATATGGACCTAGCCAATGTGTTTTTAACTTGCCTAGATGTTTGAAGAATTTGTTGTCATACAACAACACAAGTCCTTCGACGTTGAATGGATTAACCCAAATATGGATATCATGCCACGCTTTCTTCCTCTGCTTTTCAAATAGACTGATGTAATCCTATGACGAAGAATTACTCTTCCATCTGAATAAGCTGTGACAACCTTTTCTCAATAGCATCTCCTTCGGTCATCTCCAACAGTGCAGTAATCCTTAGACTAGGCACAATGTACTCCATTGGCATAACAACTTCCTGGCCATACACCAGTCTGAATGGGGTGTGCCCTATGTTAGCAGCCTGTAATTTTCCTATTTTTGTTGTAGGAAGTCATAGGGGTAACCATTTCAACCAACCTTTAGACTACCTTCTAGCCAAGGAAGTTATAGAGGGATCTCTCTTGTCACGATAACCATTCACAAGTACATTTAACATTAACGAGCACACAGAATACTAGATTTCTGCCAGTAATAGGACAGTTACAAATAAAATGGGTTGAAATACAAACAAAATCAAAACTGTTGGGTGATGGAGTCAAACTCTTAAAAATTCAAGGTTATTACAGCGAAAATGAGTGAGTCTTCCACATAGTGTTTTTAGGAAAAGTAAGCATCACATACAGTCAAATATATTTAAGTGGTGGTAGGGGAAAGAGAGGAAATCCCAACACAGAAAGGGGCACCTCAGGGTTTTCTTTCAATATGTCCAGTTAGAGAATAAACTTCAAAACCTATCGATATCCCAACAAATGTAATATATTTTATATATAAACTATGTTGCATTAGTTGAAGAAATCACAACTTAAAATATATGTTCCAGTTGGTAGCCTACTAAGAACCCAGATAATTTGGTGAAATGAAAGGGGTATTCATTATCCTCAATTTCTTCTTCAACACCATGGACAAAATCATAAACATCTAGCCCATGATTGTCATCTTTTGCAACCTCTACTTTTTCAAATTATCTAATGTAATGATCTACTTTTACCCTAAAAAATGATTCATCAAAGTTAAATTGAGACCCCAAACCATTTACTCGTCTCTATGTGCATGAAAAGTAAAGTCAAGTTGTCAACCTAAATAATAGTAGGAAATCAACAATTAGTTATTCAACCTTAGGTGCATGAACTTCAATGGTATCTCATCAAGTTAAGCCTGCGCAAAGAAATTTAGAGATGAAGTCGTTACTGTTTTTCAGCTTCCTAATAGAAAATGGGAAACCACAACAAATAATTTCCTGTTTAAGAATCTATAACCTGTGAGAAATTATTGAATCTCAACAAGTTACATTCATTCAAGTAAGAATATATACAATAAAGAACAAAGAGACTCGCAATCTAATATCAATCTCTAAGAAATATTTAATTAAGAGAAATTACAAAGACATATGACCACAAGTTTATAATGATGCATACAAGTATTTTTGCCCCTCAACTTTCTCTAAGGCCTCTAACTACACCCTCATTACAATAAAAATGCTAAACTTTATAAAACTTAAGAAAGCAGAAAATTCATAACCTGAATTTTGAATTAGTTTCAGGAGATCTAGAATTGCTAGAATCAAATGCCATCAAATCTAGAATTATTATTTGAATACTGATATAATCATCAAACATTGAGTTCAATTACCCCATATGGTTTTCAAAATGTTGACTCTTCCTTCTTTGGATATTAGTATGCGATCTACAGTTGCCATAAAATATGAAATGAAATTCCTTAACACTGCCAAGTTTTGGGAAAAATACTTTTCCTACTAATCCTCTGCCTAGAAAGGTGGATCAATTTTCCTTGAAATATCAGACTCATTTATCCTCAATTTCTATCTAAAAATAAGGGATTTTAACTTATCATTGTTGCTAATTATTCTTCCTTTTTGTTATATTTTTCTAGCTATCCGTTGACTAAGATCTTTGTGAAACCATTGGAACTATAGATCTCCACATAAGCATATAAAGAACCATCACATCTGAACTCAACATTGATTTTCTTTCTGGAACAAACACCAGGTTGGTCAGCTCATATTTTATTCTCTTTGTTGTATGAAGCATAATAGATTGTCTCCAAGCTTGTCTTCATAAGACAACTTTTTAAATGAAGGGGCTTCAAAGTTCTGTGCTTTCGGCCATTCTTCAAACCTTCTTTATAAAATTTAATATAAATTAGTTTGAAGTCAAAATAGAATATGTTATTTCACACTTTCTAAATATCCTAATGAAATTTCAACCATCAATTCTTTTTAGAATGGCAATTGTTTTACCATCTCAACAAATTCATCTTTAGAAATCCATATGAATTTATCAAGTATGTTTTCATCCAAATTATATGGAACAAAACCTAAACCAATGTCTTTTATTTTGAGATGGTCTAGCCTTTCACTAAACACTATGTTATTATTTGTTAGACCCACACAAATAATCTTCTTGTCTAGATTTGTCCTTTCAAATATCAACTAACACCCATAATTGTCACTCTAGTTCCTATTCCAAAAATCAATATGTCAACATCCCCTCTGTGGTTTCCACTCTATAAACACTAGCATGATGGTCAAGAAATTGTTTCTAGAAAAACAAATTAAACTTTTACACTAGTGCATGAGGTGACCTTCAAATGATCACCAATATCCAAGTCTACTATGTTCTTAGTCATTTTCCTTCATAATCAATTTGCAGGATCTCCAAATCACTTCTTCTCTGAGGTCATTTGAATCTGACCATTAATCATTAGTTAGATCCATGCCAATAATCTTCTTGTCCTTTAGCAGAAGGACAATGAAGGCTGGTGAGTAGAATGGAGCATAGGAGATGAATGCCAAAACACATGCCATAACACATAAATGAATGCAAAGAGTGCTTAACAAAGAATGGATTCTTTACACTTAACTTGAAATGCATTAGCAGGAAATACAAAATGGAATGAAATAAACAGGAAAACAGACTAAGTGCATAACACTGTAATGAATCTCAAAATGCAAAAGGCTACTTTTCATTATCCAAACCAAAAATCTTCTTAGAGTTACAAAACCAGCACTCAGGCCTCAAAAATGAGAATTAGTCCAACCTCTTTCCTCCTATGAGGAGGATCTATTTATAATGCAAACTAGCCCCGGGATATGTCCTGAAACAAGGCGTCAATACAGTTACAAGATATGGAATTTTCAAAATATTAAGAAACTACCTTAGGTGCCAGATTCACCAATGTTTACTACCAAAACTAGGAAACGTGCTATGACACGCATACTGGTAGGAATGGTGATACAGCATCTGAATGCAGGCCCGCTTGCTTTGATGATGACATTTTCGGCATTGAAGGATTTATCTTTTTCACCACCTCTTTGTTATGCAGGATTGGGTGAGTCTCGGTACTTTTCGTGCATCCACCCCTTCGCTCGACCTCGTAGTCTCTTAGTAGGTTGTAGGAAACTCGATAAGACATCCCTACCCTTTGACAACATTAATTTTTTTGTGCTCATCATTCTTGTCGACCTACCAGGGAAGGGTTCTGTCTCCGAGAAATGCATGTGTTGTTTCCCCCTGGAGTCATCATCACTATAGACGAGGTTGACAGTATGAGTCTGAGACGAGGATGATGAAGCCCCATGTTCTCTTCTCCTGAAGTCAGAACATACTTTCTGACTGCCCATATCTAGTGACAAGTACTCTGCATCATGGAAAGGGAGTCCATATCCTTGTCTTAGGGCTTTGGTGGAGTAACTATTGGAATGGGAATTCCAGCTACTTCTCTTCTATTGGTGTCACAATTTACCAATCCCCCATGGTTTCTTCCATCATATGAATACCTTACTAGCATAGAGGACGTCTTTACCCGGATGGCTGGAATTGTCAACGTATGAATGTCCTCTAAGATCCATGTCTCTAGGAAAATAAAGGATCTCCCTATAAAATAGGCCATAGCTCATTCCATAACAGGCTCCCAGAGTTCGTAATCAAAGCAGGAGTGGTCACCGTAATTTTCTGACAATAGTCAATATCTTATACGTCTTAGAATGGCTTCAACTGTGGATTTATATTGAGTTTGGTGGCCAAATTCAACGACATGATTGGAGAGTTGCCACATGTGCCACCGTTAAGTGGCATGATGATGACACGGGTGGAAATGTGGGCTTTTGATCCAATCCCCTTATGCAAGGGTACCAAACATGCCTCCCATAAGGCTCTGGTATCCCTCATTCGTAGAAGTGACCTCCAAACTTGATTCATCATCGCATTAAGGAGATTTCATCGGGGCCATATTTGATGTTTGTCACTTTGCTAATCCATCATCCAGCCTTGATTTCAGTGCCTTTCCACCTTGAAATATAGCATGTACTATCACTAGTGTCCTCTGTCCATTAATAATTCTTATGCCCATCCTCATTACACGTGTCTAAAAGTGAGTTGCAAGGTCCTAAGAACTAATTTTGATGCCATCGATGCCACCTGTCCCACCCTAACTAGGTGGACCCTACCACACTTCGCACTTTTCCTACTGACTAACCTTTGCGCATGTCCCTATCACGACGTATATTAGAGCCGTTGGTTGATCATTTTGCTAAATCTACATCGTTGAAAACATGGGGCTTTATCAGATTTCGCACTGCTTCCTCCCCCTATCCTTCGTGCACCTTCCTGCTGTGAAGATATTCAGGGCCATCGATTTGATCCTTGTCCACTCGCTACCATCCAAACATGTTGGGGCCTTCCCCCATTTCGTACCCATCTTCTGCTTTATCCATCATGCATATTTGGGCAACAAAAAGTCTCTCAGACATAGATCCAGTTCACTTCCCAATCGTTATAATTGGGAAAATAGGGTGAGCCATGGATTTCACATGCCCTCGTAGTCTAATCCTCTATGCAACTCCTCCATCGCAAAATCCTCATCCTCCACTTCTCTGTGATGTCTGCCCTACGGTAATATTCTCTTGAAAAGGTCCAATTCAAAAATTTTCTGACTAAACCCCTTCACACCAGCCTATTGTCACCGACATCGATCAAAATTTAGCACGAGTGCTAACAGCGGCTCCAACTCGGGGATGCTATCCTCCCTATGAGGTACAAAATAACTAGCATAGATCATGTTCCTGGTCCATCGAGTCGGCTAGAGATTATCTCCCGAAAACTTACCGACGTGCTCTGAAAACAAAAGCCAAGTAAATGGCAAAAGAATGGAAAATGACAGAAGTAAAATGTTCTCTAGGCTGAGCTTATTCAATCCTACCTACCCTACTTTGTACAAGCATTACTACCCAGTCAGGTGACTTTCGACTTCGAGTGAAGCCATTCAAGTAGGTTATTACGTTTCCAGGTTCTTCCCTCCTCATTGGTAGAGGGTAGTAATCTGAGGTGGTATGATAGAAGGTTGTTATTTAACGTATGAATTTCAATGTTAATGAACATCCCATCATTCCCATTGTACAGCTTGTCCACAGGTGTTATCCTAAGGTCATAACATATCTTTGAAAGTTTTGTTGTACACCTATCATGATCAAGTTACTCCATGTATTCAGCCACTGGATCATAAAATCCATGACTGTTCTGCACCCCTACCTGCCTTTGACGGCTCCATGATTCCTACTCCAATAGTGTCTCCAATTTCACCCTGCTCAGATGTTCTTCAAAAATACTCATGGAAGGGGAACCTGTGACCCTTTGTTTCTAATGCCTCAGCTGCCTCATCCCGAAAACCAAAATCCACACTTGTTTCTTCCTTGTGCATTTCATAGGGAATGTCTTCAATGGAACCCCATGCACAGTGTTCTTCTTGACCTAGGTATTATGTATTGGAAGAGCATGAAGAACCATCCAACTTAGGACCCTCATCTTCTTATCAGCTCTCCTCATATTCATCATATAGTGGAGGCCCAAAAACCTCTTGAAATCCTCGTAGTCATGGCCCATGGCATGAAGATTGTCTCATTTAGAAAATAAATCATAACACCCCTCTTGTAGGGTCTCAAACAACTCATATGTGGGTTGATAGGAAGGACAATTAGGATGCACTACATATGTCATTCATTTGCCTCCCTTATCAACCATTCTAAACAATTCCATGACCTCATCCTTAACCTCCATCTTTTGTGTCTGATTAGAGATCTTTAATATATGTTTTAGAAAATCAAATGAGGCAAAGCATAAGTGTAGGAAGACACCTTTATCTTGCTGAGGGTATTCTTCGTGAGAAATAGGTTTGGAAGGCATAGGAGATTTTAGTTGTCATCTTCTTCTTCCTTTGTTAGCAGAGAAGGCCCTGCATGCTGTTACCACCTAAGTTGTACTTAGTGGTTTTTATCAAGTGAGCCTGGTGAACTGGACAAGGATAAATTGTTCGGACTTCAAGAGACCTTTGGAAGTACTTCTGGAAGTGCTTCTTGTATCATATCACATGTTCATACCCCATGGGGGAATTGTAATAAACGTTCTAGCATGATAGTGTCGGTAGAAGACTCGGTGTCTTAGACTTCATTTGTCAATCCGATCAGCCCAGGGTGTTTTTTCCCTTGGTTATTATTGGTTGTTGAATAAACGACTGATAATTTCTGAGTTTTTCACTCCATACCTCCAAAGTTGGGGTGGTCGGCTTGGCCTTTGGGCCTATTGAGGTTATTAGAGTCTATGTGTCAATGTGTAAGCATGCTAGACATAATTTGTGAGTCATATGAACATGTCTAAGTCCCCCTAGGTGTTTTTCAATTTTTCAATTTTTTAGTTTTTTCAGTGTTTTTTATTAAATTTTAATTTTTCCAAAACTTAGGCTATTTTTTAATAGTTTAATTGGAAAAATTGAGTCTGTAATAAAAGTGGGCCAAATAATCAGTTTCAGTCATGTAGGTGCTCATTTTAAAGCTAAGAGCACCATGTGAACCCATGGACCCACTATTTCCTAAGTTTTGAGTGATCTTCCATCACTCAGGTCAGAAAGCCCCAAAAATCAATTATTGATTATTTTAATTAATAAATTGATGAATAATGGAGCAAATCCAAAATCAATAAATCAATGGATTCTCAACCGATTTGACTGAAATCAATCAGATCTGGAGCAGATTGACTGGATCTGACAAATCCTTGACTGAACGAGGGGATCAAATCAGATCCAGAGTTGATCTACAGTGGTATTCATGGGGAATTGCGCCCTCCCTCTCGCTTCAACATGTTTTGGATCTCCTGGATGCTCTGTGGGCCGATGTGTCGGGGTATGGGTTGATGTGTCAGCCAGATCAGGTCCCCATTTGACAAGTAGGCTCAGTTCAGCCTCAGTTCTGCATTGATGAACTATCCATCAGATTATTTCACTTGATTCCATGAGTAATTGCGCCCCCCCTGGGCTAGATGGCTTGCAAATTGTATAAATCAAGGCACAGCCTCCTCTTCCAAGCGAGTTAGAACTGGGATTGAGGTGATGTTTCTCTTGTACTGTATTGTTTTTTCATTCTGGAATAAAGAAGCTTTGGAGGGAAGATCTATGATGTAATGCTCTTCATGTGTGGATGTTGATTGTCAAATGCTTATGAGTTATAATCTTCTTTTGTTTATCATTGCTTTGCTGGTAAATGGTTGGCCTTGAAGGAGAGAGCTCCCTCCTATTAGGGTAAGAGTTTATTCTAGTTTGATTTATGCTCTTACTGCTGTTTTTTCTAGATCTATTGGATTTGTATGTATTTTGAGTTTAATTGCATGCTTTCCAGTCATCTCTTTCGGCAGCACCTATGTTTTAACCATCTGTTTGTGCAAGGGTTTTCAAGTTGCAGGTGATCTCGCTGGTAGAAGAGGTTGAGCTGGTTTGAATCTTCCTCATCTTCAGTATCTTATGAATGACATAGTCTTTCAGTGTTCCACCAAAGCAGAATCCAAAGCCCAACGTTTCCAGGCTTCAAACACTCTTTCTCTCTCTTCCTCCTTTAAAAATTATTAAACTTTCCTCAAACTGGTTACTTTAAGGTTTCTTTTTAAATCTGATATATCTCGTAAAGAAAATCATACATATATCTTATTAGCAATATCCCTTCAAATTTCTATATCTTAGTTTCATTGTGCACATAAAGTTCAAATTCAAGAGATCTCGCTAAATTGCCTTAGTTTCGCAAGTAGTTTATTGAAAAATTCATAGCTTGCTGTTAAGGTAGTTTCATTTGCTGCTCAATACTTTCAATATTCTACAATCAGTGATTTTAATTGGCTGCACAAACAGCAAGCCAAGATCCCAAGGAAAGGTTGCTTTCCTTGGTTCCTTTTTCGTCGGTTTAGCTAGTTTAATTTCATTAATTTTTTGAGATAAAGTAGGCTGACCCAAAGGCACTCTTAAAGTGATTTGGGGAATTTGATATTCTAATTCACTTGCTGTCATTTATCAGGTCTGAAAGAGAATAAAGGAATCTTCTGTCCAAAGTGGCTTTTGGAGCGCTCAAATCCCCCCAGGGGTCTCTCTTTTGTCACATAATTTGTAATTTTTTTGCATAAACTGTAATATCTTGGTTTCAGCCTGTATAAGGACCAATAAAGATATTTTTTATCAGTGCTTTGATTTTGTAACCTCTGTAATAAAATCATCCTTTGAATAGGCTCTTTCGAGCCCATTCCCCATCCCCCCTGGGGGGATTCGCGTCGGTGCCATTTTCGTCGTTTTCTGCTTATTTCCTTTTACTAGAAATTATCTGATTTGCAGGGTAGTATATTTGATATTGTTTTTAATTCCATATTCCATATCTTACTTTCAAAAGTAATCATAATACTTACCCCACGATTTCTCGAGTGACCCGAAAGGAGAAAGAGATTCGTGGTAGGATTAATCAGAAAACCATATTTGTGTAGTTGTTTTATTTTTTCGATCATTTGTTTATCAGCAGCTTTAAAATTAAACCCTCCTCGATTCCCTGATTGAGATCCACTTGGATCGAAAGAGGTTCTTGGAGGATTTTCTTTTAAACAAAAACACATCTCTTAATAACTTATTAAAATTTACGAGACTCCAGTGTGTATGCTCTGCACTTGGCTGCGGTTCATCCGATCAGTCAAGCTGTATCAAAATCACTTGGGTGACTAGCATAATTAGGACTCACCCTCCCCAACTAACAAACCATCAGGTGAAAATCCAACACCTCGATCAAACCTTTACGGTGGAAAAATAACCAAAGGAAGTGGGAACCCACTGAAAAGTGACCTCGGGGTCGCGATCTCTGTCACACCCTAACGGGTGCATTACGAACACAGCCCCAGAGACTCCATTTCAGCCCACATATTCCTTGCGGGTAGCCATATAGGCTTTGTTTTGGACATACTCCAAGTACTCTCGGGTATATCTGGAGTCCCCCTTTAGCCTAATTTAATCAATTCATACTTCATTTTTAACTTAAAACATACCAAGATGCAATTGCAAAACATTTATTCCAAACACATGCAAGCACACTGATCTCTTTTGACTCCATTTTTAAGGCACTGGTCTTTTTTGCTTCATATATATATTGTGTATCAACTTTGTGCTTTCGTGTGTATCTTCGTATCTTGTCATCTTGATTGTTTATAGTTAAAATATTCAAACTCCTAAATAACTGATTCAGTACAACATCATCACACTAAGAAATCATCCTTAGTAACTTAATAGGGTCTACCCCCTTGGCTTCGTTAGGAGTTGAGCCTAAACGGAGGATTCAAGAACAAGGTGACAGCCTTGACTCGAGACTTGCCCCCAAGGACACACTGAATGGCTTGAAGATTTCTGCCATGTGATCCATGTGTGTGAAAAGGCGGCAACACTTTTTGGCGCCATTGCCGGGGATAAATCTTTTTATTCTCGAGTACGACTTTTGTTTTCTTCCTTTTTGTTTTTGCTTTGTTTGATGAATGCTTAGAGTAGATCTTTAATTTTCATCTGGCAACTCCACTGACCTTTTTCCAGTTTTTATTTTTACAAAGAAAACCAAAAATAATTTTTGTGAAAAGATTCATAAATGCTTATTTTTTTGTTTCACATGGTGACTCCATTGAAGGGATAAAACCCTGTTTTCTCATAAACTTGTGAAGTTTTGTTGTGTGTAGATGAGCCAATGCAACATGTTAAAACCTTTAAAGTTCATCACTTGACAGCTCCACCTTGTCAGTACAAGGTTTTCAAATGGACACCATTTTGGATAAATTAAGGGAGAAATATGGTGCCCAGTTAGCCTTAGCATTTCAACCTATCGATTTCTCAAACATCCCTGGTTTTCCTAACTATTGTGATAGTTTGGGGGATGCAAATAACTGGCTTCCACCATTTCATGGAGATGATGGTGACTCGGCCATATGGCATGCCAAATCTTTCCTTTAGTTGATTGCTGACTTCAATATTCTCTATGAAGACCATATGATGGAAATGTTTGCTAGTACTTTTTGGGGTGAGGCTGGTTATTGGTTCTATCGAGGCCTTCCTGATAAATGTATAAATTCTTTTCCAAGCTTCCTTTGGATGTTTTTAGAGCAGTGGCATGATGGTAGGGGTAGTAGGAATGGTTTAAAAAAGTTTCTTGAAAATATCTGTACCTTCTACCTATCTGGGATAGAGTATCACATGGAAACATATGATGGACCTTTTTCCATGATACAAAGTATTGAAGACTTGGAATCACTTCTTGAACATTTGAGTAAAGAGGAAGTCCATGATACTCCCATAAAAAAGCTTCCTAGAAATTATTTAAGAAATGAAGCAATCAGGCTTCTTCTTAAAGAAAATAAGGTATCTCCCAATACACAGCAAGATTCTGAGGAAGGGAAAATCCAAGATGATCATATTGAAGAGTTCCAGGAGGAGCCCATGATGGAACACATTGTTGAAGACTCTCCTCATGTCACCATAGCTGAAGACATTGAATATTTGGTGTATTCTCAAGTGTGTTGCAATGCTGATACCTTTCCAGAAATCCCTCTAGAGAAATCCACTGAGCAACACATACCAAGTGATCCCATTGAATATGTCCAAAAAATCTCCTTGATTGAAGATAATATTGAATATCCTCTTCATGATATCATAACAAGAGCTTATAAAGAAACCTATGATAAGATCACTACAGTGTGTGGTGACACTAGACCTTGTTCTCCTCATGTTGATGAAGGTTTGGAAAGTTTATTTCCTTGTAACATTTTATCTAAAGAAGATTGTTATGAATACAAGGAAGACATGGATAGGCAGGAGCATGATGCCATGGATGAAGAGCCCCCCACATATGACATGGATGGGAGCGATGACTATTGGAAATTCATAGGTAATCCAACTTGTGAAAATTTTATGGAGAATCCCATCCATGATATGTCCAACAATGGGAGTGTTTATTCAAAAATTTGTGGAATTCCAATCTACGATACATCCATAGAGGGAAGCACAGATCTAGATGCCTGGGAAAACCTTAGTATGGAAGAGGAGCATTCATAATTTTCATGTGATCATTCAAAATCATACCATGTAGAGCCGCACAAGGGTATCAGAAATGAAGACATTGAGAAACAGTATTGTGAAAAGTCAAATGTAATGCAGTCAGTGGAATATCAGTATCAGCCATCTTTTTCACATATAGAGGTTCCTTATGATTTGGAGCTACTTGGGGCTTGTGCAACAAGTTATCATTTGATAAGCCCCGATGATCAGTATGATGATGTAGTCAATCTGCCTCATCATTCTAATTGGTATATCAATCCTATCCAGTCATGGATAGAAGTATCCTGCATGAGCACATACAAGTTGGGGAATTTTTTTATAACATTATTCATGCCTATGATCTCCCATCTATCCCGCCCATCCTGAATCATCACGCAGGTTTGCATTTTCTGAATAAGGTATCCTTACTTTGGCTAGTAACCAAAGACAAGGAAAAAAAATTTATGTCAATAAAATGCTTAGGTGGTTACATTGGATTTCTGATTACACCTAACCCTTTTTATATCATGCTTAGAGTAGGAAAATAAGCTCCTTCAAAGAGAGCATTTACTTTCTGCATTTCTATTTTTAGCTATAATAAAACTTTGCTTCTTTTTTACATTTATGTTGTTTAAATAAATCAACTTAATGGTTCATTTGGTTTTTTATAAAACTTGTGCTACTAAGGTTTTTCTTGTCAAGTTGAGATGTTTTTACAGGGTATATAAACCAGAGATTCTGATATTCTCGTATCCTCTCCTTGCCTTAAAGACCAGATCGAGCACAAGTCCCACAGTCGGAGCCAGAATGTTACCACCTAAGTTGTACGTAGTGGTTTTTATCAAGTGAGCCTGGTGAACTGGACAAGGATAACTTGTTTGGACTTCAAGAGACCTTTGGAAGTACTTCTGGAAGTGCTTCTTATATCATATCACATGTTTATACCCCATGGGGGAATTGTAATAAATGTTCTAGCATGATAGTGTCTGTAAAAGACTCGGTATCTTAGACTTCATTTGTCAATCCGATCAGCCCAGGGTGTTTTTTCCCTTGGTTATTATTGGTTGTTGAATAAACGACTGATAATTTCTGAGTTTTTCACTTCATAACTCCAAAGTTGGGGTGGTCGGCTTGGAATTTGGGCCTATTGAGGTTATTAGATTCTCTGTGTCAATGTTTAAGCATGCTAGACATAATTTGTGAGTCATATGAACATGTCTAAGTCCCCTTAGGTGTTTTTCAATTTTTCAATTTTTTAGTTTTTTCAGTGTTTTTTATTAAATTTTAATTTTTCCAAAACATAGGCTATTTTTTAATAGTTTAATTGGAAAAATTGAGTCTGTAATAAAAGTGGGCCAAATAATCAGTTTCAGTCATGTAGGTGCTCATTTTAAAGCTAAGAGCACCATGTAAACCCATGGACCCATTTTTTCCTAAGTTTTGTGTGATCTTCCATCACTTAGGCCAGAAAGCCCCAAAAATCAATTATTGATTATTTTAATTAATAAATTGATGAATAATGGAGCAAATCCAAAATCAATAAATCAATGGATTCTCAACCGATTTGACTGAAATCAATCAGATCTGGAGCAGATTGACTGGATCTGACAAATCCTTGACTGAAGGAGGGGATCAAATCAGATCTAGAGTTGATCTATAGTGGTATTCATGGGGAATTGCGCCCTCCCTCTCTCTTCAACATGTTTTGGCTCTCCTGGATGCTCTGTGGGCCGATGTGTCAATGTATGGGTTGATGTGTTAGCCAGATCATGCCACCAATTGACAAGTAGGCTCAGTTCAACCTCAGTTCTGCATTGATGAACTATCCATTAGATGATTTCACTTGATTCCATGAGGAATTGTGCCCCCCTAGGCTAGATGGCCTGCAAATTGTATAAATCAAGGCACAACCTCCTCTTCCAAGCGAGTTAGAACTGGGATAGAGGTGCTGTTGATCTTGTACTCTATTGTTTTTTCATTCTGGAATAAAGAAGCTTTGGAGGCAAGATCTATGGTGTAATGCTCTTCATGTGTGGATGTTGATTGTCAAATGCTTATGAGGTATAATCTGCTTTTGTTTATCATTGCTTTGTTGGTTAATGGTTGGCCTTGAAGGAGAGAGCTCCCTCCTATTAGGGTAAGAGTTTATTCTAGTTTTATTTATGCTCTTACTACTATTTGTTCTAGATCTATTGGATTTGTATGTATTTTAAGTTTAATTGCATGCTTTCCAGTCATCTCTTTCGGCAGCACCTATGTTTTAACCATCTGTTTGTGCAAGGGTTTTCAAGTTACAGGTGATCTCGCTGGTAGAAGAGGTTGAGCTGTTTTGAATCTTCCTCATATTCAGTATATTATGAATGACATAGTCCCTCAGTGTTCCACCAAAGCAGAATCCAAAGCCCAACATTTCCAGGCTTCAAACACTCTTTCTCTCTCTTCCTCCCTTAAAAATTATTAAACTTTCCTCAAACTGGTTACTTTAAGGTTTCTTTTTAAATCTGATCTATCTCATAAATAAAAGAATACATATATCTAATTAGCAAGATCCCTTCAAATTTCTAGATCTTAGTTTCATTGTGCACATAAAGTTCAAATTCAAGAGATCTAGCTAAATTGCCTTAGTTTCGCAAGTAGTTTATTGAAAAATTCATAGCTTGCTGTTAAGGTAGTTTCATTTGCTGTTCAATAATTTCAATATTCTGCAATCAGTGCTTTTAATTGGTTGCACAAACAGCAAGCCAAGATCCCAAGGAAAGCTTGCTTTCCTTGGTTCCTTTTTCGTCGGTTTAGCTAGTTTAATTTCATTAATTTTTTTAGATAAAGTAGGCTGACCCAAAGGCACTCTTAAAGTGATTTGGGGCATTTTTTATTCTAATTTTCTCACTTTCATTTATCAGGTCTGACAGAGAAGAAAGGAAGCTGCTGTCCAAAGTGGCTTTTGGAGTGCTCAAATCCCCCCAGGGGTCTCTCTTTTGTCACATAATTTGTAATTTTTCTTGCATAAACTGTAATATCTTGGTTTCATCCTGTATAAGGACCAAGAAAGCTCTGTTTTATTAGTGCTTTGATGTTGTAACCTCTGTAATAAAATCATCCTTTTAATAGGCTCTTTCGATCCCATTCCCCATCCCCCCTGGGGGGATTCGCGTCGGTGCCATTTTCGTCATTTTCTGCTTATTTCCTTTTACTAGAACTGATATGATTTACAGGGTAGTATATTTGATCTTGTTTTTAATTCCATATTCCATATATTACTTTCAAAAGTAATCATAATACTTACCCCATGATTTCCCGAGTGACCCGAAAGGGGAAAGAGATTCGTGGTAGGATTAATCAGAAAACCATATTTGTGTAGTTGTTTTATTTTTTCTATCATTTGTTTATCAACAGCTTTAAAATTAACCCCTCCTCGATTCCCTGATTGAGATCCACTTGGATCGAAAGAGGTTCTTGGAGGATTTTCTTTTAAACAAGAACACATCTCTTAATAACTTATTAAAATTTACAAGACTCCAGTGTGTATGCTCTGCACTTGGCTGCGGTTCATCCGATCAGTCAAGCTGTATCAAAAGCACTTGGGTGACTAGCATAATTAGGACTCACCCTCCCCAATTAACAAACCATCAGGTGAAAATCCAACACCTCGATCAAACCTTTACGGTGGCAAAATACCCAAAGGAAGCGGGAACCTACTGAAAAGTGACCTCAAGGCACCGATCTCTATCACACCCTAACGGGTGCATTACGAACACAGCCCTAGAGACTCCATTTCATCCCACATATTCCTTGCGGGTAGCCGTATAGGCTTTGTTTTGGACATACTCCAAGTACTCTCGGGTATATCTGGAGTCCCCCTTTAGCCTAATTTAATCAATTCATACTTCATTTTTAACTTAAAACATACCAAGATGCAATCGCAAAACATTTATTCCAAACACATGCAAGCACACTGATCTCTTTTGACTCCATTTTTAAGGCACTGGTCTTTTTTGCTTCATATATATATTGTGTATCAACTTTGTGCTTTCGTGTGTATCTTCGTATCTTGTCATCTTGATTGTTTATAGTTAAAATATTCAAACTCCTAAATAACTGATTCAGTACAACATCATCACACTAAGAAATAATCCTTAGTAACTTATAGGGTCTACCCCCCGTGGCTTCGTTAGGAGTTGAGCCTAAACGGAGGAGTCAAGAACAAGGTGACAGCCTTGACTCGATACTTGCCCCCAAGGACACACCGAGTGGCTTGAATATTTATGCCACGTGATCCAGGTGTGTGAAAAGGCGGCAACACATGCTTATGTACGTCCTCCGGGGTGATTCGAACTTGATATGTATGCAATGGTCCTCTGTCTTCTTGACTTCTTATGGGATAGGGGTTGTGGCCCATCATGAATCTCTCTATCCATCCTTCTATGTCCTCCATGCTCTCATTTTTTTTGGCCTCTAATGTGCCAGAGGGAGGAAAATGAGAGGATATTCGTTCCTTCTTCCTTCAATTTCTTCCCTCCCCTTCTCCTTCGCAACGGTCAAGTTCATTTCCACTTCTATGCAATTTTTTAGCATGTCTTCTAGGGAGAATGACCTTCTTTTGTTGAGACGTAAGTTGAATTCACTATCAAAGGCTTCAGCATACTGGAGTTCGGAGGCACTAGGAGGTGATCTGAACTCAGAAAGGATACCATTATATATTTCCATAAACCTGCTAGAGAATTCGTGGACAGATTCACTCTCATCCCTTCTGTTGTCATAAAAATGGGATAGGAACCTCCTGGGGTCTTTCTTCTCTATCCACCTTTCATTGAATGCATCCTATAAATATTTCTAACATGATATGGAGCTACCTGGAAGGCTGGTGTACCATCTCCTTGCCTCTCCAGCAAGGCTTTGGGAGAACAATCCGACCTTAATCATTAGAGGAAATTTGGGGTCTAAAATGGGCCTTATAAGAAAATGGGCCAACAATAATTTTGTGAGTTGGAATTCAAGAACCAATATAATTTCAATAAAATGAGTCAACCATAATACTTGAATTGACATATTTGTCATAAAAGAAAACTATTTTTTTGTTCGTATTTTTGACATATCTCCCTATGTTTTTACTCAAATTTCAAGTGGGAGAGCTCGTTGGATGCGGAATTTAAGTTTGCATCCAACAAGTACCCACATTGCATACTTTTGATGGACCCCGCTACCCCAAAAACAAGAAAATACCTGAAAAAATGTGATGATGATGTCATCATCATGTTGTTTCAAGTATTTCTTGTTTTTGGGGTAGCGGGGTCTGTCAAAAGTATGTAGTGTGGGTAAGCATTGGATGTGGAATTAAATTTCACATCCAATGAGCTCTCTTGCTTATAATTTGAGTAAAAACACAGGGATATATGTCAAAAATACGAACACAAAAGGTAGTTTTTTCATTCTTCCTCCAAATTTAATAACTATTATTTTATTATTTTAACTATTATTTTATTATTTTCCTTATGAGGCCCATTTTAGACCTCAAATATCCTCTAATGATATTCATGATCCACTTCTTCCAGGTCAATCTAGTCTTCAAACCATCCCAAATTCTCCTCAGCTGAATATCCCTTCTCACCAGAAAATTGTTTGAGCCTTTGGGTGTACTCCTGGGGAAGTTCATGAAGGATTGCAGGGAGGAGTATAGGGGTGAATCATTTGGACCTTGTTGGGTTTGTGGTAGAGCTTTCAAGAGGGGATAAATCTTTGAATGATGAAGGATCTGTAGATTTTCAATGGAGGGGAGGCAATGTCTTAATAGCGGCATGAGCCTTATGGGGCTCGAATGAAGGGGTTTGGTATGAGATATATGTACAAGGAGAGGAATATCTCTTAGTCTTTGAAGAAGGATATACATGGACAGGTTTAGGGTCTTTCCTTGAGCATGCCAGATATTAGAAGACTATTCTAACTAGCCGAGGGAAAGACAAGAAAAACTATACTAGGAAGGACAAGACATCTTTGAGAAAGGAATTAGAGTGCCTCATATTTCACTATGCCCTTCCAGGATCTACTATATTGGGCTCATTTTCCTCAGAAGAGTCACCATGGAACCTTTGAAAAAGTTTTCATCTTCTAGGTGTTCAAGGTTCCCAATGGATTCACCTTCAAAGGCCTTGAGTGGAGTCGCTAGAGCATATGCAACCAAAAATGTTTCTAAGACCGGTTTCTCAACCAGGTCATAGAATTGAGCAATGTCATTTTACCCAGGGATGATTTTGTCATTTGGTCCCCAGCAATGGCACCAAAATGTTAGCCCCCTGCAATTTTCCTATGGTTGTTGTATGAAGTCACAGGGTGTTGACGCGCATATGTGAATATGCACGTAATGGGAAAGACAACCCAGACCGAGATCCTTAGAGCAGGTTCTAAGCTGTTTGGGATGGTTGCTTCCGACAGGTTTAAAGGCTCCGTTAGCCTGAAAGTCTAAAACTGAAACAAAACTATTGTTAAATTTATTAAATACCTACAAATATACACAACAAACTTGTTAACAAATGTAGAAAATTAAACTAGTTAATCTAATTACTAATGAATTATTAATATAATTAATAATAGTCTATGAACTAAATCTATGCAATTATTCTTAACTTATAATATAATAATCACAAAATTAATCAAATATTAACATGTTAAAATAATTACAAAATTGTATTATTAACAAATATACATTAATTACAAAAAAATCAGGAAAGAACCTTAATGTAATTCAATGGCTGTTTTCCATAAAATAATTTAAAAGAAACAGCATATTAATCTATTTTAGATCTTATCTTTATCAAAAGTGAAAAGAATATTAAACCTGGAATCGAACTATGCTGATAGGAATACTGCATGAATATACTTGATAATATTTAAAGAAATTCAAACATTAAGAAAACCATACAGTAATAATTACATATTATATAAATAATGATATCATTCATTAATTAAACAACATGACATATCAACAAGATCAAAAATATTAAAAATCGATAATCGTACAAGACATATATATTTGCAAAATTCTTTAGAGAATTATAACAAACATAGATAAAATAGAAAAGAAATGACCAGACTGATAAATATCAAAACTATATGCCCAGTATACAAACTAAAAACATATATTAAAAATATCACCAGTTTAACATATCGTAGTTGAAGACAAATAGCTGTCTAAAATTGCAGATAAATCAAACCACAGTCTTGTTGTCTCCTCTCCATCAACTATCGACCTCAAGCAGCAGTATTTTCTGAGCTTACAAGAGAGAAATCTCTTCAGCGTTGGCAGCCTCCACGTCCACCTTTTCTTTCAGCAAATTCCAGTCTGCTTAAATAATAAAAAACTGAATCCAAATTAGGTTTTACATAGGCGAAATTTTGCCGGCCGCAACTGCAAAAATCGCGTCCATAAAACCCCCAAAATCTCCCAGAATCCATCACTTTTTGGAAAAATCCTCGTGAGTACAACTAAATGGGTCCGTTATAAGAAAAACCCATGTCGCGGATTTTGTCATTTCTATCTCCATTGGTTCACAACGTGGCCTGGAAAAACGCCTGTTAATTGAGGACGCGTTTTTAATAACTGACAGGGAATAAAATTCGTCTCCTAGCAATTTC
>LPNX010673768.1:1026405-1058087 GCA_001517045.1 Pseudotsuga menziesii | reverse complement strand
TAAGTTTGCTATATGAAATTCAAACATTTCATCAAACAAAATACAATTTTATTTGAAGAAATAATGTTTTTTAAAGGCTGTTGGGTAGGGGCACAACACAGGGGTAACCATTTCAACCAATTGTCGGTCTCTACTATGCACTATCTAACACAACACTTAATCGTCAACCCAGGAAGGTAACTTGTGAGATGAAAACACTGTATATGCAGGATTAATTCCTATCCTAATCTAATTCACCCTAATCTAAATTATTCTAATCTAGAGGTTATTCAAAATGCATAATAAAAAGATTTCTAATCTATTAATTATAAAATTTATTCGAATGTAAAGTCCTAATATTAATTAGAATACTCTCACATCTATAAAATATTCAAATTCCTATCCTATCCTAATTACAAAGATGAAAATACTTTTTAAATTAACTTCAGGACAATTCTAAAACTGAAGCATAAACTAAGAACTATCTAACATAACTCATAAACTTAAATAAACATAAAACTATTTATCAACACAGAAAAGAGAATAGGTTACAAAAAGTGAACTAAGACATAGAAAACAAAGTTGCAGAAAGCAAACTTAGGAAGTTGATGTATCATTTAACACTTTAAAATATTTTATTACATTAATGGATTTTTAGGAACTACTATTATAGAGCTTACTGATTCATCTTAAAAATGAAATGCTTCTGTGATCAAAACTGTTAACCCAAAAAATCCCTCACTCAGCTCTACATGACCTACACCACCCAAGGACACCCATTCATGACCCTCGTAACACTCCATTAGACCCCCACACCCTCAAA
Source organism: Pseudotsuga menziesii (assembly GCA_001517045.1). Lineage (NCBI taxonomy): Eukaryota > Viridiplantae > Streptophyta > Pinopsida > Pinales > Pinaceae > Pseudotsuga > Pseudotsuga menziesii. Next base: position 1,057,285 of record LPNX010673768.1, on the reverse strand, counting down.
AAGGCTTAAAAATGAGTAAAAGGGCTTAAAAACCCCAAAAAGGAGCCTAAATAACTCTCCTAGGAGCTAAATCCCTGACCAAGGGCTTAAAACCCTAAAAGTCCCCAAAAAAGCTATAAAAGGAGGGGCGGGGGTCACTCTAAAACATTCCTCCCTTGCATATTGTTATGCTTCCCAAGTGGATGCCTTGAGATCATTTGCCTCTCTAGCCACCCACACTCCTTCTCATCCATCTTCCCTTTGAGCCATAGCTCCCCCATTGCCAAGAAAGAGGTGCTTCTCCAAGCTAGGGCATGGTGGCTCATTTCCACAAAGAGGTATAATTTTTGTTTTATTTTGTTTATTTGAGCTTTCCTAACATCTATTTGCTTGTATATTTATGGCCTAACATGTTCTTACAAGTCTCCATTGTTGTCTGCATGGTCTCGGAGGTCTTTAACCCATAACCTTGTGTGCAGAGGGGTTCCATCTTTGCTTTTATTTCTATCTAAGTTTCATTCCCGCTTTTCTTTTCTGCATTTCCACATAGGAACCTACCCTTCCATCTTATAGATGGAAGGGAGCCATTCCTGCTCTGTAGCAAGGATAAATCCCTGCTACAAAACTGGCGACCATACCAGGTCGATCCCTCAGGATCCCTTGGTTTATTTTTCAAAGTTTTAGTTTTTAGTTTTGTTTTTTGCCCTAGTTTTGTTTTATGTTAAATATAGCTTAGATTCTTGTTTATTTACATTTCTAGTTATTGTTGAGCCTCCTCAAGGCCAATCCAGGCCCATTTGGCCACAGTACCAGTTACTGTTGGCCATTTTATGATTTGCAAATCACTCAACTGTGCAAAAATGGTTGAACCAAATTTTTGAAAACTCCCCTGTGTTCAGGCTCATTTTCTACGCAGACAGTTGAATATACTCATGATTAGGGGTAAAAGAGCCCGTTTCTAAAGTGGGTTTTCAACTGTTTGATGTAATTCCTCACAGTTTGATTAGAATGCACTTCGCAAAAATAAGACTTTTACAGGTGCGCGACCCATTTTTGGGCTTCACTGTTTGCTTTTATTGGGACTATCAGTGTGGCTCAGCCACCTCTATCCAGCACACTACTTCAATTTCAGTTTTTGTTTCAATTTTCTGCAATTTCTTTTAAAAACAATGTGTAAATTCCAAGTAAATGTTAATGGCTTAATCAAATGAATGTAACTTAACTAAAATCAACCTAAAAACTAACTATCTTGCTTACCCTTCCTCCTCTACCCAGTCATCACCCTCCGGGTTATTTTGGGATATGATGAAGGGAAAGCTCGTATAGATCTGGGCCGTTCATTGAGTATTTTTCCAAACCATTAAAACAGGATGACCTGGAAGGTAGAGGGGGTAGAGAAGGAGGGCTTATCACAGCGCTAAGCGTCCTCCCTGTTGACCAACCTTGCATTCGGGAGGTGACCTGTGGATCTACGGATGGGATTAGTCCCATTGTGTTTAGAGCCCGACACCTTCTCTTGGTTGAAGAGGAATATCAGTGTGAGGTAGTCATCTAGTTAGGCCATAAACATTCAGGGTTAAAAACTGTATTTGTTCACAATTTCTGATTATTCAATGCTTGCATACACCACCATAATATGATGAATTCATAAACCATTTTTAGTTACCAAATACCATAAAGACAAACAAACAAATACACCATACCAACTAATTAACCCAACTTAGTTCATGACGCTGAGAGAGCCTTAAAATTTACCAATTTACACTGAGTACAAACAAATCTGCAGTCTTTGAGGACATAAGTCCCTGACTGCTTCAACTGTGGGAAGTACTTGGGCTCTTCCCAGAAACTCATTGTGAGGAGTACCATAGCAACCCCAAAGTAGCTTCCCACTAAGAGGAATTGCCAAGTGAAACGGGCAACAACCTTTCCGATTGAGTAGAAACACGTGTGAGGAAAACACCAAGCGTTGTCTTCTAGAAGTATTAGTGGCCAAGTGACCACCTACAACCAATAGGAATCCACTGAAACTAGCGTCCAAACATCAATCCCACCAGTTTCATACATAAAATCTATCACAATTGATCCTCCACACTCTTCCTCACGCCTCAGAGGCAACCCACCACCATTCGGAACACTCAACCGACACCGGCAAAATTGTTCTCAGCGATCTCCCACACCATCAGAAGGCCACATAGCCTCTGATTCAGATTCAGACCCATATCAGTCTGAACCAGATATGCATACCGCACCATCAAGCCCCATCGCTAGTGCAAACCTAGATCCATTTTACGGCATAACCTTAGTAAGTGGACCCATGTCCACACCACAACCTGTCACCCACAACCTAGAAAGTGGCCCAAGCACTGTCATGCAGACTATCATCAGTTAGCTTCCACCACCTATAGTGGCCAGCCAAGCTGGCCCACTTGCAGCATATGGGGGTAGTGGCCCTTCCACACACACTACCCCTCCTGCCACACAGGGAGGCAGTGGACCATCCACTTACATTTCCCCTACTATCATACATGGGGGCAATGTCCCCACCACTCATACTGTCCCCCCCACAACACTTGGGGGCAATGTCCCCACCACTCATACTGTCCCCCCCAAAACACTTGGGGGCATTGGCCCATCCGCAATGGTGCCACCACAAGCACCCCCAGTTGTGCAAATGCATTATGCACCTGCAAACCCCACCACCATCGCAACCCCATCCCACATCAACCTAGGTTCAAATCTGCCTTTCATGGCTCATCTTAACTTTCTTGATTTGGCTCGATTAATAAAAAACCCCATTCACCATCAATATTTTTGGCCTCCAATGCCAACTAAGATGCCATTAGACATCCCCAAGTTTGAAGGCAAGGCAGGGGAATGTCCCCAAAACCACATTGTGTCATTCCATCTATGGTGCTCATCCAACAACATCGTAGATGATTCCATCAGACTGAGGCTATTCCAACGCACCCTTACAGGTGTTGTGGCCAAATGGTACATTGAGCTTCCACAAGCCAAGTACTTGGACTTCAACTCCCTAGCCTTCATGTTCCTACAGTATTTCCAACTCCCTGTCAGATATGATGAGGGGGTGGAGATCCTGTTATCCTACTGTCAAAACACTGCCACTCATATAACTAACCATATCCATAAGTGGCGGCGACGCCGTATCCTATGCAAAATCCAACTTGATGACAGGATCTTCTTGGATTGGTTCCTTAAGACCTTGCTCCCACCCATAGCAAAGGATGTTGCATCAGAACGTCCTCAATCCGAAGAAGAGGCCATACTGAAATCTCAATAGTTTGACCTCATCTATGCTCAGTCTGGATACCTGTATACCATCATCCCATATGCTCCCCACATAGGTACCTCCTACCGTGATGCACCGGGGGCATCCCATGTTGTGGACGACATCATAAGATCGGTCTCCCAACAGCCACAGCACTGATTGACACCACCTGTAGTTCCAACACAACCAAGCAATACTGCTAGTGTTGCTTACCAAAACCAAGCTCTGAACTATAGAAGAATGATGTCCCAATCCGGAGCAACAACTTCCTACGCACAACCTGTGCCACCATAGTAGAATCAGGCCATGGATTAGCCAGCATAGCAGTATGTGGGGAAAATTCCCATGTTTGTGGCACCTCCTCCCACTCATATCTACTATGCACTACCAGTACAAACGGTTCAATCCCTCGCCCCTGCTCCACCCACTCCATTGCGACAAGTGTTTGCACAACAAAACCGTCCCAACAAGACTTCCCCCAACAACCAACAAGGGAAATCTAGAAATAATCGGCCTCGGAACCAAGCCAATAACCAATTGCAGGGAGGCGGTCAACAATCAAACCCTCCCAACATTGCTGCCCCAAACTAGCGAGCTCAAAACCTGCCATGACCAAACGCACCAAGATGCAATGCCTTGTTGCACACAAACCAACCGTGCACACTCTGTGATGTTTATGCGCACTACACATTCGAGTGTCCCCTCATGGGTCGAGCTGAGAAGGCCATTTAGAACGAGGTTCAATAGGCCACCAATGCTGCAAATCAAGCCCAACCCAACCTGAAACAACAAGGACCTCCCCCCATGGTGCTTCAAAACCCACTACCAGTCCAAGGATTGGTGGCAACCGCAACCCCTCCCAAACCCAATCCCAACACTCTGGGGGCACCTCCCATGGCCGAAACAAGTGTTCTCCACCTGCTAGCCATGACGACTAAAGAGGTCAACTTGCAAACCAGATGAAATCAGTACAGTAGTGCCACCAAACCCACTGACACATCAGCGGCATCAACATCCAAAACAGTCAACCTACCTCTTCAGTTACCGCCATTCCCATGCCCCACCCATATGTAGGATTTATAATAATGCCACGGCTAGAGCCATAGTCAGCTATAGCATTGTGGATTATTTGGCCGAAACACCAACCACCATGTCCGCTCTTGAGGTACTTAAAACGTGCCCAACGCAGCAGAAATTTTTACTAGCTTCCCTTGGGGTAGTAGACCCCTCCAACTCCAAGTTGATCACATTCGACACGAAGAACGGAGAACCGTGCATGCCATCGACCATCGCCTTTCAAATCTCGATGTCCATTTGGAATTTGGTTGTGCACCGGTGCATAGTGGATGAGGGGGTATCCACGTGCGTTATGTCTACCTTGGTTTGGTAGAAACTTGGATCACCAATTCTGCAACCATCCTCCACAACTCTGCGGGCTTATGATGGAAATCCCACTAAAGCTCAACGAATCCTCCCCCATGTCCCCTTCACATTAGCCGGGAAGACAGTGTTGATCGACATAGAGGTATTCAATGCTCAACTGGACTATAACCTTCTCCTCAAGAGAAGTTATATGTATGCCATGAGAGCAGTCGCATCAACTGTCTTCCATCTCATGATGTTCCCCCATGAAGGGAAGATTGTGACAGTTGATCAGCTCACTTATCATGATCTGTAAGGGTTAACGTCACCTGCCAACGTCATCCCTACCATCACCACCATTGAGCCACAAGGGGCGACCACACATGCTAATGTTGTCTCTGCAATCAACAGTATGGTTGAAAACACACCAGCTTACCCATTATTGAATGTGGGCCCTGGGTTGTTTTTCGATCCCACCATGATGGCTCCTTTCCCATTAGTGTCACCACCACCGACACAAAATGAAACTACAAACTTGTGCATGGTCTCATCAAACACCGCTGCACCCAAACAACAACTGCAGCAGTAGCCCCAACCACAACCACAACATCCTCTGCAGCCACAACACCAACAGTAGCCACAACATCACCTACAGCAACAACATTTCACGTAGCTGCAACCACAACCGCATCCCCACATGCAACCAGCAGGGAGTATTTCTGGGCTCATCGCCAGTCTACATGATTCCCTTCCTCGTTCCCCCACCTGGGGTCATGAGGAAGCCGGTAATGGCTAGCTTAAGCCTATCCAACTTTACATTGGGAATTCTGGTGTGGTACCTTGATCCACCGTCTCAACCAGCAATGCCCCAGGTTGTTTTAACCCTGGTGCAACCCATCGCAGTCGAGTATCACCCTCCACCCGGTCCACAAAAGCCAACTGCCACACCTGCACCTGCATCGCCCCAACCCAAAAGAGCTAGGGGCAAGAATGCCAAAGCCACCGCAGAGCCATGACAAGTCCCACCTTTTGCCATCTGCGAGAAACAAGGCCACCCAACTCAGAATTGCCCTAAAATTCCCATGATCCATGTGCATTTAGATGCCATGGATACAAATGAAAACATCTCCGTGGTTGAACTCCCAACCGCACCAATAGTCAGGAACAAGGCATTGATAACAAACCATGGTTGCACCCTTTACGGCTTGTATGTCCATTACTCTCACCATTGCCAAGACTTGCCCGAATTTTGAATGGCTCTAGCTGACCTCCATCAACATTCCCTTGAGTCTGAGATCACCTTGATCGAAGAAGTGCACCCCCCACCACCTTCTTCAGACACCATGTCCATTTACATGATGTCCATTTCAACTAACCCACTCATCTCCACCATCACTGATAGTCCATCAGACCTATCTCTTTTGTTGTTTCCCAAAACACAGCCACAACCTCAACCTCAGTTACCAGGGAAACATTGGGGTTCATTCCCGATCAAAACGGTCCTTTTCCTTTTCCTTTCCCCTTTCCTTTTCTTACCATCCAAGATCGTGAGCAAGTTTGTCTTGGCAACCGGAAATTTACAGGATTTCACACTAGGAGATCCTATGTGGTACCTTGAACCACCTACCCTACCTCTAAGGCCCTAGGATGTGTTGACTCATGTCCATCCAATTCATATGATGTTGCACTTACCTCCAGGTCCATTAAAGACTCCTCCTGTCTCCAGGCTTGCCCCTCTGCCTCCAATAGAGACTGGGGGAAAGGCCACAAAAAACACAACAAATACCATATACATGATCTCTAGCACCAGTTTCCCTTCCATCTCATCGGCTGTGGAATATCCACCTGATCTATCACGGCACCACTTATGTGATGACGAAGAGATCTGTAAGACCGCCTATGGTTTTACCCCATTCCCTTTAAACCATAGTGTGGAACCAGTTCTTCCCATAAAAGACTAGATTTTGTCATCACACCTTGCTAATGACCTTTGTCTTGGCAAGGGAGCATACCTCTTTGCTGACTCAGATGGTCGACTCTTGAAGAAGCCACGCAATGGGATCCACCTCAAGAGAGTCTATGCCTGAAATAACCACTATGAGTCCCTTATAGCGTAATTTTTTCCCTTTCTTGTTTTTCAATGTTTTTTTACCTCAAGTTAGGGGTAGCACCATTAGCTGCCAATCCAAAGTCACCCGGAACCGGTTCGAGACACCTCTCACACCTCCGGGCTCAAATTTACACCTCCTTATGGGACCATTGTCTCATGTTTAATAAATCAATTTTGGGACCATTTCCCACAAGTTGCCTTGATTTATGAGCCATTAAATGACGATGCAAGTTTCTATGGGCCTGTACTTGTATCACATTTCTCCATCGTTACTCATGCGAGTTCTCAGGCCACCGCCCATTAAGGAATGTCATTTTTTATTTTTTTGTTTTCTTCTCTATTCACTGCACCTTACGCGGATTTTTGGACCATTGTCCACAAAATGATTTATTTCTCTTGCATGTATTTATCATAGAAATACCCCCAGACTTGCACTCACATCATATGTAGTCAATTTTGTCCACCACAACACACACACATGCTCTCCTGACCTTTGTTCGAGAGCCACCTCGGTTTGTGTGCCTCTGCTGCACCAACCTATGAGCCTCTACTGCGATCTATCCCACGCATGTATTGGTATGTTTGAGAGCCTTCTACTCCTTCCATACTACGTGGATGACCTTTGGACCTCTGTCCACCATCCTGATATGGGGCACTGCCTGTGCGATCGAAATCAGTTGACCACATTGGAGTTTCGTTTAATCTCTTTTCTGACTCTTAAAAGTAATGAAAAGATTGTCAAGCGTAGCTGCTTCCTTTCCCACTCGCTAAAGTATAGGAAATGGTGTCTACATCGTCTTGTCTACCTCCTTTTGCGGACCATGTAGACCATAAATTCAAAAGGACTTCCTTGGCACACTCAAGCCAAGACCGTTCCCCTCTACATACTTTTATGTTTTCTTGGGCAGAGGGGATGCACTTTACGAAAAAGCTCACCACAGGTTTTCATTAAGCTCTTTTCCAGCCTTCTCATTAAGAAAATATTATCGAGCAAACTTGGTTTTGTTCATGCTCGTAAAACTATCTAAATGATCGTCCAGTCAGTATAGGTTTAACCTTTTCTGGCCTGATTGGACTACCAACTGTAAAGAAGTCTCTCATCCCCTACAGGATGGGTGAGCTCTCCTGTGCATACTTTTATCCTTTTTTGGGCACAGGAAACTACCAATGAAAAAGATCCCCCACTGGAGTCTTCTTCGTGCTTTCAGACTCTCTAAAATTGAAAGCACCATCGAGCATTTACGTTCTCGGGCTCGCCAAAAATCCACGAGATCGTACCACAATGGTGTCCCTAGACACCACCCCATAGAAACCAGTTTGGCAACATTCCCACATTGGGTCACCTTTGTTTATAGTACTCTACAATGTGTCTTCCTTGGATCCTAGTGATATCAAAAGTGTCTACCTCCTCCAAGTATTTCCCATCTGCAGTGACAACCCCGATATTACAGCTATGATCCCATTACCATGAGTCAGTTTCATTCGCTACCTAGTCTTCCATACCATCATACTCTGAACAAAGGAAGTGTGATTCTACCACATTCTTCCTGATCATGTTCAAATATTTCCCTTCCCCCATCACCCCATTCAGTGAGTCAGTCTGCAGATTCCTTCACACGTTTCGGTTATCTCCATTACACTCATGGCCAAGGAAACATCATTGCCTTGGCTAGGGGCATGTCTCCCTCTGTCGACGACAACACACATATTCTAGAGGTCCCTGTATCTTGGTTTCATTAACATCATTAATGAGTTCCTTGGACCACTTGAGAGGATTCCTTAGTGCCTCTCGGGATGGTTGTTTCTCACGTGCTCGACTTCAACTACATCATCATGCCATTGAGATTTATACAGGGTTTGGTCCGCACAGTACTTGGTCGAAGACCCTTGATGTCACTTGACTCTAGCACATTGATGAGTCTACTCAAGGGACCTAAACAGGTTATGTCCCTTATGATTTCCAGGTTGCATTGGAGACAGTGTTCAGAAGCCCCAGCAATGCTTTGATATAGCTTTATGATTGATGTAGCATACTTGTACCATAGAGACTCCGACTCTCAATCAACGAGTCCACACAGCTATGTACCATTCCAGATCCAACAGACCGTCAATCATGAAGATAAAGAATTCCATGAGAATTCCATGGGTCCAATGTACCATATCAATATTGTATTCATCCTCACATTGAGGAAACCATTATTGTATCATCAGTTGTATATGATTAGCTCTTGTATTTTAGAGCATAGATCAAATTATTCTTTTGACATTGTCACAAGCATGGGGATGCCCACCTCATCCATATACATGTCACACATTATTTATATCTCACCCATTGATGGGAACCATATTAATACAAAAACCAAAAGCCACCGTGCCCCAGCCTAGGAAGCACCACCTCTACACAGTGAATCCTATGATGTTCATCAGCCATACGATGAGCTCCTGCCCTCACACATCAAGGGACAATCTGTTAACCCAAAAAATCCCTCACTCAGCTTTGCATGGCCTACACCACCCAAGGACACCCATTCATGACCCTCGTAACACCCCATTAGACCCCCACACCCTCAAAAAGGCTTAAAAATGAGTAAAAGGGCTTAAAAACCCCAAAAAGGAGCCTAAATAACTCTCCTAGGGGATAAAGCCTCCAAAAAGGGGCTAAAACCCCTCAAATGAGCCTAAAACCCTAAAAGGATCTAAAGTTAAGGTGGAAGGGGCTAAAAGCCCAAAAAAGGGTCTAAAGCCTTGACCAAGGGCTTAAAACCCTAAAAGTCTCCAAAAAAGATATAAAAGGAGGGGTGGGGGTCACTCTAAAACATTCCTCCCTTGCATACTATTATGCTGCCCAAGCAGATGCCTTGAGACCATTTTCCTCTCAAGCCACTCACACTCCCTCTCATCCATCTTCCCTTTGAGCCATAGCTCCCCCATTACCAAGAGAGAGGTGCTTCTCCAATCTAGGGCATGGTGGCCCATTTCCACCAAGAGGTATAATTTTTGTTTTATTTTGTTTATTTGAGTTTTCCTAACATCTATTTGCTTGCAGGTTTATGGCCTAACATGTTCTTGTAGGTCTCCATTGTTGTATGCAGGGTCTTGGAAGTCTTTAACCCATAACCTTGTGTGCAGAGAGGTTCCATCTTTGCTTTTATTTCTATCTAAGTTTCATTCCCGCTTTTCTTTTCTGCATTCCCACACAGGAACATACCCTTCCATCCTATAGACAAAAGGGAGCCATTCCTGCCCTGTAGCAAGGAGAAATCCCTGCTGTAAAAACTATTTCAAACTAACTTGTATTTTAAAACTAGAGGAAAATAACTATAATTTAGAGAATGAATGCAATTAATCTTTAAAAATGGAATTGAATAATATTAAAGCTTTAAACCATAATGAAAATGAATACCATCTATATATCCCACAATTTAATGGAAAATATAATAAAGTTTATTTTATTGGGAGCCAAGTTTTACAAACTTAATTTATGACTTTCAAATTGGCGAGCATACATTAAGTTTGAAAGTCATACTTAATGTATGACTTTCAATTTGGCGAGCATTCCTGATTTTGGAAAGAATTCGGGGTCTTCCTTCATCTGCAAACCCTCATTCTCCCCACATTCCTATTTCTCCTCATTCTGAAGGTCGTGAATTAGCATTTGTCCCTGGTCTAGAGCCAGAACCACCCCTAATTGAACTTTTCTCCTCTGTATTATGAAAATCCAAAAAGACACGACCTCAACTAAAAAACCATGATGTCGTAGAATCGCCAATGTAGTGTCGAACCACCAGAAGCCTGACAAAATAGTTCATCAAGCCCAGTAATTTATCCCTCAATGCACAACCATCTATTTTTGTTGATCTTGAGAAATCTCCTGATTCAGAGCCAAGTCTTCCTGAGAAAAATACACCAAGTCCACTTCCCCCATCACTACCTAAGGAATTTGATTTTGTACATGTTGGACCTTTCAATTTCATTTTTCTTGATTTTTGGTTTTGAACATACTCCCACACCTAAATTTTTGCATGTCATGCAAACATGTCTTTCCAAAATCTCAAAAAATTTCAACACTGATTTTTTTAACCTTGCTGACAAAATCAAAGATATCCAACTCTTCACTGTCCTGTTTCCTAGAAAACCTCTCTCCCATGGCTAACTATTTACATGTCCCATGCAATCAAACCAGATAGAGTCTTCAAAATTTAAAAACTAAGTTTTAATATTACTAATAAGGATTATGTGGAATTTACCACAATGTTCAAGTTCCTACCATCTAGATTTGATCGAGATTTCAACTTCTTTTTCAACATACTGATATGAGACAAGTGCTTACGGGCCTCAACTCTCCAATTCCTTAGTAATTTATGAAGGCGTTTTATGCCTGCAACTACTCTGTTGCGCTTCCCTTTCAATTTCTCATTCTTTTGCAGGATCTTAATACTATAAGCTCTCAATTGTTCATTATATGCCTCAGTCTCTGCAAGCAATAGATATTATTCTTGTTGGGTTTGTTCATATGACGTGAGCACTACCTTAAGATTTCTAATCTTCTTATTTTTCTTCCTCAGCTGAGCAATAACATAAGGAATGGCTGAAGTGGCCGAGACTTCAGGTATATGCTCATCACAGTGTTTTTATGTAAGCGAATGATCATCTGAAAGCTCATAATCAAATTGTTCAGGATCAAATAGTTCAGGATCATATTCTGCATGGACACATTTTGGAACAGGAAGATCTTCATGCATAGGTTCAGAAACAAAATCAGGAAAAATGAAATCGGAAGGTTCAACATGTACAAAATCAAATTCCTGAGGCGACGATGGGGGAAGTGAACTTCGTGTATTTTTCTCAGGAAGACCTGAATCTGAATCAGGAGATTCCTCAAGATCAACAAAAATAGATGGTTGTGCATTGAGGGATAAATTACAGGGCTTGATGAACTATTTTTTCAGGCTTCAGGTGGTTTGACGCTGCATTGGGGATTCTGTGACATTAGTGTTTTTTATTTGAGGTCGTGTCCTTTTGGATTTTCATAATAAAGAGGAGAAAAGTTCAATTAGGGGTGGTTCTGGCTCTAGATCAAGGACAAATGCTAATTCACAACCTTCAGACTAAGGAGAAATAGGAATGTGGGGTGAATGAGGGTTTGCAGATGAAGGAAGACCCCAAATTCTTTCCACAAAATTTACCCAACTATCCTTTCGGAGGTGTATTTCATCCGCAATGAGAATTTTGACCAACCCATGATGATAAATACTATTATAAGGGTTACCAGAATGCTTTTGAACCCTTCTCAACATATTAGCTAAACTCTTGTATAGGAAATAGGGGAAATTCATTTCCAGTTCTTCTTCAAAATGAAATAGTAGGAGAATATGGTAGTTTAGGGTGGTGATATACCTTCCTTCGCAGGTCAAATACTTCTACAACACATAGAGCACATTAATCCATTCATCTTTCATCCAGTATCGAGGAGATCCCCTCTTCCGGTTTGCAGACCAATGTTCTTCTTTTAAAAACCTAGTACACACTGTGTGCTCTATGGGTTTATTCTTAAACCATCATTCTCCTTGACGAGGTAGACCAATGGCACGAGAAACTGTTCTCTCCAAAACTTCCATGATAAAATCACTAATGTGGACGACTTTCCCATCAAATCCCTAAGTGAATTTCAATGTAATGTCATCATCATGCCCCTGAAATTTCTGAAAAAATTGATACCAGACACCTTCAAATCTTTCCTTGCAGGCGTTGAATTCAGGAAAACCTTCTAATACAGAAACAAAATTTGGTTCATGGCGTGCATCTCCCTTCCACCCCATAATTTTCTGAGATTATGAATTGGACAGAAAATAGAAGATGAACCTGAAACTTGGAAAATGGTAATGGTTATTGAACATGTATAAAACAAATGTTCAAAAAGTTCTCGAGGCTTCTAATGCAATGGGTATAATGGTAATTCATAAGCCCCGTATTTAACAATCATTCTAGTACATGGTGTATAAAAGTATATCAGTGAAATGATGAAATGTTGTGTAAGAAAATCAAAGGTTGCATGGATAAGAGAACGTAATTATATTTTCAAAGGGATAAGATCTTCATCTCTAGGCACTACGTGCCATAGAGATGAAGATTCATTTATAAGGTATAAGGATGATAGACATAGGAAAAATAAAATTAAAATATCATGATGATAAGTAAAGGTAAAACGAGAGTATAGGATAAATCATATGAGGGCATGGTCTTAGCAGGTATGTAGGTATAATCCATGATACAATTTCCTTAAATTTAATGCAAAAATATATTTCAAAGAAAGGATCATTACCTTAAATTGATATTACCTTAAAGGACCAAGTTCTTCAAAAATTACTTTGAATGTTAGGAGTTTTGGCTACATGTTGCCATTTTTGTGATAGAATGGAGTTTCTGTGGCAGAGTGGAGTTTCTATGACAAGGTGATCCTGCTTTGCTTCCAAATATTGCGCTGCTATAAAAATGAGAATATTTCTTCTAAGAGGTTGTCTACTATACTGAATTTTACTAGATTTATGTAGAAAAAGAATAGGTTGCTCTGTATGAAGGATGCAACCACTGAGAACTATCCATGACCATAGAGTAAAGAAATGCAAGGTATTAATCCATGTCCTTCCGTTGTGCAATTCTACCTATGTGAATAAATTTGTTGATGTTGAACATAGATAGAAATCATTGGATTATCAACCAATAGGGAGAATTGTTAACCAATGCGAGATATTCCACCCTTAATGTTGATGGAAATCAAGGAACTTGGTACATCCTAATAGTCATGAATAGATTTGTTGGCGTCGAATGAACTATAGAATTCTATTGTCAAGAAAAATTAATGAATTTCCTTAGCAAATGACAAGGATGCCTGGCATTAAGGCATGCAGGCTCCAGGTTACCTAAAAATACCTCAAGCTTCAGACCCAGAATTTTTTTTGGAGTCGATGGGTTGAAACTTATTGAAAGGAGAGCCTTAATAAATCTCTCATCATCCAGCTGAGCACATAACAAAAGATAATTTTTGTAGAAATGAAGTAACATCAACAAATTTATTATGGAGCCTAGCCAACCAGTCTCCTGGTTTTCTAACTAGACCCTTGCTAGATTGTGCCAGAAAAACTGGTTTTCACAGTAAAGCTTTATTTTTTCTTTACTTTTTATTTTTCCTTTTATTTTTTATTCCCTACACTACCCTATACTACTGGAAGTAGAAATATTTTTTCAAGTATACAATTACTTCCAGTGTAACCACCTACGAATCAGGATATTTAAAACATTGTTTCTCACATAATGTATATGAACAAATACCATATGAGGAACCAACTTTTCATATGATATGGTTTTCAAAAATTACTGAAGAGTAACAGGCTGGAACAGAAAAACTGACTCGGTCCATGACTTCATAGATTCTTTGCTGGCTTGGATTTCTTCCTTAATTTCTAAGCCAAGTTGATATTCTTCCTCTAGTACCAGGAAAGCAAGAAATCTTGTAATTTTAGGTTCTAGTTTTTCTTCTTCTTCCGCTGCTTCCCTGATTCTTGAGCTCCCTCAGCAAATAAGAAATGAGAAATGTGTAGATCAGTATCTTCATGCTAAGGATACTTATAGATCTGCTACCCACTTTGGAAGATGGATTCTTCTCCAAATATGGATCTAATACTGCAACAAGGATTGAAGAAATCCTTTGTAGTAATAAGCCCTCCTCTACTCAACAAATATTTGATCATCTTTAAACTTGTATTGGTTCAAATGCCCTACTTCACAGGTGGGTTAGTAACATGGTTCTTATAGCACCCAATTGTAAAGTTCAAATTTTAAAAATATTTGTAAAAAACTCATGCATGTAGGAAACCAAATCAATTTAGTGCATAAATTTAAAATTAACTTAGAAGAAAAGAAACTAAAATTAAATGTTTTGAGTGTAAAACTGGCCCAATATTTAGATAATCTAATACGCAATCAAAAATTAAAATAAAAGCAATCTAACTTTATACTATGAAACCAAAAACATCTCTATTTGAAGGAAATACTACTATTTGCTAAAGAAAGAGCAATCTTGCATACTATTAAAGAGAAAAATACACTTACATCAAAAGCAACTACAGGAAAAGGAGAAATTTCAAAAACAGATATGCTTAAAACTAACTATGTGAGAGTAAACTATCTACATCTGCAGAAAGAAAAACATTCTAAATAAATCAAAAAAACTTTGTGCAGAAAAGGAAAAATAAGGTTTTGGGGTAACCCACTGTAGTGGATGCGCAAGTTCTTACCTCTCATCTTACTGTTCTTCCCTCCCCCTTGTTGTGTGATATAGAAAAACAACCTATCTAGACTCTAATCCCTTTAGAACCTCCCTAACAATGGCACCAAAAATGTCGAGATCTAATATGCACTCTCTAACACAACACTTAATTGTCAACCCAGGAAGGTAACTTGTGAGATGCAAACATAGTATATGCAGGATTAATGCCTATCCTAATCTAATTTACCCTAATGTGAATTATTCTAATCTATAGGTTATTCAAAATGCATAATAAAAAGATTTCTAATCTATTAATTATAAAATTTATTCAAATGTAAAGTCCTAATATTAATTAGAATACTCTCACATCTACAAAATATTCAAATTCCTATCCTATCCTAATTATAAAGATGAAAATACTTTTTAAATTAACTTCAAGACAATTATAAAACTGAAGCATAAACTAAGAACTATCTAACATAACTCAGAAACTTAAATAAACAGAAAACTATTTATCAACACAAAAAACATAATAGGTTACAGAAAGTGAACTAAGACATAGAAAACAGAGTAAGTTGCAGAAAGCAAACTTATGAATTTGATGTATCATTTAACACTTTAAAATATTTTATTACATTAATGGATTTTTAAGAACTACTATTATAGAGCTTACTGATTCATCTTAAAAATGAACTGTTTATGCGATCAAAACTATTTCAAACTAACTTGTATTTTAAAACAAGAGTATAATAACTATAATTTACAGAATAAAAACAATTAATCTTTAAAAGCAGAATTGAATAATCTTAAAGTTTTAAACCATAACGAAAATGAATACCATCTATATATCCTACAATTTAAAGGAAAATATAATAAAGTCTATTTTATTGGGAACCAAATTTTACAAACTTAATGTATGACTTTCAAACTCAGAATTTGAATCTATAGCAAAACAAATGAGACTTACAATACTAAGTATTTAAAATAGTATTTAAAACTTCTCCTATTACCCGAGCTCAGTTCTAAACCAACAAATGCTATAAATATTATTCCATAACTATCACATAATAAGATGACTAACTTCAAACATATGTGAATCTATTTTTACAGTCACTTAACAAGCCTACTAACTACAATTCTTCTTTTTAATAAAAACATAAAATAACAATTAACATATCTATTATATACAAGAACTAGATTTACAAAAGAAGGGCTTGTGGTCTTCTTGGTGGATCCTTGCCAAGAAATCCACAAGTCCTTAGACGACTTACAGAATAACTTCTAAGCTATAGGCATACTTCTTAAATAAAGAAAATAATGATAGCTGAAAACAAATCGATTACAGTCTAAAGAAACATGTACATTAGAAGGAATAACATTATATGAATTGAAATCTGTATAATTCAGAGAAACCAACAATTAAGCAACGCAATCCTTTTATTGACCGTTCATTGTATTCTGCATACATACATATCCTTAGTCTTCGTTGTGTCTACATACATACATATCCTTTTATTGACCGTTCATTGTATTATGCATACATACATATCCTTAGTCTTCATTGTGTCTACATACGATGCTACTACCTATTCTCTTCTCTATATCTTCTTTACATTTCCATTTTCAATCTGTGGCTCTCTTTATATAGCTCGCAGGCTGAGATAACCATTACTGATTTGATAGTAACAAACTCAATTTGCTAATTAAGAATGCAACTGTTCGATCCTTAATTGACAGCTAACAAGATGTGCTTTGGTTTGCTGTCCAATAGCAAATCTTCATCTCTATGGTACGTAGTGCCTAGAGATGAATATTGCATTAATTTATACATGAGTCATTAGCAAATTGAAGATGCAATATTGGAGATGGATAAGCTCGGAGTTGTATGAGCAAGCTGGACATGTGTAGATAAGCTTCAAAATAACTAATTGTTGCTGAATGCTAACGTGTGCTGCAAAAATCAAAGCATGCTGCAGAAATGTAATTAGTCACAAATCCTTCTAGAAATAAGATTTAAACATTAAATCAAAGGAAATTAATGAATTGTTATACCTTAATAACTCGTTGAATATTTGGGTGAATATGTGAAAATGTAGAAGGATTTGTGGGATAAAAGGATCAAATGAAGAGATCAAAGGTGTATATGGAGGGTGTAAAGAGGTATAAAAGAGTGTCAATTTGGCGAGCCAACACCAACCTTTAGACTTCCTTCTAGCCAAGTGTTATCAGATAAATCTACTCAAGTGGACTCAAGCCAGATCCGCCTAGTCAAATTAAATCTAGAACAAATCAAGTACATAATAAAATCTACTTTCTTCGATCAAATAGAAATCCAAGCTAATCGATAGATCGCTTACTTGCAATATGCCAATCCTCTTCTCTCTTTGTTGATCCAAGCTACAGAATCTTTAGATATTCAACTACAAAACCCTATAGAGAAAGTGGAAACAAGCAAGCAGTACATGTGTATCCAAAAATTAATTAATCAAAGCTAATAGTTAAGGAACAAAGATCTAAACATCATCAACAACATCAATGTTTATGGAAAGAGATTTGTATTAATGTAATCAAGGAGATACATAGAATTACAAAAAGAAGGAGTGTCACAACCTATCCTTAACTTTGCAACCTTCCATCTAGCAATCCAAGCCAAGCCAAGCCTCCAAAGCAATATAGTAAACCTCCCAAAGGATGATAAGGACCACCAAAAATTCCACCAACATAAAAGTACCATAGTCCTTCCTCCCTTCACAATGGAGAGAGGGTTTAATTTATAAGGCTAAAGGGATAGAGTAGGTTGAGAATTAGGAGGAGGGATCTAAGGGATCTTACTTATAGGTTAGGAACTCAATTCCACCTCACCTAGATGATAGGGATAATCCTCCACCTCATCCAAGTTCGAGAAGGGTCTCGAAGCTTCTTTTTTTTCCCTCTAAATACCATCGACACACATTTCATGAAGGGGAAGAGCATCGTCGCTGCACCTAGAATTAGGATACAGAGCGTCGGCACCGGCGCACCTAGCATGAAGGGAAAAATCACCATCAATTCACCTAGCATGAATGTAAAGAGCGTCAAAATTCCTAAAGAGGGAAAAAAGGCATAAACAACCTCAATATCAATCAAATTTAGTAGAGGGAAATTTGGAGATTAGGTAAAGGGTTAACACATGACTCAACATGACAAGATTTTGGTGTAACACCAAGGCAATTAGAGAGGGATCTTTCTTGTCACTGTAACCCTTCACATGTACATTTAACATTAACGAACATGCAAAAGACTAGATTTTTGCTAGTAACAGGACAATTACAAATCAAAGGGGTTGACAGACAAACAAAATAAAAATCATTGGATGATGGAGTCAAAGTATGAAACATTCAAGGTTATTACAGTGAAAATGAAGTGAGGCTTCCACATAGTGTTTTGAGGAAAATTAAGCATTTCATATAGTTAAATATCTTTAAGTAGTGGTAGGAGGAAGAGAGGAAATGGCAGCATGGCAAGGGGAACCTATCAATTAATTAAGCCCTTGCAACGCCTTTATTAGAAGGACAATGAAGGCTGGTGCATACAATGGAGCATAGGAAATTAATTCTAGAAGACACGCCATAACAAATAAACAAATGCAAAGAGCGCAGTGAAAAGAGTGCTTAACAGAGAACGAATTACTTACACTAAACTTGAAATGCATTAGCAGTAAATACAAAATGGAATGAAATAAATAGGAAAATAAACTGAGTGCATAACACCATAATGAATCTCAAAATGCCAAAGGATGCTTCTCATTATCTAGACCAAAAATATTTTCAAAGTTACAAAAATGGCGCTCAGGCCTCAAAAATGAGAATTAGTCCAACCTCGGTCCTCCTTTGAGGAGGTTCTAATTATAACGTAGACTACCCCTGGGATATGTCCCGAAACGGGATGTCAATAAGTTTACAAGTTATGGGATTTTCAAAATCCTAACAAACTACCTTAGGTGGTAGATTCGCCACTATTTTCTACCAAAACTAGGAAATGTTCTATGACACCAATACTGGTAGGAACATTACTACGACATCTGAATGCAGGCTTGCTTGCTTTGACGATGAGATTTCTGGCACTGATGGATTTATCTTTGTTGCTCGCCTCTTTGTTATGCATGCTTGGGTGAGTCCCTATACTTTTAGTGCCTCTACCCCTTCGCCTGACCTTGTAGTCTCTTGGTACATTGTGGGAAACTAGATAAGACGGCCCTACCCTTTGACAATACTAAATTTTTTGTGCCCGTCATTCTTGTCAACCTTCCAGGGCTAGGTTCTTTCTCTGAGACATGCCTGCACCATTTCCCCCTAGACTCATCGTCATCGTAGATGAGGTTTATAGTATGAGTCCAAGCCAAGGATGATGAAGCCCCCTGTTCTCTTCTCCCGAAGTCAAAACATACTTTCCAATTGCCCATCTCTAGTGATGAGTACTCTGCATCACAACAAGGGATTCCATAGCCTTGTCTAGGGGATTTGGTGGAATGGTTGTTGGAACGAGAATTCTAGCTATTGTTCTTGCAGTGGTGTCACTATTTACCAAGCCCGCATGGTTTATGCCATCATCTGAAGACCTTACTAGTGTAGAGGACATATTTACCCCAATGGCTGGAATTTTCAACATGTGAATGTCCACTAGGATCTATGTCTTCATGTAGATAGAGGATCTCCCCAACAAACAGGCCATATCTGGTTCCCTATCAAGCTCCTAGGGTCCTTAATTAAAATAGGAGTGGTCACTGTAATTGGTCGACAATTGTCAATATCTGATATGTCTTAGAATGGCTTCAAATATGGCTTTATATTGAGTTTGGTGGCTAAATTTGATGATATGATTGGCGAGTTTCCACATGTGCCATTTTTAAGTGGCATGATCATGACACGGCTGGTCATGTGGGATTTTGATCCAATCCCCTTATGCAAGGGTACCAACCATGCTGCCCATAAGGCTCTCCCTCATTCGCCAAAGTGACCTCTAGACTCGTTTCGTTATTGCATCAAGGAGATTTCATCAGGTCTAGATTTGACTTTTATCGCTTCGCTGATCCATCAGTCGATCTTGATTTCAGTGCCTTTCTGTCTTGAAATATGGCGTGTATGGTCAGTCGCATCCTCTTTCCATTAATCATGTCGGTGCCCATCCTCATTACGTGTGTCGAAAACTGAGTTGCAACAGCCCAAGAACTAATTTTGGCACTGTCTATTCCACCTATCCCACCCTAACTAGCTGAACTATACCACACTTCGCACTTCTCCTACTCACTAACCTCCATGCATGTCCCTATCATGACATAGATCAAATCCATTGGTTGATCGTTTCGTTGAATCTACGTCGTTGAAAATGAGGGGCTCTATCATATTTCGCACTGCATCCTCCCCCTATCCATCATGCACCTTCCTACCATGAAGACCTCCAGGCCCATTGATTTAATCCTTGTCCACTCGCTATCATCCAAACATGTGGGGCCCTTCCCCATTTTGTGTCCATTTTCTACTTTATCCATCACACATATTTGGGCGATGAAAAGGCTCTCGGATGTAGATTTGGTCTGCCTCCCCCAATCGTGATCATTGGGAAAATGGGGCAATTCATGGATTTCACGTGCCCTCACAGTCTAATCCTCTGTGTGCCTCCTCTGTCGTGAAATCCTTGTCCTACTACTCTGCATTTTCTTTCATGCAGTGATATTCTCTTGAAAATGTCTAGTTTGAAAGTTTTCTTACTACACCCCTTCATGCCAGCCTATTCTCTCCGACGTCTATCCAAAATTTAGCACAAGTGATAACACCCTGTTAGTCGCTTCCAAGTTCTGTCGTATTCCCAAAACATAGATGACACTTTCTGGTCCTAGTCATCTCGGTGCACATTGCATACTTTGGTTAATGCATTCTCCAAAATCTTGTTGAAGGCTTGAACCGTTCCATTCACATGAGGATGATAGGGTGTCGCCTTCTTATGCTAGATATAGAACTCTACAATAAGCTCAACAATCATTTTGTTAACAAAATGCGTACCATGGTCACTGAGTAGAATTTTTGGACCACCAAATTTGGTCACCACATTTTCAAATAAGAACTTTGTGGAAGTCGCAGCGGTGCAATCTTTAACAGGCATGGATTATTCCCATATGGTTAAGTAGTATGTCACAGTGATAATGTAGTGTGTGCCAGTTCTCTTTACTGATGGATTGATTGGTGTGATGAAATCGACATCCCACTTGTCAAATGCTTGTATTTTTATCTTTCGTGCAAGTGGCATCTCATCGCGATGTGATGGATTTCCTGCTCTTTGGAAGATATCACAGCGCCTCCAGAAGCTCTTAGTATCCATATGTATGGTTGGCCACCATAATCCTACTTGTAGTATCTTATGGAAAGTTTCCTTTCTTGCATAGTGTCCTCCTGGGACACCGGCCTGTGCTTCACTCATTACCCAAGGTCTCTCATGGTCGAAAACACATCGGCACGGTATTTCATCAGCGCCCAATTTGTACAAGTGTCCAACAATCAACGTATAATCAGCATCTCTGACAACCAAATGTTTCTTCTTGTTAGTGGATAATCCTTTAGGCGCATAACCTGTCTTGAGGAGATGGATGATAGAGTTAAACTCTATATTCTGATCATCTATCATGTGGATCACAAATAGTTGTGCATTGAGAAAGTTATCCTCCATATTTGTTGGTTCTTCACCACTTTCTATCCGTGACAGGTGATCTGGCATGGCATTTAGTCGACCAAGTTTAACTATGACCTCAAAGTAAAACTCTTGAAATAGGAGGATCCCTTTGCAGATCTTCCCCCCCAACACTGGCTTGTTGACCAGATACTTCAATGATGAATGATCAGTGTATATTTTTAAGTGTCCACCCAATAAGTAATGTCAAAAATTTTGCAGCACATAAACCATGGCGAGGTCTTCTCTTTCTTTCATGGTGTAATTCTTTTATATCGTTGAAATTTTCCTGCGAGAAAAATAAATAGGGTGGTCGACTACACCCTTTCCTGGTTGTGTCAATACAATGTCAAGATCGACAGATGACGCATCAACATGAACATGGAACTCCTTCTTCCAGTATGGGAATACAAGTATTGGCACAGTGGCCATGTTGTTCTTTAATTTATCCAAGCTCTCCTAGAAAGGTTCCAGCCACTAAAAATTTACATCTTTCTTCAACAGCTTCTCGATGGGTGTAGTTATCTCTACATATCCTCTGATGAATTTCCTGTAGTAGCTTGTGTGTCCTAGTACTGATATGAGTTGCGTGATTGATGTGAGTGGTGGTAAGTCAAGTATAATCGTAACTTTTGTTGGGTTGACCAAAATTCCATCACAACATACAATGTGACCCAACAACACACCAAATGGTGCGCAAAAAATACATTTCTTGGAATTAAGTGCGATTTGATACTGGCGACAGCCACCCAACATCATGTGCAAACTCTCAATATGGTCTCTTACTAGACCAAACACAATCCAGTCATCAAAGTAGACTTCAAGAAATTTATGAATGAAATTTTTTAAAGAAGAGACTACTATTCTAGAAAAAATAGCAAGTGCGTTCTTGAGTCTAAAGGGCATCACCATATACTGTTAGCATTCCCATTCTGTGACGAAGGTCATTTTATGATGATCCTCCTTCGCAATTTTGACTTGATGATAGCTAGAGAATCCATCAGTGAATGAATACATCTATTTTCCTCTTATGATTTCCAATACTTCATCTATAAATGGTGTTCAGAATGGATTGTGCAAGAATGCATCGTTCAGTTTCCTTAGGTCGACTTTGATCCTGACTTCACCTGTGGTTTTCTTATCCTGGATCACTATAGGGCTGATCCAATTTGATTCCTCAACAGGTTCAATGATCCCTACATTGAGCATGCGATCCANGGAAATTTCAACTCAAAATGGGCCTCCTAAGGAAAATTAATAAAATAATAGTTAAAATAATAAAATAATATTTATTAATTTTGGAGGAAGAAAAAAAAAAACTACTTCTTTGTTCATATTTTCCACATATCTCCCTGTATATTTACTCAAATTTCGATTAGGAGAGCTCGTTGGATGTGGAATTAAATTCCGCATCCAACGAGTACCCACTCGGCATACTTTTGATGGGCCCCACTACCCCAAAAACAAGAAATACCTGAAAAAACATGATGATGACATCATCATCACATTTTTCAGGTATTTCTTATTTTTGGGGTAGCGGGGCCCATAAAAAGTATGCCGAGTGGGTACTTATTGGATGTGGAATTGAAATTTACATCCCATGAGCTCTCCCAATCGAAATTTGAGTAAATATACAGCGAGATATGTCGAAAATACGAACAAAAAAAGTAGTTTTTTTTATGATACCTATCCCCAAATTTATATAAAAAAATTGTTTAAGAGGTGCTCCTTGTTTAAATTTTAAAGAATTTTTATTGGCTAGTACATGATGACATGGAATTTGTATTATTTTTGGAAGGGCCATTTTAAATTTAAATTCCTTCTAATGTATGTTTTTACCTTTTCTTTATACCTCAAATTCAACCTATACGGTCGATGTTTGACTGGCTTAGCATCTTGTAACACCCTAGTTTTGACCCTGTTTTGCATTAAATATATATGATGAGAATATTGTATGCAATCATGGCAAGGAGCTCAAGGCCAAGGCCCTGCCATTGATTGATGTTCTATGTATAGGTGATCAAGGTTGATGCCTACAATTTATGGTGCTAAGTCAAGCACAGCATATAATTTTGGACATCATATAAATATGCAATTTAAATTAAAAACCTACAACCAGCTATGTCAATGCAACAAATAATGAGATGGGGGCACTATTTCTTAAGGAATAGGGTGGGGGGGTATTTTTAACCTTGATCCATGGGGGAAAATCCATGTGTCAAAAGAAAACACCTAGAAAATGTATGCCCATTCCCTCATGCACTCGTGTTTCATTGTCCCTCATGCTGTGGGGAGTGGGGGACGTTTTAATCATCCATCCTTCAATGTTTTCAGTTTCTCTTTCCTCATTGTGCATGCGCAATCCATCATTGCTTTCACCCAAAATGTTGTGGTCGATTCTGATCATTCTCGATTCCATCCTGTGCATGTGCACAATGCATTTGCCTGTTTTGCATAACCGTGTTTTGTTCTGTGTTTTTATCCTATTGATACCAGCCTGAGTGTTGTTGTGTAATGGTATCCTCTGTCATAGAGGGAGTGGAAGTCTATTTTGTTGCATTAACATTGTGTTCTACTGTGTGTGCATATTTTTTCCTTCGTCTAAAATCATCTAGAGTGGGATCTGATCTCAACTAGATTGATAAACCTAGTGTAGGAAGGAAACTCATAAATATATCTAGAGGGATTGGATTTCTTCTTTGCACTCCCTGAACAACATTGGAATTGAAGGCATAGCCTGAGGGACTATGTAGCAGAGAAAAGGATGATTCCTTGTGTTGGGTGTGTAGATGTTTTAGGAGCCAAGCCTTATCTAGTGCAGGTGTCCATAGCTCGGTGGTTGAGATCACTAGCTTAGCAGTTCAAGTTTTCTAGTTCCTTTGCAGCCTGTTAAACCCATCTATTAGTTGGCTTGGCTGGTCCTTAATGAGAATGTTGGCTTGACTGACTGCATTCTGATGAATCTGGCAGTATATTGGGTTGTTTTTCTGTAGCCTGATAAACCCAACTATGTTGTCTTGGCTGATTTTGGTTGTATTCTTGGCGATGTGTGAGACTGTTAGTGTTCCTTATTCCTTGTGGGAATCATGCCTAGCTCAGGGGTGGCAGTGTTGCTGAGAGATTGATGAGCACATTGGCCTATGGTTGGGTGGAACGTTGCAGCAACCTAGTTGGTTGCGAAACAACTTCTTTCAAATATAAGTATCTATGTCTTAACCTCTGCAAATGGTATTTGCTTCATGAAATGTAATGAATAGGTTTAATGTGTTTAATTGATGAATTGCTTCCGTTGTATAATTGCAATTGTATGCATTTGTGTATGTTTCTTTCAACACATTTTTAAATTAAGTTATGGGACTTAGATGGTCGAATTGGTGATGGCATAAATGATCAAATATTCCCAAGACTTCTATTAGTAGGTTGAATTTTCATAGCAATATCCTTTTGCAACTCTTCTTTCAACAACTTGCAGATGCGGAAACGCCCTTCTGTAAATATCTATTTCCACAATTTTCCTTCCACAACTTGTGGGATGTGGGATGCGGAAACATCCTTCTGTAAATCTCTGCTTCTGCAGTTTTCCTTCTGTAACTTTGCTTTCCACATGCAAGATGCGGGATGTGGGATGTGAAATGGGAGATGTGGGATGCGGCTGCATAGATATCTACTTATGGAACTTTTCTTTCCGCAGTGGTCTCTTCCGTGTGCGGGATGCGAGACCGCAAATTTGAATTTCCCTAATTCCGCAACTCAAGCTTTCTGCACTGTTTATTTTTGCAGGTTGATTCTCAGTCATTGATTTATTCCCAGATGCAGAACAGATTGTGACCGTCTATTTCTGTCACTATTTTTCTCCGTTGTTTGATCTCCTCTGAGATATTTCTTTGTAGATCATTGAATTGATCAATGGTGTATGGGAGCGAACATGACAGTGTGGTAGAAGAACATGAATGTTGAGGAGTGCTTCACAACCATTCCCTGTGTTTCAAAGAATGACAAAGGTTTCATAGGAAATTTTTAATTCCCCATGATAATCATGGTATGGATACATGACATAGTGGTATCAGACCTGCTAGTTGCAACGCTAGGGCCTAAATGGACCAAGTTGAACAATTAGTAGAGCCATTGGTAAATGGTTTCAAAATATTGTTAGCTGCATAACAAAGAAAACTACCACAGGTAGTGGGTAAGTGGTTTTGATTTTCAAATTATCTAACAATTTAGTTTATTAACACATTTTACAGAACTATAGTCGCAGGGCAGCATTCCAAATAGTGCAGTTCAATAAAGTTAGTTCGGTTGAGCCATGAGAACCAACATGTGCGATGATGCATAGAACCCCAATGAATACGAGGAAGATTCTATGTGGTAAAATGTCTGAGTTGGAAATGTTGAGACAGAGTCTAATGGGAGGATCTTTCAAGATACTCCTCCATATTTTGTTGCCGCCATGAGAAGCCTAAGGGTGGAGATGAAAATTCACAAGGCAGACAATGAAATATTAGTTAAGGCACTGGAGGAACACAATTAGTTTAATGCAACGTTGTTGCAGAGTTTGACAGACATTCATAGGTGGATGAAATCTGGGGATAGGACAGTGAGACCAAAAGGAAGTAAGAGCATTGCTAGAGGAAGAAAGAGATCTCCTAGTGGGTCATCTCACTCTGAAGGATCCACTGGTGGCTCAAGCTCTTCTTCTCGCAAGAATAAGAGAAAGAGGTTCTACCAGAACTGTTCATGTGATAAATTCAAGAAGGAAAGGCCTCCTACCTTCAACAGTGAGATAAAGAATGGTCATGAAGATGAAACTTGGATTCTTGGGATGAGGAAATATTTCCAAGTCCAAGACTATTCAAGAAATATGAAGGCTAGAGTAGCTATCTTCAATTTGACTGGAAGAGCATCCATATGGTGGGAGCACTTCAGGAAAGTGAAGAATATTAATGAAAGGCATATTGTGTGGAAACAGTTCCAGAAGTATTTCAAGAAGAAGTACCTCTCTTACAGGTACTATGATGATATTATCGAAGAGTTCCATGAGCTCAAATTGGTACAGCAGACCATGGAAGACTATGCAAATAAGTTCTTGGAGTTGTTGATGTATGTGAGGTACATCAAAGATAAGAAGGTGAAAATCCAGCATTTTCTGAGTGGATTTCCTCAGTATTACAAAGAAAGAATTGATTTTTATGAACCTAGAACTCTGGAAGAAGTGATAAGGAAATCTAAGTATTGCTATGAGCAAAGAAAAATCAAAATTGATTATCATAAGACATGGAAGGACAAAAAGAATGAGAAGTTTAAACAAGGGAAGAAAGGTTTCAAACCTTCTAACTTCAAGAATCAGAAGAAGCAGCCATCCCAAGTTGAGAAGCAACCAGCTAGAGTGGTGGGAGAAGAGCCAAAAGATCCACAACATAACAAAAAACCACTCAAATGTTGGAAATATGGAGGACCCCACATGCACAGGTATTGTCCACTTGATAATGAGAATGCAAGGCCAACTTACAACATTCAAGAATAAGAAATAGTAGGTCAAGTAGCAAGGGTCATCCCTAGAATCTATGTAGCACTAGAGGACCGCCAAGAATATCACCAGTCAAGTGTGGTTGAAGTTGTACGTAAGATTGTTGAGAAATATGTTTGTATTTTTATTGACCCTGGTTCTACTCATAGTTACATTGCTCCTAAAGCAGTGGAGATTTGTGATTTTAAGAAAGTAAAGCATAGAAAATCATGGTTAGTTCAACTAGCCACTAGAACTAAGAGAAAGGTTAGTGAAGTGGTGGAAAAATGTCCATTGGTAATGAATGGATTGGTCACTTGTGTAGATCTGAATTTTCTACCACTGGGTTTCTATGATGTTCTCATTGGAATGGATTGGTTAGAATCTCACAGGGTAAAGCTTGACTGTTACAATAAGAATTTTGAATGCATGGATGAAGAAGGAACCCAATAGTTGTAAGAGGCATTCCAAAGGTGATTTTTGTGAGGCATATTTCAGAAATGCAATTGAAGAAGTTTCATAGGAAGGGCTGCAGACTGTATGTAGCTCATGTTGTGGAGGCAAAAGAGAGTGAAACTATTAGGTTGGAGGACTATCCTGTATTTCAAGAATTCAGGGATGCTTTTCCTAGTGAGATTCCAGGGCTTCCTCCAAAGAGAGACATTGACTTCAAAATTGAACTTGTTCCAAGAGCAGCACCAGTGTACAAGACACCCTACAGGATGAGTAAACCAGAAATGCAAGAGATGAAGACGCAGTTGCAAAAGTTGTTGGAAAAGAAGTATATCAGGTCAAGTGTGTCTCCTTGGCAAGCACCAGTTCTGTTTGTGAAGAAGAAATATGGTACACTCATATTGTGCATTGATTATAGACAACTGAACAAAGCCACAGTGAAGAACTAATATCCTTTACCTAGGATTGATGACCTATTTGATCAAATGAGAGGAGAAAAGGTATTTTCCAAGATTCACTTGAGGTCTGGATACCATTAGGTGAGAATACAGGATGAATACATTCATAAGATAGCCTTCAGAACAAGGTATGGAAATTATGAGTTTGTAGTGGTCCCATTTGGTCTCACAAATGCACCAGCTACATCTATGTTCCTTGTGAATAGTGTCTTCAGTAGATATTTAGACAATTTTCTTCCTGTTTTCCTTGATGGAAGTCTTATTTATTCTAAGAATGAGGAAGAGCATGAAGATCATTTGATATTTACATTACAGTTGCTCAGGGAGCATACGTTGTATGAAAAGTTGAGCAAGTGTGACTTCTATAATGATAGAATTCAATACTTGGGTCACATTATCTCATAAGAGGGTATATCTATGGACCCTGTCAAGATTGAAGCCATTATGAATTGGCCTCCTCCAAGAAATGTGACAGATGTAAGATATTTTATGGGACTTGCAGGATACTATAGGAGATTCATTGAAGGATTATCCAAGGTTGCACATGCCATCACTTCTTTGCAAATGAAGGGGATAAATGTTGAGTGGACATCGAGGTGTGAAGAAAGTTTCCAGTGGTTGAATAATATTCTCGCAAGTGCACCAGTCTTGAAAGTTATAGATCGAGAGAAATATTTTGTGGTATGTACTGATGCATGTGGTCAAGGACTTGGAGGATTTCTTATGCAAGACAACCACGTAATATGTTATGAGTCAAGAAAGTTGAAGGAGCATGAGAAGAAATATGCCACTCATGATCTAGAACTTGCAGCCATAGTACATGCTCTCAAGATGTGGAGGAATTACTTGATGTGCAGAATATTTGAGCTAAGAATAGACCATTTTGGTCTAAAGTATTTGTTTGATCATCCTACTCTAAATGCTAGGAAAGCTAGATGGCTGGAGTTTTTATGCGAGTTTGATTTTGAAATCAAGAACATAAAAGGAAAGAGAATAAGGTAGGTTATGCACTCAACAGGAAGGTGCAGGAAATGCATGTGGCATCTCTTAGTATTTTCCAGTCAGATTTGAGACAGCAGATTGTTAATCATGCTACTAAGAATGAATTATATGTGTAGGTAAAAGACAAGTTGCAGCAGCAAATCCTTGAAAAGAAGTATGAGGGATATAAATTAGAAGAAGATGAACTCCTTACTTATAAGAACAAAATTTATATTCCAAATGTAGCAGACTTGAGGAGGGTTGTTACGCATGAGATCCATTAAGGTCCATATTCTAGGCACCCAGGATATCAGAAGACGATTGCTATAGCTAGAAAGAAGTACTTTTGGCCAGGACTAAAAAAGGACATGGCTGAATATATTTCAAGGTGCATGAAATTTCAGTAGGTGAAGGTTGAGCATCAACACCCAGCAGGTTTGTTGCAGCCTTTGCCAGTTCCAGAATGGAAATGGGAAGTTATTTCCATGGACTTTATTACAATATTTCCAATGACTTGGAGACAACATGATTCCATCATGGTTGTGGTGGACAAGTTGACAAAGGCACACATTTTATACTGGTTAATTCTACTCATAAGATTGGTGACATTGCAAATATATACATGAAAGAGATTTTCAAATTGCATGGATTACCTAAGGAAATAGTCTCTGACAGAGATGTCAAGTTCACTTCCAATTTTTGGAAGGGGTTGTTTTCATATTTGGGGACAAAGTTGAATTTCAACACTTCCTACCATCCTCAGACTGATGGGAAGATAGAGAGACTTAACCAAGTACTTGAAGACATGCTTCGCATGTATTTGGTGGACAAACCAACAAAGTGGGAAGATTATTTACACTTGGTAGAGTTTGCTTATAACAATGGACAACAAGCATCCTTGGGGATGAGTCCATATGAATCTTTGTATGGAAGGAGGTGTACGAAACCATTGACTTAGGATAATCTAGTGAACAGGGTTGTGCTTGGTCCAAAATTGCTCAAGGATATGGAGCAGGAGGTTGTAAAGATTAGGAAAAATCTAAAACTAGCCCAAGACAAACAAAAAAATTATGCAGATAAGCATAGGGTGAACAGAGAGTTCAGTGTTGGGGATCATGTTTATCTCAGAGTGAGGGAAAAGAAGAGTTCCTTGAATCTTGGAAGTTTTTCCAAGCTTTCACCTAGATATTGTGGCCCGTCTAAAGTGCTTGAAAGAATAGGGCTAGTTGCATATAGACTTGCATTTTTGGCTAGCACTAGCGCTCATAATGTTTTTCATGTTTCTTTGCTTAAGAGATATGTACATGATCCTAACCATGTGATAAATTGGGATGTGATTCAGGTGGAACCCAAGGGAGAATTCCAAATCGAGCCAATGTGCATCCTCACCAGGAAGGTCACAATGCTCTAGAACTGAGCCATAGGGCAGGTAAAGGTACAATGGGAGCACTAAGGTCCTGAAGAGGCTACATGGGAGTTGGAGGATGCCATGTGATTGGCACATCCATTTTTGTTCAATTCTACAAAGCCCTGAGGGTGGTGCTAGCGTAGCATTTTTGTTCAATTTTGTAAAGCACTGAGGACAGTGCTTTTGAAGGGGGGGGATGTAACACCCCAGTTTTGACCCCGTTTTGCATTAAATATATATGATAAGAATATAGTATGGAATCATGGAAATAATATCAAGGCCAAGGCCCTGCCATTGATTGATGTTCTATGTATAGGTGAATAAGGTTGATTCCTATGCTTTATGGTGCTAAGTGAAGCACAGTAT
>LPNX010673768.1:949915-1026284 GCA_001517045.1 Pseudotsuga menziesii | reverse complement strand
GTTTAACCTTGAGCCATGGGAGAAAATCCATGTGTCAAAATAAAACACCCAGAAAATGTATGCCCATTCCCTCATGCACTCATGTTTCATCTTCCCTCATGTTGTGGGGAGTGGGGGACATTTTGATCATCGATCCTTCAACGTTTTCAATTTCTCTTTCCTCATTGTGCATGCGCATTCCATCATAGAGGCTTTTGCAAAAAACGTTGCGGTCGATTCTAATCATTCTCAATTCCATCTTGTGCATGTGCGCTGTGCATTCGCCTATTTTCCATAACCATGTTTTATTCTGTGTTGTTCGCCTATTGTTACCAGCCTAAGTGTTGTTGTGCAATGGGATCCTCTGTCATAGAGGGAGTGGAAATCTATTCTGTTGTGTTAACATTGCGGTCTGTTGTGTGTGCATATTTTTTGCTTGGTCTAAAATGTTCTGGAGTGGAATTGGATCTGAACTAGCTTGATAAACCTAGTTTAGGAAGGAACCTCACAAATAGATATAGAGGGGTTTCTTTTCTTCTTTACACTCCCTGAAAAACACTGGAAGGGAATGCATAGCCTGAGGTACTGTGTAGCAGAGAAAGGGATGCTTCCTTGTGTTGGGTGTGTATATGTTTTAGGATCCAAGGCTGATCTAGTGGAGGTGTCCATAGCTCGGTGGTTTATCTCACTAGCTTAGCAGTTCAAGTTTTTTGGTTCCTTTGCAGCCTGTTAAACCCATATGTTAGTTGGCTTGGCTAGTCCTTAATGAGAATGTTGGCTTGATTGACTGCAGTCTGATAAACCAAGTAGTATATTGGCTTGTTTTTCTGTAGCCTGATAAACCCAATTGTGTTGGTTTAGCTGAGTTTTGTTGTAGTCTTGGCTATGTGTGAGCCTATTAGTGTACCTTATTCCTTGTGGGAATCATGCCCATCTCAGGGGTGGTAGTGCTGCTGAGAGATTGATGAGAACACTCGACTATGGTTGGGTGGAACATTGCAGTGACGTAGCTGGTTACTCAACAACTTATTTCAAAGATAAGTATCTCTGTGTTAACATCTGCAAATGGTATTTTCTTCATGAAAATTGATTAATATGTTTAATGTGTTGAATTGATGAATTACTTTCACTGTATAATTGCAATTGTATGCATATGTGTATGTTTCTTTCAATAATTTTTTAAATTAATATAGGGGATTTAGGTAGCTAGATTGGTGATGGCCTAAACGATTAAATCTTCCCAAGGCTTCTGTTAGCAGGTTGAATTTTCGCATAAATCTCCTTCCGCGACTCTTCTTTCCGCAACTTGCAGGATGCGGGATGTGGAAACGTCTTTCTGTAAATATCTATTTCCATAATTTTCCTTCTTCAACTTGCAAGATGTAGGATGAAAGATGCGGAAATATCCTTCTGTAAATCTCTACTTCCACAGTTTTCCTTACACAACTTTTCTTTCCACATGCAGGATGTGGGATGTGGGATGCGCGATGCGGCTGCATAGATATCTACTTCCGCAACTTTTCTTTCCACATTGGTCTATTCTGCAAGTAGGATATGGGATGCTGGATGCAGGACCAAAAATTTGAATTTCCCCAATTCCGTAACTCAATATTTCCACACCGTTGATTTTTGCGGGTTGATTCTGTTCCGAGATGCAGATTAGATTGTGACCGTCAATTTTCGTCACAATTTTTCGCCGTCGTTCGATCTCCTCTAAGATATTTATTCATAGATTGTCGAATTAATCAATGGTGGATGGGAGGGGACATGACAGTTTGGTAGTAGAACATGAATTTTGAGGAGTGCTTCATGGGCATGGTTTGTGTTTCAAAGAATGACAAAAGTTATGTAGGAAATTTTTAATTCTGCATGATAATCAGGGTATGGGTACGTGACACATCTAGTTTTAGGGGTATTTTCATCTCTCCTAGGTCCCCGACTCTTCCCTTCATCTTTGAGATATTGGTAGTAAATAGGTCTTGATACTCATGCAACAATTCTATGATTTTTTTGACCATCTCTTCATCCCAATAAACTCCTATATTCGCAAACTTCAAGTTCTCTGGTCACCCAATGTTTACTTTCTTGATTTTCAGTGGCTTGAGGAACTGGTCACTTGAAATAACACTTCCTTCTACTGCATGTGTACCCTCTGATTCTCATATGTTTATGTTTCTCACAGCATCATCTTGGTCTCTGGCTAGATTATAACAAGCCATCCATTATTGGATGGTCACGCTGCACTAGTGGGAATTTTCCTCTTCGACGAGGATTTCAGCAAATATCTTTTCTTTTATCGTTTGAAGCGCATCATCAACTGAGGGTTTCTCATCAATAAATTCAAATGTGTGCATGAACTATTTAGCTACTTCTTACCAATCATGAGTTCCTTGTCACAACTCCATCGATATATACAATCTTCACGGTGTCATTTCCAATGTGTGAATAAAATGATGGACCCATTCCTGAGGTGGGTATTCTCCAAATGTGGTGCGATAGTGATTTATGTTCTCGATAGGGTTTGACAGTCCTATGTACTTGTGACTCACAGTGGTGACTTCTTCACTGAATCTGGATTCCATCAACCTTCAACATTGTGGCTATTCTGATATGGATTGTTTGCGTGTACTCCATCATCTTGCAGGCATAGATTTTGGCACGTGTTCTAGCA
Organism: Pseudotsuga menziesii; assembly: GCA_001517045.1. Lineage (NCBI taxonomy): Eukaryota > Viridiplantae > Streptophyta > Pinopsida > Pinales > Pinaceae > Pseudotsuga > Pseudotsuga menziesii. The sequence continues at coordinate 1,023,634 of LPNX010673768.1, read as the reverse complement.
TAGACAAGCACTATAACTCTATGAAGAGTCCTTCAAAATCATGTAGGAAGGTCCCTAGGTTAGGAAAAAATTCATAGGTGCATAGATCTCTTATCTCGTTCTCCACCCCTCGCACAGACCTTGTAAATTGAGCGCACCTTCTCATAGAGACCTCATGCAACTGATTTTTACAATTCTCCAAGGCCTCCCCTGAGTCGGATGTGCATCAAATAGCACTCTTCCAGCTCAAGTTTCCATCTATTTTTAGATTGATATAATCTTCTTGTAAGGTATTGACATTGTAGATCTGGTTTAGATAATCACCTTATCCCTCATTGTAGACAGAATTGACATATCTTTGTCCCTCCATTGGATCAATGGGTGACACTACCCTCATCTCATCATCCTTGAATGAGAGAATCCTCTTCTTCAAATTGATAATGGTTTGATTGTCTATGGCCCAATCTATCCCCAGCAGCATGGGATATGGGTTCGTGTCATCGACAATGTTAATGAATTCAAAGTCTGCAAATGTGCGTAACCCTTTAATGTCTACAGGGAATTGACTCAACCGATGAATTAGTAGAACCTTTTCCTACTTTGCAAGTCACAACTGGATAGGAGACTAGTCCAAGCGCGGCTTGCCCATACTCTCCCAGGTTTTCCGTGTCAAAATATTGACTTCCGAGGCCAGGTCTAAAATAATGTAATCCATGTCGTAGTCACCTATCTATGTAGTCATTATTAACTTGCACCCAGTTTTAAACTTCTTTTTAACCTAGTTAACTCTCCTTTCTGGTTGCGACTATTCTGAGGCTTCTTCTATTAGTTCTTTCAGTTCTGCAACAATGTCTTTATTTTGAATTAGCACTAAGCAACTTGACAGAAAGGACTTGAGATTACTAACCTTCTTTAGGATTTTCTTTTGGAATACTTGTTGGAATCATTCAGACATCTCCTTGAATTCCCTTGGCGTTGATGGTTGTTCTTGATCTATGAACTCTGGTCGCACATCCAAAAATACTTGCTTCTATTTTTTAACGTTGAATGGTACTTTCTTCTGCGTCATGGGTCATACCTATAGTTGCAGTTGTTCCTACAATACATCCTGATCAGCTCTAGTCATATCACCTCCTCGCATTATGATAACAATGCTTAGCTTTCTTGGCTCAGTAGCAATCATCTGGATATTCAAGTTAGGATTCGGATTCAATTTTCACACAGGGTTAGGTCTTGCGATGGTCTTATCCTACCACTTTTCAATCAACTGAGGACATTTATCTACATTGTGGTCATATCCTTTACAATATGAACATGTATTTGCATGTTCATGGAAATATCTAGCATAGTGACTCATTTTTCCACAGTTATAGCATGTAACCTGACCCCTTCCTCTACAAAATCCTCCTCCTCCTCTACCTCTAAAGTTTCCACCACCCCTTTCCTGTGGGGGGTACCGATTCTGCTGGTAGTGTGGCTGATAGTGATTCTATTGTGCATAGATTTGTTATGGTGCATACTAAGGCTGGTATTGGTTCTGATACTGAATGGGTGGGAACTACAGAGGATGATACGATTCTTATGCTGCCTCAGCCTAGGCCTACCCATCATTTTTCATCTAGTATGTGTCTACCCTCTTTTCCTTCAGGATTTGGTATGTTATGCAATCCTTCTCTTCATGGCCTACTGACTTACAAAATTTACCGAACATATTTGTTGAGGTACTTAAAAAAAAATTAAAGTATAGACACTCCTCGTCAAGATGTCCTCTAGACTGGAATATGTAGCACCAGGGTAGTTCATGGGCACTCAACTGGTTTGTCACACTCGATGCGATGTATTTCTTGTAGGTCAAATAATTATCCTTAGCGTGTCCATCCATTCTGCATTTTGTACACCACAAGTCTTCTTGGGCTTCCTTTCCCTTCTTGATATCCTAAAGCTATATCATCATATTAGCCAGCTGCGACTGAATATGCATCCTTCCTACGGCACCATCATCGATCGATGAAGCTTCCAACTTCATTTCCAATTCTAGCGCTTCTGTCTGCAATTCAATATTTTGTAGCATCAATGGGGCTCTGATGTGTCGTAATAGCACAACAATAAACCAATCTTTATGTTGTACATCTGACATTTGGAAACTTACATTTTCCATAAAGGTTTTAAACTGCTGGTCAAAGTCCCATGCTGACTCTGCTAATGATTGTTTTATCTCCTTGATTTTGGTGATACACTGCGACTCATATTTAGGTTTTATGAACTCAGAAATAATCACGAGTGATATCTCTTCAAGGTTCTTCTATGATGCTCTTGGAGGTACTACACATAAATTCATAAAACAATCCAACACACGACCCCTCAAATTCGTGATCATCTGTACTTTCCTCAGGTCGCGTTGTGAACTAGGCGAACCATCCAAACAGCTTCACATAGGAACCAATGCTACTCTGGATCCTCTGCTTGATTTACATTGAATGTGGATAGTCTAATATCATGCCTGACCATCGAGTTGGCATCAAGGTTATCTGATGAATTTAGTGGAGGTGTACCTTCCAACGTGCTAGTCGCAGTACTAGCACTATCAGTATTAACAACTCTTTCAGGAGATGAGCCTCTATACCTTACCTCTGGAGATACTCTAGGTGTGATCTAGTCATGCCCTGATATTGGTGTCTCCACAGGCTCTTCAAAATCCTCTATCCCTTCTAAAATTAGGCTATAGTTCTCCTATTCGTTGCAAGAACCTTCATCCAGCTGTGACTAAATTTTGTGCTAACTTTCCTCAAATAGACTAGGAGGTTGTTGACCTTCCTCTGTATTTCTTCTTTTCCCCATTCTGAGTCTCCTTCCACTTCTTAGGACTCCAACTTCTAGTTCAGGTTTTGTACTTCCTGGGAACATCTCATCTCACCATTTCCCATTATCTTCATAGGTCATCTACAACATACACTTCTTCCTAGGTGCATGACTTAACTACTTAACTGTAGAATTCCCTTCTCATAAACGAGCATATTGATCCATGTATTGATAGACAAGAAATATCTTATTCAAGGTCCTTGGAAACTTTATTTCAGCCTCACTATATGAGGTTATAGTCTCTACTGCAAACTCAGTAATATACCCTTGCAGAATACTGTCATCCCAAAATTCAACAGCTCTAGAGATGGTGTTACTTACATTGGTTATCTCGCGAACCAACTGATCGCTCCATTCGACCGCTTCTCTTCTATAGAAATTTGGCTGCCGAGTTGAAAACCTTGACAACAACTCATGCAGCATAATGGGAAACTATGCAAAGAAGATCTCGTGAATGTCAAAGTATATTTACTCATCCACCCAATTTTCTGTGCTCAACCGTGATCCTATTCTCTCGTCTTACGCAAAGGCTAGCATATTAGACTCCAACCAGTCCTCTATTTTATTCTTTGTCAGATGCCACAACATTTCTCTTGACTCAAATGATTAAGGTCCCATAAATGGAACCATTCGTCGGCCTCTTTTCCCTTCTTATCTCGACCCATGGTCCAACAACAACACAATACCAACAAGACACAAAAAGACATCATCCTGATAGAGCAAGCTCAGTCGGAAACACCCATGAGGCAGGCGTAGTCTCACCCGAGATATATTAATGTGTAACTTCCATAACCATGTTTCCACAGTTGGTGAGGGAATTATAGTCCCTTGGTGCGTGGCCAAGGTGCTCAACAGAGATGGTGGGATGGAGTATTTAACTCTGCGATAGAGTCACAACTGTCTGTCACAATTGACACGCAACACAACCTTATCCTTACAACTCAACAACTGGAGCAACAATGCGACGCAGCTGATTCCTTATATTTAACCAACAGTGTGCGAATTATACTATAACTAAGTAGATTTAACCAAGAAATCATATATAACATGTCAACGACACCTTAACACTCATTCATTCATTGATTGGTAATATTGGGACATACATTTGACAATAACCGTAAACTATGCAAAGTAAGAAAACATTCACATAAGAATTCAATCATTCAACAACATTCATCCATTCGACATAGGAGATTAACGTGGAAACCCATATGGGAAAAACCACCAAGATGTTCTTCATATGGCATGATAAATATAGGTCACACCTTACATTCTGCGACTTGCATACTCTTCTTAAGATATGTCTATTTGAATCAATCTTCTTTCTCTCATGCTCTTTGTTTTATTCTTCTATCTACTCCTACTGATCCGCACACAGCCTGGATCGACTCTTACACTTTACTATATGTGCACTCAGTTGTAGGTTCCTTCTACTACTAGTAGTCTGTGCACTCAACTGCAAGATCTACGGCTCAATATCCTTCTACTTCTACTAGAATCCTTTCTAAGTCAACAAAAAGTCCTGCATGACATTAACTATAACCATAACTAGCCGTGGAAACATCTTTTAGCCTTCTGTACTGGTCATAACTAGCCATAAAATGGTTCGTTATCCTTCTATCAGTTCATTCTTCTGCAGTCTTCCACTAGTTTGTACCTATTCCTCTTTAAATCTGCTACATGCCTCTTCCATCTACTCAGATCTTCCTTCCTCGTCACAGCTTCTTCTACTCTGCGCTCGCACTTCTTCCTTTATTTGTTTTTCTCTTGTCGTGTGCCCTCTTTTCCTCTTGTGCTTGCACGATGGATTATTTCTTGTGCACTTTTCCAGTCCCAACAGAGAATCTAATACCCTTACATCTGAGAAACATCTACAATCCTTTGATCATTTCCTTGACCTCTTTGAGGTAGAACATGATGATGTTTGCATGAGGGATTTCTCCCAATATTTGCAAGGAGATGTTAAGGAATGGTTCAAACACTTGCATTTGGGATCCATTAAGGCATGGGGGGGATTTTGTCATACATTTTTGAAATTCTAGGGTAGGAAGAGGTCATTATACCAAATACTTTCATATTTTTATTCCATGAAGAAACAAGAGAGTGAAACTACGTCTAGTTTCAACAGGAGATTTGCAAGTTTTTATTATAGTATGACAAAAGAAATTCGACCACTAGAAAGTGTTTCTAAATTGCATTATGCATCTATCTTTCCTCCTGAATTATCACTACTTATTTTAGAGAGAAGGTCAGTCACATTGTAGAATATGGTTATTTATTCATTAGAGGTTAAAGACAATATTAGGACGTCTAAAAACTCTTCATACCAAGACAGTAATAACAATACAGAAAGAGAATTAGAGTTGAATGAGCAATATGAACAAAAATAACTTGCCCTACCATCCAATTCTGTGTTGTGTGAGCTAGAAGATAGTCAAACAAGTGGTCTATAGGAACAAGGTCATACTCGCTTGTTTTATGAAAATTTCAATCAGGTTGTCATAAATTTTGTTAGTGATGATTCTAAAGATGTTTTCTGGCTACTTGTATATGATGAATATGAGGACAATTACTTGGATGCTATGACTGAAAACCCAGTTGTATATTTTGTAAGTTATGGGCCTGTTAAACAAGAAAATACGATTGAATTCCAAAGTCAAAGGGATAAAAAAAGAGGGTATGGTTCACCTTTGTGTTAACCCTCATTGGAATTGATTAAGCAAATACTTAAATATTCTGAACCAAGACAGAAATTTGAAGTAGCAGAAAGTTTTATAAATTGTTTTGAAATCAATGATGAAAAAGAAGAGAAAATAGGTAATCAGTCTCAACATGTAAAGAAACCAGCAGTTTATGATGATGAACCGGATCACAAGGAAGACTATGAGGGTTCTCAAATAAATGTTTCTCCATAACTTTCAAATTTAGAAGTATCAACACAGGGGGGAATATTTTGTCTGCTTGATTCTATTGGAGAAAATAATTATGATTCTGCTGAAGCATATAAAGAATATGAAGTTTTAAAATCAGAAATTTTGGATGAAGTTGTGGATGTCTTTCCTAGATATTTTCGTGATTTTTCCTTGCATGGTTCTTTTGAAGACTAGTTTGATAGTATGCAAGAGGAGTTACACTTTGAGTGGCCTTCTCATGGTAAGCAAATGACATAATGTTTTGAAAGCTATCATGTTATTTAAGATCATGTAGCTAAATATATGGAAATAATTTTCAGTGAGGAGGGTCGGTTGTGTGTTTGCAATAATGGAGTGGGTCACTAAGAAGAAGAGCAGGACTCCAAATGGGATACTTCTTTATGTTTTTTAAATTCAGAAAATAATTTTCCTGATTATGTTGAAGAACACAATGTTATTTTCTTTGAAACACTTGTAAGGAATCAGGTTTTAAATTCCGATATTTTATATGAAAAAATTGATGTCTCATTTGCAAATGGTCAGGAGCATTCCTTGCATGGTTTTCTTGAAGAGAATTTGGGTAGGATGCTAGAGGAGTTGAAGTTGGGGAATTTTTGTCATGGTAAATGAATAACAGAAAATTTTGCAGGTTATCATGATCCAGTGGAAGAATACGTGCAGAAGCTTTGTAGTGGTAATGGGTGGTTATGTCGTTACAGAAAAGATCAATTTCTTTATCATAACCTTTTGTCATTAAATATGCCATCTCTATTTTGAATCAAGAATAAGGATAAATTTTGTTTGTGGGATCATTTCCTTCATTGGATTCACTAGAAATCAAAATTTACTTGATTAAACATTGATGCTCAGTGAGTAGGGTAGGTAGGTATAGACGAGTAAGCTCGACACAGTGAGGATTTCATTGAACAATTTTCAGTTTTTTTTCAATTTCAATTTTGATTTCAGTTTTAGTGTTAAAGTTCAGGTTTGCAATCACAGTTGGTTTCCAACCTTTGGAGTAGGGACAAGTGGTAGGCTACATGATGATAGGGTTTTGTTTGTATAATAGTTTCAGTTTTGAATTCAAAAGCATGTTGGGGATTTCAGAGAATTTTGGAGAGTCACCCAATGAATTTGGCACTTGGTCTATGGGGTTCTTTTCTACCTCACAAGGAGGATAGCATCCCTAGCTGGAACCACTTGTTCACACTATTTTTGTGCTAAGTAGATGGGGGAATGAGATATGCCAAATTTTGCATCATATGACCTCATAAAATATTAATGTGTTTTCTGCAGTTTTCCCAAAGGTTGTTTCTAAGCCGAGATTGAAAGATGATCGAAAAGATTTTAGCTTTTCAACCTTGAGAATGTATGAGAATGAGTAAATATGGTCCTTATTGAGTGTGAACAGGAAATAAGCTTAAGAATTTTTTCTTAGGAAAGAGTAAGTTAACTTGCATGTTCAATAGTTCGAAGAAGGTTGAACGGATCTCAGGTCATAAACCCTTTCGGAGATCCAAGGTGTAGGGAGAAATGGAATACGCAAATCGACTGAAGTAATGTAAATAGGATGGTATTCCAATGGTGGCGATCAACAATTGAGCCAAATCAACGAATGGAGTATGTTTCACAAATGTGACCTGCACGATAAGAGTCACTTTTTGAATTTTGCGGAATAAGTTAAAACCCCCGCAGATTTCAAGGGCCAGGATTAACAAGGGGTTAGATCAACGACAGAGGTAAGTTCTGCCAATCTAAAGTTCTCGCGAAGGGTCACATTTCAAATAAGATAAAATATTTAAAGCACGGATATGTCTCAATGGTGGAGATCAAGTAGGGAGGAGATCCCCAGTGGATAAGGATTCTATCGTTTGGACATGCACGAAAAAAGTCACATTTGCGAAAAATGGTAGACCCATTTAAATATGGATGATAGAGATTAAAGACACTTTGATCAAGGTTTCGAAATGATTCCGCTCATTGAAATTATATGAAGAAAATCCAGGGTTGGGGTTCACAATATTAGATATGAGCCATATATTTCAACGACCACGATAAAAGTTGGAACAAAGATCCATGGCTTAAAATAGTCCTGCACATCCAAGAGGTAGAGAGGTGAATTTTTTGGGTGAGTACGCGAAAGGTGGAGGTGACAGGTGATTGAAGGTGCAGACACCTATTGAAAGGATCTGTGGCTATAAAACAAGATCGACAACGTATATCACATACCAGCACCCAAGGATTTTTTTCCTGACACATGTGCTAATCAGGAGCATCATAATGATGGAGCAACCAAAGAAGAAAATGTCCTTTAGACACAGCTTCATAAGGGAGAAGGGGTGCTGAAGGCAAGGGAACCTCAATACCATCACCAGAAGGGATCCATGAAGCAATGTATGTCAATTCCACGTACCAGGAGCTAACTTGGGGTTGATGGAAATTGAGGTTAGAGGTCGCTTCCGCCATTCATATCATGACATCATAACAAAAAGGGGCGGCATGGTTGGTACCTACACATATGTATTGTTGGAATATATTATATTCCTTGGAAAGTAATAATGTCTTTGTATTATGTTGGAAGTTGTCTAGAGTCCTATGTAAAAGAATAATACATTTAACCCATAGTTATATGGTGGTTTATTTACTTGTGTAGAGTATTTTTCCATGGTATTGTATTAAGAGATGTTATTTTGGAGAATTATATTATCCCACATGCAATATGTGAGAGTAATTCCTCCTCATCTCTTAGTATATAATAGGTTCAAGTGAGTCTCTACATGTCATGTATTCTTGATGTAGTAGTGGTATTTTTATGACACTATTGTACATCATCTATATTCTTTGGGGTATTTGTGCTTTGCTCTCTTGTAAAATTGGAGAAGACATTCTGGAGATAATAGAAGACTACCTTCCCATGGATGTAATCCATTAGGGTGAACCATGTATATCGGTGTTATCTTGTCCTTTTATTTTTTTGTTCTTATATTTTATGATATGTTGTTGGTTGCTTAGATAGGTTAACTAGTTTAGCTTCACTCTACTATTCTAACATGGTATCAGAGCGGGTTGCTATGATCTAGTACCTTCTATAGCTTTCAATCAATAACGATTATCATTTGGGCATTGTCATTTTGTTGTATATTTTCTTTCTATCTGGTAGCCATTAGGCTTCTCTTCAGATCTTGGCATATTTTTGCATTTTTTCTTTTTTACCCTAACCCTAACTTGTTTTGTTAGATTTTTGCTGAACTTTTTCAAGGGTTTCTTGATGCTTTTTCAGTAGATCTACATGATTTTGGGGCTCTCCTCAAGGAGATCTTTCTTCCAATTATAAAAAGGGTAGTTATAAAAAGGGTCATATCTTGGTTAGTTTTTACCGTAATTCCTATTATAACCTTTTTTTGGAATTGGAAACGCAATTTTGGATCCACCTGCGTGACCAGAATAGAAACTATGCATTTTTGGGCTTCCTTTCGGTAATAAAAATGGCAGTTATAAAAAAGGGTCATAAATTGGTCATTTCTTACCGAATTTTTTATTATAAGTTGTTTTTGGAATTAGAACAACCATTCTGGATTCATCAACATGACCAGAACATAAAACTGGGCATTTCTAGGCTTCCTTTGGTATTAAAACTCGCAGTTATAAAAAAGGGTCGTAACTTGGTCATTTCTTACCGATTTTTTTATTATAGCCTATTTTTATAATTGGAATAACCATTCTGGATCCAGCCTAAGTGACTAGAATAGAAGAATGAGATTTTTTTGGCACATTTTTTCAAAGGGTTGTAAGTAAAAGTTTCTCTTTCTTTTACTGTTTTCTATGTTTTTTGCAGATTCATATCAGTACAGTAAAGTATTTAAGTTTTATATTATTCTTTTTTTACATTTAGGTTTTTCCTTTAATCATGTTTATTAAGATATTATTTCTTGTTCTTGCTATATATTTGTCTTACATTTCTGTATAGAAGTATTGGCATATTTTAAGAACGTGGATCTCTAGTATTTTGTCATGATGATAGCTATAAACCATCTGATGCTTAATATTTTTTAAATATACTTAATAATTGATTTTTTATTTTCTTTGTTTGTTTATAAAAAAAAATTTATAAGAACAATGTCATATGTGTTATCTAGTGATCATTATTTACTTTATTTATATGTTATTGCTGACCTTTGTGTAAAAGCAATTTCATTCTTTTATAAGTAATATCATTATGATAATTATATTCTCTTGCTAATTAAATTCTTAAGTAAAATCAATTTTTTAAATCTATCTGATATCATATTTTTTAGCTTGTCATAAGTTATTTAATTGGGATATAGTTTCTTTTTCATGTATTGCAGAGATTATATCTAGTTCCTGTGCTATTTGTCTCTAACATTCCAATATAGAAGCATTGACATTTCCAAGGAATTTTGTTTCTTGCATATTTACATAGTGTTAACAAGAAATGAACCCATGATTAAGACCATTAGTGACTTGTCATTTCATAATTTTTTATAAGTGATATCATGAGTTGATCATAATTTGCTCTATGTTGATCATATTAAACATTTTGATTTATCTATATCTCATGTCATGTTTATTTCGATCATCTTTTACTCAATATTTATATGGCTTTGAGCAATATTTAAATATTGAACTATTTATCATGAGCACCTTGTTCTTGTTGTAATGCGATTTCTATTCTTATGATTGCAGAGGTTATATTGTTCCTACTTGTCTCTAACGTTCCTATATGGAAGCATTGACATTTTCAGGGAATTCATCTCTTGCATATTAACCTCATACTAATAAGAAATTGACCTCTACTTCAGATTAGTTGCTTGATGACTAAATTTTCATATATTTAAGTGAAATATTTGGCTCACTATTTATATGTTGTGGTTAACACTTAATATGTAAAAGTAACTTCATTTTCCTTAATGAAAAAATTAATCTTTTATTTGATCATATTATGTTGCCATTCCTTTATATGATGTTTGCTAACCTTTGGTATATAAGCATTTTCATTTATGTATGAGCAATTTTGTTTTATGATCTTTATATGCTTTAATCTTGAAAGTTTTTTTGAAGATAATTTCTTTGTTTAGGCTTTCACCTTATTCCAGAAGTAATGAAGCATCATCTTCTACTGTTAAGGTCATGATGTTCATCTACGTGATATCATTTTTTATGTATAGACCATTGGGGTTTTGTTTCTTCGATGTTTGAGGTCTTCTACAGACATTTATATTGCACCTTGATTGGAATAATGTCTGCTATCTGCATGTGTATTGGCCATCTGATTTTTTTTGTACATTTTTGTGGTGCTATTAGCCACATGTTCTATTGTATCGGTCGTCAGAAGGTATGTACACTGGTGTGGATGTTATATCAGAGTTCTTCAGATATCATGTATGGTTGTGATGATTCTTGTGGTGATTTGGGCATCTTGCGATTGGATTACATCACATGTTCTCGGCATTTTATTGTTGTGTTTTTCATCGTACAACCTACTTCATGTGCACTTTCATGATTCAGTGAGAAGCGGTTGTTCATCGTCAAATTCCATCAGCCAAATTGTTCTTCTTTTTCAGTTTTGGTTCTTCTGGAATTTGTCATCAAGGAGGAGCAGTAATGATTCCTTCCTTCCTTAGTGTTAGTGTGGGCCCTTCTCCCGGCCATTATTAAGGGGGAGTGTTGGAATATATTATATTCCTTGGAAGGTAATAATGTCTTTGTATTATGTCAGAAGTTTTCTACAATCTTATGTAAAAGAGTAATACATTTAACCCATAGTTATATGGTGGTGTATTTACTTGTGTAAAATATTTGTCCATGGTATTGTATTAAGAGATGTTATTTTGGAGAATTATATTATCCCACATTCAATATGTGAGAGTAATTCCTCATCATATCTTAGTATATAATAGGGTCAAGTGAGTCTCTACATATCATGTATTCTTGATGTAGTAGTGGTAATATTGTGACACTATTGTACATCATCTATATTCTTTGGGGTATTTGTGCTTTTCTTTCTAGTAAGATTGGAGAAGACGTTCTGGAGATAATAGAAGACTACCTTCCCATGGATGTAACCCATTAGGGTGAACCATGTATATCAGTGTTCTCTTGTCCTTTTCTTTTCTTGTTCTTATCTTTTATGATGTGTTGTTGGTTTCTTATATAGGTTAACTATTTTATCTTGAATCTATTATTCTAACATGGATCTGATCCAGAACCCAAGTGATCATTTGTGTTGTCATCATGCCACTCAATGATAGCATGTGTGTGGATTTGACTAAGCCATTGTTGAGCTCGACCACCCATCTCGTTATAAGAGCCACAATCAGAACCATTCAGAGATACAGAATGAGTAAATGTTGAAGAAGAGCGGGGATGGCTAAATGTTATTCTACTAAGATTTTTGAGGGTCTTGAAGGGGGGTCTATAAGGATTGCCCTTCTTGAGAAATTTGTTGTTTGATATGTATTTTTAGCTGATGGACCTTGCTAAAAAATTATACCATTCCTGTATCTTCATGTTAAAACAACTCGAACCATCAGGGTAAATATGTTCATTACATTAGAAAAGATTTTTAAAGACAGTAAGGTCAATGTAAGGATGTTCATTACATTAGATATACTTTATGAGGCTGGTGAGGTTAATGTTGTCCTAATAAAACACAACGCCACTATGAAAGTAGTACCTAGAGTTCTCGGTCCAATATATATCCCGTCAAAGCCTCCTGACATGGTCGTGGACTTCATTTCCATAGTGCATAATATCCATTGCTAGGGGCAAGCGGTTTGAATGAGTACTTGGACTGGGGGAGATAATACTAGGGTTATTTGTCATCATTTTTGTTGACTCATATTTCCAACTACATCAAGGGTGATGACGATGCCAAGAAGGTGTTCTGCTGGAACAACCTGTAGGAAGGATCTACTCCCAATGGAAGAAGCGGAAAATAATGACAATCCCATCAAGGATTTGGTACTGTCGAAAAATAAGGTTGTCTTCACCAGGTCTACGCAAATAACAGTGTTACCGTGAGACATAGGTACCTGGTAGGGAGCCAAACAAATAAGGGACTTAAACCTTCTTGTCAGCTATGAACACGGGAAGTATTTCCTCACTATCAAATAAAGAATGAACATAAAAGTTAGAAGAAAAACGTGCTAAATCTACCACTACTCGAGCAAGGAAAAATCGTTGAAAATTGGGAAGGACCAGACACGCATCGTGAGTCATGGAAGGAAGGAAAACGAGTCGAGTTGAGTCGGATGGAACTGTTGATAATTCTTTGAGCCATCATTTTCATGTCTAGTGAGCCTGCAAACTTCATATGTTGTACCGTTATTTCAATCAAGCATGTGCATCACTCCATATTCTTTATTTTGTATACATAGAAATCATGATGAATATGCCATATCCAAGTTTGTTAGGATATTGATTATGGTTGTAACTAATTTTGGCCCTATTTCGAGGTCATCCTCGGGGTTCTTGTCCACTATAAGTGCACCCTCGATAGAGGGAGAAAGGGTTGGAACCCATAAGACTTTTGATTTTGTTTAATTTTGATCTGTTTTAATAAAAGTTGCAGAGATGGATGCTGGTTTTTTTAATGCAAAAATTCATGTGTATTTCTCAATTACAGTCTGTGATTTCTTTTCTTTATGTGCATGTCTTCCTCTTAATCTCTTGGTTATGTTTTCTTTCATATCTGAGAAAAGTTTGTGATAGTTTTAAAATTCATACTTTTCTATGCTCTTTCTATCATCTTTGATATTCACAAATTATTTATAGAAAAGTTGAGGCTAAATTCATGTAACTCATGCTCTGTGTTAATGGGTTGTTATCTTTCCTCCTTTCCTACCAGACCAAAAACATATTGACCGTAACTAAAGTACTACCTTTCTTTTGCAGACATTCCCCATGCAAATTGCTCTGTGTCTTTTGATAATTGTGACTCCATATCCCAATCGTTCTTTCCTTGTTTTCAACCATGAAATCAACTTAAAGTTTTTCTATTTTTAAATATGGACTTGATAAATAATATTGTGAGAGATCCCTCTCTAGAAAGGAAGAATCCAACTCTCCTTTCCCAAAGTGGTTCTGCTATTACCTCAGGGTCCTCCTTCCACAACCTTGGGTGTGATTCTGAGTGCTAACAAGGGACATTCCTCACATGTTTTTCTTGAAGAGAATTTCGGTAGGATGCTAGAGGGATTGCAATTGGAACAGTTATATCATGGAAAACAAATAACAGAAAATTTTGTAGGTTATCATGATCCAATGGAAGAATACATGGAGAATATTTGCAGTAGTAATGGTTGGTTATGTATTTACAGAAACGATCAATTTCTTTATCATAACCTTTTGTCATTAAGTTTGTCATATCTATTTTTTATCAAGCATGATGATAGAGATTATTTATGGGATCATTTGTTTGATTGGATTCATTAGAAGTTAGAAGTTACTTTACTGGGCATTGATTCTTACTAAGTAGGGTACATAGGTATATGTGAATAAGTTTGACATGGAGAGAATTTCTTTCAACAGTTTTTAATTTCAGTTTTAGTTTTTCAGTTTTGTTTCAGCATTAGCTCAGTTTTTGCTTTCAGAGCATGTTGGAGATTTCAAAAAAAATTGGGAGCCTCCTAATGGATTTGGCACCTGGTCTACAGGGTTCTTTTCTACCTCATAGGGAGGATATAATCCCTAGTTGGAGCCACTTGTTAGCACTATTTTTGTGCCAAGTAGTTGGAAGGGATTGGATTAGTGAAAGGAGGATGTTAACAAGGTTCTGTGGGTTTTTTCAAACGCCATTTATAAGCCAGGATTATAAATTGATTGAAAATTTATATTTTTTCATCTCTGAAAAGGTATGTGAATAAGGAAATCTATTCTAAGTTGTATATTGATAAGAAATGAAAGGCTTAAGTGAACGGGTTTAAGAATTTTGGCATAAGCGGGAACAAGTTAACTTGCATATACAATTGTCCATTGGATGAAGAGGGGTAAGTAGATCTACGGTCATGAACAATTTTGTTGTTTCAATGTGCAGGGAGAAATAAAATTCTTAAATCATCAAAATGGTGTAAAAGGCTTGTGTTTCAACAGTGGTGATCAATTATCAGTTCAGATCAACGGTGAAAATATATTTCGTGAATCTAACTTGCACGACGAAAAAAACTTTTTAAATTTGTGGAATCGATTAAACACCTGCAAGATTCAAGGGAAAATATTGATGGTGGTTCAGATCAACGGTGGAGGTAAATTCCATTGATCTAAGATGCTCAAGAAAATGCACTTTCCAAATTTTTGGAATGGGTTAAAGCGGTTCCATGTTTTAACGGTCAAGATCAAGTCGGGGATGAATCTATGGTGGAGAATGATTTCGCTGATTGAACATGCATGGAGAAATCATTTTTAAAATTTTTGGAATGTGGTAGGCCTTTTAAACATAGACGGCAAAGATTATATGTGGTTTTTTTATCAAGGGATAAGAAGGATTCCACAACTTGAAGTTCCACGGAGAGAAGTCATAGTTGAGATTTGTGAAATTGAATATGGCCCACATATTTTGACAGTTCAGATGAAATTTGAATGTAGATCCATGGTTAAAAGCAGTTCCACTTATACAAAATGCATGGATGTAAATTTTTGGTAGGAGTTTGGAAAGTGTAAATATGAAAGGTGATAAAGGGTGTAGATGTAAGCTAAAGATGAATCTATGGTTATAAATCAATAAGAGCATAGAATCTATAAGGAGAATAGTGAAGGTCATATAACTAGAAATCAAGGTTTAAGACAAATCAAGATGGATGACTCAGATTGGAGATAGTTATGGATCAAGGATGGAGATTTCTTCCGGTATTGAAATTTGCATGAGAAATAAAGAGGGGTGAAATAAGTGGGAATAAGGTAGTGTGGTTAACCAACAGTCAAGAATCAAGGCTTCAAATTGAAGAATACCAGATCTACGGGTGAGATTAAATTTCAACGAAAAAGATGCATAGTCGATATGAAAAATAAAATAATATAAAGAAAAGCACGTGGATTCAAACTATTTGTTTTTTCTGAAGCATTGGAAAACAAGAATTCAAAATGTTCAGAAGGCACCACCATGTAAAAAAATTTGAACCATCTGTCAGCTGACTAGGTAGGTTGATTTCTCTTATTAAACTAGTATTTCATGGCTGAAATGGAATATTTAGAGGTTTAGAATCTTCATTATCAGAATGTTGAAGAATTTCCTGAGGATAAAGATTCTGAAATCTTCAACACTATCGAACAAAACCCAAATTTTCCATATTTCATTGAGTGGTCCACCATTAATTACTCTCCTGTTGAGGGGGTAATAATGGATGCAGCTAGGTCTAAAATTTTGTGTCTAGTAAATTCCCTTGTCATCCAAAATTCTCTGTTAATTCCTGTTGATTTCTCCCTAACATCTAAAGTGTACAAAGCAGAAAATGTACTCCAATTTTTCCAAGAGTCCTCAGTCGAACAAAAAGAAACATTCCTCAAATCCTACTCAAATCATTATAGTTAGTTGTTAAATCACCCATTTCCTATTGATTACAACCTATTTAATGAAGAAACACAGTCTCTGATAACCTTGGAAAGTCAATTTTTGTGGTTGGATATGAATAAATACATCATCGAACCCTTATTGAGTCTAATGTTCACCCTTAGTATTCGTCAAGTAGAGTCTGAACAATTGAGTCACTCATTGCAATCATCATGTCTTAAATTTGATGATTTTTTAGCTGAGAACATCTGTTCTCAGTCAATAAACTTCCATTGGACAAGAACTTTCAAATTTCAATATTTTCTGCTGAGGATGTTTTTAACATTCAATGAAGATAATTTACAACTCCTAGAGATGGTAATAAGAGATGAAATGAGTAGAGATCATTGTAAGTTTATGAATTTTCTTATGGAACCAGTGTATAATGTTTTCTTTCAAGAAAGATTACCCATAGTATTACCAGAAATGAAAGAAATATTACAATTGTCACCTGAAAGAAGAATAGGACATTGGTTCCTATCTCAACTTGGCACAATGATTAGGGTATGTGGGTTTGTTCATCAACCCTATGTCCTACCAGATATTTTGACAATAAGAGTGTTCGCATTGGAACTAATTAGACAAAGGTTGATAGTTGAAGATGAGCATTTCATGATCTATAAGCAGCCTTCATAAATTAAGTTTCCATGGATAGTAGGCCTTTTTGGCATCAAGACAAAATAAAATCTCCCAGCGATTGAAAGCATGCTCAGAGAAATGGAATTTTTAGTTGAAGTTGTTGTTAATTACGACCCTTGCCATGTTATCTCAAATATGATACAAGCAAATAAAAATAAACCATTTGAGCATTTTGAGGTGGCAGGACTGTCAGGAGCAACAAATTGGATGGATTACCCCAAGGGTATTAATAATGGTGAGAATATGAAAGAAGATTCACTTTCATCGGCAATAGGGATGTCTTCTCCTCAACAAGATATTTCTAGTATTGTTGTTGTAGCTACTCATGTCAATCCATTGGCTAGTTTTTTTCTGAAAAGGAAAATAAGAGATATTTATCATGCACCATGGATATAGATGAGGAAGATACTACAAGAACACCCAAGAAGAAAAAACTTGAAAATATAGGACAACTTGTATGAGATACAAAGGCTAAAGGAAGAAAGAAACTTCTGAAGTTCAAAGGCCCCTCCTTTGAAATCCATGAATACACATTTGATAACATCCCCGAGGGAGCTGCACATAAATACAAATCTAAGGGTGAATTGATATATAAATATAAAGGTGTTGGAGAAAATGATTCTAAGGAAACATTGAAATTTTATGATGAAGTGAGAAAATTATCCAGTCAATATGTATCCCTAGTGAGGGATCAGGATAAAAACACATTGAATTTGGCAATGACTACATGAAATAAAGTGGTTGAAATAAGGATGAATTTAAATAATGTCCCTACTACTGATATGATAAATTTAAACATAGAGACAAGTGATATTATTTATACTAATTTGTTGAAAGCAACATTGCAGGTGTCAAAGTTACAATCAAATAAGAAAAGAGTTGAATATTTACTTAGAAAGGAGAAGGTGGAGAAAAAATCCCACTGGACGGAGATTAAGAAGTTACAAGTGGAATTAGCAGCGGTTGATAGTCAATCTAATAAAGGAGTTATTGCATATAAGTTATTAAATGAGAAAGAAAATCCAATTCAATTACCAAAGAGGAAGCTGAATATTCCATCTACTTAGCTTATACAAACTTTTGAGCTGACAGAATTTGAGAAAGAAAAAGAAGCTTTGAATACTGAACTAATTGTTCATAAGGAAAGGTTGTTGAAATTTGAGGGAAAAGGAAAAAAGTGGGAGAAAGATGCAGGCCTTTGGGATGAAAAGGAAAAATATTTTGAAACAAAACAAGTAGAGATGGAAACGGAACTAAAGGAAAAGAATAAGGGGAAGCAAGTGCAAGTTATTTCATCTTGTGTACAATCTGGTGCAGATTCTCTTTCCCAAGCTATGTCTCAAGTAAGTCTTAAACATTTAGAAATCACTGGTTTAAAGAACCAAAAAAAAAATTGGAATACATAGCTGAAAAAAGAGAAAAGGAAAGAAATACATTGGAAGACAAATGTAAGGAGCTGGTAGAAAAGAATAATAAATTAGAAAAAGAGGTTACAGGATAGTCAACCTTGCAGGGAGAAAAGCATATTATCTGGGATGTATTGATAGCAGAGGCAACCAAGATCAGGCCTTATTTGGATTTAATTCTACACAAAGAGATTGTTACACAAACAGCTAGACAAAAATGTCTTGATGGAAAAGTAAGTCTTAAATAAAAATCCTATAGACACGGCTCATAATGAAATCAGTTTTTTGAATAGTTTGACAAAAGAGGAAATAAGGAAAGAAAATATCCAAGACAGGGTATTAATTATCACATGGGAAAGAAGAGTGGTAAATAATTATCGGCATTTAGAAATAGTTCAAGCAAAAATTGAGGTTATGCATAATCAAATTAAGGAATTCATTGAAATTTTTAATCCTTTATTCAAAACAGGACTTCCTTTCTTTTGGGAAGAGAAAGGAGGAATGTGGTCTCAGAATGAGTATAAAGACACATTAATCAATTGCAGATTAGATCACAAATAGTTTGATGATATCCAGCAACAATCTTTTTCTGGAAAAGAAGTGATCGATAAATTCACTGGAGATTTTGAGATGTTGTTCGAACTCAAAGCTACGTGTACCAAATTGCTAGATTTATCTTATTGAGAAAAAGTGGAGCTCAGGGTATTGGCTAAGGATATGATCAATCTAGATCTGCCAGTTTTTTATCAATGGAAGATAATTGAAAATTATGGGAAAAGTAAATACAAGTTGCGCCAATGAAGACATGAAGATCAAAGAGACAGTTGTAGAATGATAAAGCAAGATAGAATCGTGAGGATGCATTATTGTTTTAAATATAGCATGTGCATTACCCCCATATTTTTTTTTATGTAAATCGTGGAAAATGTGTGACATTAGAGTTTGTTGGAAGTTTGTTTCACAAGTTGTAACTAATTTCGTCCTTGTTTCAAGGTTGGTATTGGGGGTCTAAGAGACTATAAGTATACACTCAACAGAGGAATAAAGGGTTGAAACCCATAATACTTTTGCGTTATGTAATTTTGAGATATGTCTTTAATAAAAGCTGTAGAGATGAATGATGTCCTTTGAATGAAAAGATTCATGTATATTTCTCAATTACAGTCTATGATTTCCCTTATTTATGTGCATGTCCTTCTTGTTAATATTTCCATTATGTTTTCTTTCATATCTAAGATAATTGTGTGATAGTTTTCAGAATTCATACTTGGTTATGCTCTGGCTATCATTTCAGATATTCACAAATTGGCTCTACCAAGGTTAATTCCAAATTCATCTAGTTGGTTCCCTATGTTAATGGGTTGTCATCATTTATTCCTTATCACCATACCAAAAACATATTGATCGTAACCGAAGTATTATCTTTCTTTTGCAGACATTTCCCATCCAAATTGATCTGTGTTTTTTGATAATTGTGACTCCATAGACCAATGTACTCTTACCTTGTTTCAACTGCAACAATAACTGAATTTTGTTTCATGTTTATATATGGCCTTGTTATATATCTGTGAGAGATCCCTCTCTAGAAACGGAGAATCCAACTCCCTTTCTTAAAGTGGTTTCGTTGTTACCTCGGGGTTCAACTTAAAAAACCTTGGGTGTGATTCTGAGTGCTAACATGGATATTATCAATTAACCGATTACGATGGAAACAAGTTTCTTGAGCCCAGGAATGGGCTCCACCTAAAGAAGTATTACACTTAGGCGTGATACTTTTTCTTGTATTATTATTGTATGTATTTTTATGTACAATAGGTCATTAGTTGGTTAGTGTTTCTTATATAGTATGTTGATTGCTTCAGAATTCATCCGAGTGGTTCATAGTTTTTTCTTATTGCGCTAGCCGCCACAGTTGTAATCTAGCTTCACTCGCTTGGGTTATCTATACACCCTCAAGACAACTAGTTGCCTATGGAGGTGCCTGCCTAGGTCATGCGACTAATAATGTGGATGAATACAATGTAGTTGTTCATTTTTTATGGGATGCTACATTATGTGGAATTACCCATCTAGAGGTCATACTTGACTCATAGCTCACGGTTTCCCAACTCAATGGTGATTATCAGGTGTGAAACCCTAACTTACTACGTCAGTTTTTATGTGTGAGATTATTTGAAAGAAATTTTGAATACATTACATACATTCATATTTCAAGAAATAAAAATATAATTATTGATGCATATGTGAATTGCATACTCAGCTGACACTTAACTCACACATTGTAAAATAAAGCATACAGACACATTTGAGGCACATGTACATAACCAGAAATATATATATGTGTAAAAAATATGTCCATAGATATAGTGAGTCTGATATGAATATATTTTTATAAGTGTATCAATATACAAAAAATAATATCATAGTCTATAATATGCCCAATTCTAGGCTCAATCCTCAACATCCTCGGCTACGGTTGCCTCTACATCCTCCCTATAACATAGTGCTTCCCTAGTCACCCTTCTAAGAAGGCGTAACTAGGTCTAGGGAACCTCGACCACATGCTCCTGCATGGCAATCAGGATCTGCTCCATCCTGAGCATAGGGACATCCTGGGTTTGCCTCTCCATATTACCCTTGATGACACGTAAAATACATTATCCCCACCAACTTGCATGGGCCGCACAAAATCTATGTGATTCCCATCGAGGCGGACTAGTCCAAAATATTTATATAAACATAAATACTTTCAAACTCACATACATATGTATATATAATTTTTTGAATAAAAAATCATAAAAAATCAAAAAATGAAAAAGTAAAAATGCATACCTATCTTCCCCCATTCTCCTTTAGGAGGGAGGATGAGTTCTATATCTCCACAGAAATCTAATCCAGCATAAGGGGACTACTCCAAAGTAGGAACTTGTCTACTCCACCAGGAGTAAAATTCATCATCATAACCATTCTGGATCGCACCACCGCCACCCTATCATAGGAAAATGTCTCCCCACCGTGTGAGTCACGGCTCATGGGGTGGGCATGGAGGTAAGGTCACCACGTGATTGAGGGCAGGAACCCTCTCTAGGAAAAACGCAACCAAAATACTTGCATACCCAAAGTTTTTCCTTCGACCTCTCTTGGAGCCAGACAGTTGTTTCTTCATTATTTGGATAAATTTTGAGTACTAGTCAAACAAGAAATCCTGCATGCACTCTACCGCCACCTACATATGGGTATGTGTTACCAAATGCAATGCATATGACCCTACAACTTTTGCAACCATGCTTACCATGACCTTCAATGAAAATTTGTTAATCTATGAAATTAGGACTTGTGTCCTTGATTTTTGTGTACCATGAAATCAGTAGGTGTTGACATAGTATTGCACACTTAGAGTTTCTGTCAAAACCCCAAAATTTCAAAAAAATTTAAAATTGTAAAAGTAACATAAATATATGTTAATACGTTCATTAATTACTGATTAGTTAATGCTATTAAATTTGTAACTGTATGATCTTTACTTAGTTTTGAATCCTAGATGAGTTTTCTCTTCAGTTTTCTGAATGTTTTCTGTTTGCAACAGTAAAGGGATATGCTACGTTAAACTGGGCTTACTTAGCTGCAAAGCTAACGCACACAGTTTTCCTTTCTCTTACAGATCTACAGGTAAAGTTTGGGATTGCTGCTAACAAATCATTTTAAAGTAATAGAATCATATGTTGTTACCAAGTTCATTCAGTAACGAACTATATAAATATATCGCATGTTAGCCAGACTATTCAGCTTCTTACAGGTATATCTTTCCTTATTTAACTTTTTATAAGAAGAAAAATTCGATGAGAAATGGTTTAGAGACACTAGAGAAAAATAGATCACTATTTCCAGTTACATCTATGAATTTTCCAGTTGAATAAACATTCAGAAATAAAGGTGGCAGTTTTACCTAAATTTCTTTTCCAACCATTGCCTATAATTTCTTGAATTACTAGCACTAGGTAAAAACTACAAAAGTATTGTTCATTAGAGAATTTAATGGCTAAACAGAGACTCTTATAAGTTTTTAATGTCGCCTTTTAGAAAGGATAATGTCACCAGCTCTATTTACGTAAGTAAACAGAGTTCCTTGTATTATTTAAGGACATAGACATTATAATAACATAGATCATGATAATTGAACTACTTCCCCTGTTGTTCATGGTCACTCTTTGAGAAAATAACTCATATTAACACTACTTTGACATGTAAAAGTAATGGTTAGACTCTTTGTTATCATTATTATATTAAGGTATTTAGTCACAAGGCATATATTTCATAACTCATGTGACAATAACACTACACTCAAATTTTATAAGTCTTGTAATATAAGATCATTGATTATACTATAAATCAAATGGACTAACCTCAAGTGAGGTCTCAAAGTATAACTTTTACATTCTAAACATCAAACTAGGTTTAACAATACCTAGTCAATTTATAGTTTATTGTCTTAATACAAGGATCAAATGTTAAGGGCTTTAACATTATAATGCAACATTTCAATGTTTAAATATTATCGTTGAATGTTAACACATCGAACTAGGTTAACATAGATAGGATATAGTTTAAAGTATTGAAATGTAATATTGTTTCTATAATTGAAAACTAACATTATAATGTTTGATATAACGCAGGTGATGGTCGATATGGTGATCATATGGAATCTTCACATCGTAATTTTGTTGGCTATTGTAATGCTATGAAACATTATCAATCCAACCCACTCATTGGCAATAATTTATGTGCTATCGTGGCTGCCTCCTCGCCATGCATTGGGCAATTATAAGTTGACTTGCCCCCATTTTCATTTCAGTCCTCCTCTTGCCTGCGGGCTTTGAGCTCTGCCGAACCCTAGTGGTTCATCCTGGTTGATCCATGTCCTGAGACTGTCTGGTTTTTAGCTCTCCTTTGCGGTGCTCCCTCGTGTTGCTTCTTCGTGGTGTTCTTTCGTGGTACTCCGTTGTGTTGCTCCTTCGTGGTGTTGTTTCGTGTGCTCCTTCATGGTGCTGTACAGAAGTTCTCGGCTTGAAACTTCACAGCCTTGTAGTCGCTGGTAGTTTATCAGTTGTATCTCCATTGGGAAAGGAATTTGGTTTCAGTTTCACTGCCTTGGCCAATGCCATCCAAGTTCACAAGGGTACCTTTGTGAGATAGTCCTATGATAAATTAAATGTCATCTATTTTCAATTCCAAGGTCTCTCCTTGGATGTCAAAGAGCCCAATCTCGTGATCCCAATAGCTTACCAAAGTCTCCAAAAGGCGGACTTGGGCATACATATTTTAAATACAATAGAACTTTAACAAGCCACATCTTTGTAAAGCTTGTGAAGAGGTGACATCTCCCATGGCATATTGATGCATGTCTTCATTCTCTCATTCTCACTATTCTAGAACCATGATTGCCTGCCAAGCAATATTATCCCTCATTAGAACTCATCAAAATATTTTTGCATTCATCATTTTTTGAAAAAAATGAGCTTGCACAATACTTGTGGCTGTTCTTTCTGTATAGCACGAAGCACGCATGGGTTGCACTGCAGGCAACCCATGAATAAACTCACACTCACGGGTCTAATGAAGGGAACCCATGAGTACTCCAAGATGCTTTTAGGGAAATCATAAAACCACATAATTTAACATAAAAAAACAAAAACAGAATGGATGAAATGAAAGAGGAGGGAGATACCACTAACCTACAACTTGCAGTTTTGAATTTGGTCCACATATTTTTTCACTACGATCAATTAAAATTCGAAGGTAAAATTGCCAAATATAGTAAAAATTCCAAATGGTATGTTTATTTTTGGTTTTGAGCTATTTATATTAAAAATTTCAAATTTTAACTCATTTTCTATAGTTTAAAATCATTCTTTTAATATATGAACTAATACCATGTCCTTTTACTAGCTGCAATAGCTCCTGGATGATTGAAAAGTTGTTTTCCATACCATATATGGTAGGATTTGGTATTCTTTGCAGACTTTGCACATACACCTTATCCTTCTCTTAGCCCTAGGTTGACTTTTTCATCCATGGACTATGGTGTATAACCACTCTTACGTCTTACACATCATTTTTCTTCCATGGATAGGGCCTCCTTTACATGGGTTACCCTTATTAGAACATCTTATTGTCTTTTTGGTACCCATGCCACAGTCGTGATAGGTTTTCGGGATCCTTCTTAGTTGTTTTTCATGAAAAAATGAGCCTCATTTTGCATCTTTTTACAAGCTATACCTGATTATAAGGCTTCCGCCCTTATGGAGTTTTCTTTAGGACTTGGTCTGACTCTTTAAAAACAAACTAGACAGCCGAGTAAACTTGTTCATTCAAACTCATTAAAGTAAAGTGAATGGTCATCTACATTGGTGGTAAGTTATCATTTTCTCAAACCATGTAGATTATTTACGAGAAAGGAGCACTCTCTTTTTTGTGGAATTTAGAAGAGTACCTTCAAGCATATGTTTATCCCTTTTTCAGACCTGAGGGACTGAACTTACAGAAAATGAACCCCCATTATGAGCTTAGTTTTCTCTTTTTCATGCTCTGGACCCAAAGATGAAAAATATTCTGAGTGTACTTTATGTCTTTGTCATGATCCCTAAATCCTAAATAACAAAGCATAGATTTTATTGTTGTAAGTCCCATTTCTCATAAACAAATGGATCTTTCTAGGTGACCTTGCCTTCCTTCAAACTCATTAAAATAGGGCTATATGCTTATTTTGAAGGTGTATCGGTATGGTATTAGCTTACCCCTTTTTCATACCTTTCCGACCAAGTATGAAAAATGTATACCTTAGTCCTTAGGGAGCTAAGAAAGTTCTTCTGTGGATTTTTTTATAATTTTCCAGCCTCGAGAGAGTAAATTGTACAAAAAAGAACCCCCTTAGAGTCTTCTTCGGAGTTTTTAGACCCTTAAAACTATGAAAACACCAACGAGCATCTACTAATTCGGGCTTGTAAAATTCAGGAATCAGTGACATCTCAAGCATTATTCTCTCTCCTCTTCAAGATTGAAAAAAATGAAGAGAGACTCGAGTTGACTTTCTTGGACTCCTTAAAACTTAACAAGAAAGTTAAGGAAGAATTTCACTCTTTGGGTTATAAACAATGGCATCATGTCATCATTGAACAAAGCACTCTTTGAACTTCCTAATACTCATGTCTCATTTTTTCACTTCTAGCTCAATTATTACTTCGAGTTGTTCCTCCTCCACTTGTCCTTTATACATGGGTAATCTGATCATGTCTCCTACATAATAGTTAAGTATAGTTGTCCAATCTAAAAGTCTAAAGCTTCCTTGGGTCATCTCTGTGTCATGCTCATTCTTCAAGGATCTGTACCTCTATCTAGTCATCCCAATTCCCATAACTATCATCTCTGATAATTCCTTGTGTCTACCCTCTCTTATCCAGTCTCATATTTACTCTTGTGATCTATTGAAGGACTCATTGCCTTCCTCCTCGCACTACAGTTTTTCATCAGCATCTCCTGAATACGAATACCTAGAGTTTCGAATATGGTACCTTAGGATTCACTACTCATATTGGTGAAATACTTTTCTCTAGTTTTCATCATTGCTCATTCACTCAAACTTTGTTGAATTCCTTCTATGTTCAACTTCAACTCATCTATTCACATGGTATGGGTTGTACTTGTTACTATTCATTTGGACGAATACCTTAGGTTCATAACTCTATAACGTAAGTTGTGCAATATTTTGTTATGTTCAACAACACTACTTCCATATATTGAAGACTCATCATTGTATATTATGGTTTTGATCCACCATTGTAATACATACATGTCCTTGTTTCCTGTATCATATGATGTAATCGAATATTGTAAAGGAGCTAGTGTTCTTCTTTATTTAACATGGAATCCTCAGAAATGACTTTGTACATAACTTCGATATGTTTCTTTCAGGTACCTCTCTGTAGCCTTGGTAGATGAGTTATCCAAGAATAAAGTTTGTAATGTATTTTGGCCATCACTTCCCTCTGACCTCACACATTAGGGGGGCATATGTTATCTAGTGAAATGGCACTTCTCTGTCTAAGTACTGACACTCAATGTGTCAGTACACAGAAGGACAAAGTGTATTGAAGTAGCCAAAACCCTATATATGTGCATGTACCTTTATACATATTTATCCTTATAACCTTGCCTATTTTTTATAGGGAGCTTTATGTGCATTCATGACTATTTCCATTGAAACCCATGTTCCATTCGTGGGTAGCTATATATAAAAACTGTGAATACATGATCATACTTTGCATTCATAGGATTCCCTTATAAAAGTCGCGAGTGACTTACGACTTGCTAGTATCAACAGTCGTGAGTTCCCTAATCCAAAAATTAAAAAATTAAAAAAAATTGATTCAAGGATAGTTGGGCTCGTAATCAACCATATCAACCTACGTAACTCCTCTCATTCATCAAGTACAAATAGAGGGTAGGGGTTGAGGCCAAATATCATCATAGAGAGAGAAAGGTTATGCTAGTGGAATACCCTTGGATATCTTGGAGCAGAAGAAATCAGTTCCTTGGCTAGCAGAGGAGGACTTGTATTAGATACTGGTTGTAATCATTCATCACTGTTTATCAATAAAGAAAGACTTTCTTCCAATTTGATGAACTAGTATTCTTATGTGTTATGATTTTTGAATTATCTTGTTGTCTTATTGCAATCATAGTATTTCATTAATCTCTTATATAATATTTAAGATATTGCAAGAAGGTCTATCTCTTTTTAGGTGTGAAGATCCCTAGAATCTATTGGATCATTTGGATTGAAGAAGAAATCTAGGACCAACCTCCATAAACATGGTACACTTACTTTCTTCCTTATTTCTGTGTCAAATTCTCAGAGAACTGAATGTCTACAAGTTTAATTAGTATGTTGGTGACCCCAGACCCTAAGTCATAAGGTAGGACTTTTCCCTGAACAACAATATGATGACAATACAACGATATGTGATGTGATACTTAGATACGATGCTCGTGATGTGATGATTGATATGTGATGGTCTGTGATGGCGATATCCCACAGATAATGATGATGTTGATATAGTTGTGAAAAAATCCCATGATGTATAGACTTACCAATCAGTTGTATAGATGTATTGTTGTGTTATAGAATACCTTCCTTGTTAAGAGGGAGTGTTAAACAAATGTAACTACGAAATATGTTCTATTTTTTATTGTTATTTTTATTACCCATTTTGGATATGTTGTTGCTCTGATTAGGGATATCATTGATGTAATTGGTCATGTAGAGACTTGAGGTAAAACCTCCATTGTAATTCGGGTCAGTAGTACCCACAAAAGTATAATTAAATTGTATTTTTGAGTCCCGCAAGGCAAGTCGACCCTTATTGGGAATTTTGGTCTACCCAATTTTGTTATTAGACTTCTCCACTGATCAATATAAATAGGAGAGGTGCCTTCCTCATTTGGATAAGTAGAAAAAGAAGCATAGCTCAACAGTTGTGCTAGAGAGAGAAAGAGTAGTTCATCTGAGAGAGAGGAGGAAGCCAGTATTATTCTTGGTGTCTTATAAGTATTATTATTTGGGTCTTACACTGTACTTGGTTGAAGTCTATATAGAGGAAGTTTTGCTAGATTTTATTCCCCATTAGGGTTTCCCAGGATAAATCTATGTGCTATTTTGTGTGGTTGTGCTTGTATTTCTTTCAGTGATCCTTTTGTATATGGATATGGAAATAAGCTCTTGGAACATAAGGTACATGAGTATATTTTCCATGTCCCAGAAGAGAAAATTGTCCAACAATCAATTGAGCATTTTCTTCGGTTTGGTAAAATTGAGCATTATGGAAAACCAATTGTTCATTCTTTGGAGAAAGTGGAACTAATAGATATGGCATATTTAAGAATCCATGTTTCAAACAGTTGCATGAGAGTCTCCTCTATTGTTAACCATAAAATAGATGTTTTAAATCAGTCAATTTTAGGTTCCCCTTTCACCCAGGTTCCTAAATTTAAATGGGGGAATCTTGATGAAGATAAGATGGACCAAACTCATCCAATGGGACCGAGTAGTGAACCACTTAAGCCTCAAAATTCAGATGGTGGGTATGTAACTAAGGATAATATGCCATTGGATAGGATTTATTTGTGTTATTAGTAAGTAAAATATTTCAGTTATGCAAGGTAATTCATGGGTTAGTGAAGGTGAGCAATAATTTTAGATTAATGATGCATGTTCCAACAATTCAGAAATATGTAAAGATAGTTAAAATATGATTATATGGTAAGTTCAGTCAACATAATTGGAGGATCTAAAAGTCACGTGCAATATCTCCATCATAAGTCTAGTAACGTTGAATATTTTTGCAAGGCATGAGAGGATGGATCTATCCATAATGAATATGTAAAATGTTATGGGTGACGAAACCAATTGTTATTGATTTTACTAAAATATATAGCTCTTATCCTTGTTCTGTCAAGATATTTGAAGTTGGTTTTCCTTTTATTTCAATTTTATACAAAGGCCATGGGTGATAATTTTATTGAGACTAAATATTGGGAGGTATCTACTAGAGGCTCATGACAAAATTAGAGTCATTGTTACTCAACAAAAATAGGAATATTGAACATGAGTTAACTCAATTGAAGGTATATTGTTACTCAAATTAGATGTAGAATGCTATAGATTATTCATGTATCCATGAGAATAGAATTGAACACATGGATTTACTATCTTCTTTTTATGTTCTTAAGAAACTCGAAAGATTTAAAAATGTTGTTCTAGAACTATTGTTATATAATGTGCAGTTTTGTTTTTCCTCCTAAGAAAAGCATGTTTGCAATGTATTCTATTAAAGGTCAAACATTTTGAAAAGAAAAATGTAGTTGAGGGTTTTGAGGCTAGAGTGAAAGAGCTAGGTATTTAGGTGGATGAAAAAAAAAACTAATTTAAAATATGGAAGAAGACATATTAAAGTTCATTTATTATTACCTTTATCATGTACATTGAATTGTATCATATTAATGTATGATTTTGTTAAGTTTTATGATTTCATTGGTTGATTTGTTTGTGAAACTATAACCTATGTAGTTTGGTCTTGATGTGTTGTATGAAATGCAAAGATATAGCTCAATGGATCAAAGAGTGAAAAAATCAGATTATTTGGACCTACCAGATCTTAGAATTTCATAAATTTGTGAGATATTCATTGCTCTCCAATCTCACCAAATGGGAATGGAGGACTTCCCCTTGCTAACTTTATTTGTAGGTCTTCTCTGTATATTTTTATCTCTTTTCTAGTTTTTAAATATTGGACAATATGTGGTTCAAGGCTATGAATCCATGCGAAGTATCCCCTGGACTTGGATTCCTTAACAAAATAATTGTGTTTCAATCTGTTGTTATATATTCGTCTTCTTTGTGTTTTTATTTTGTGTGTGAACATGTTCTAGAACACATGCATGGTTGTACCTGGATTCCATATATCTAATGTGAAGTGTTGTTTTGAATTTAATGACCAATTCTCTTCACTCTCATATAATCACACACAACAAAAAAAAATGTAGGTTAATAACTCAACTCCATTTCAATTAAAGGATGGGTTATGTTTGGTCAACGAAGGTTGGAGATACTTGTCTCTAAATTGTAGTTCTTGATGTTTTTGGTTTGGTTCCCATATTTAATTTTGTTAACTGGAATATATCATCAAAAACAACATTACTAATCAAACACTTGAATTTTGTTTCAAATAAGAGATCCTTTGTGGTTGTCATGATGAATTATGTTTGAATTTAGTACATCAGAAACTTCATCTTACAAGTTGCTTGAGATTATTCTATTTCCTGTATTGCTAGGAATGGACTGAATGCTTAAGATGCATTTGATGGTTTCAAAATCCATTAATGAATTATGTTTGATTTTTTGCACAAAATGTCAACATACTTCATATTTTACTAGATTCATGTATTTTGTTTTTACAATTCTTTAGTATGTTCCTTCAAATTCGCTAGCGGAAAATATTGTGACTAAGCACCTAGAATAGGGGAAGATTGAAATCTTGAGGGAGAGACTAGAATTAGTGGAGCACCTTCCTTGCAAAGGAGTGTTATATTTTTACTTTATTTTCTCAGAACTGTGTTCCTGTTCCTCGTAGGATAGTAATGATATCCATAGATAGGTACTACTGATCCATACATCGAGATGTGTTCATCATTGATTTTAAATGGATCTAGGTGTACCACTCATTAGCTTTGGGAGGAGCGACATTCTTATCTAGATAGGTTGGTATAGGGCACATACATGCTTCCATTAGTTAATTTCTTATTTTAGATTTATGCAAGGAATAATTATCTAGGGGAAAAGGGTTCATTGCATCATATTTTTAAAAGGCGCGACATTCTCACACCTTGGTTTAGCATGGTGTTTGTTAGTTTTTGATTCATGTTATGAAGATTCCCTAGTGATTGATGATACTCTTGGGCATTCTTGGTTTGTTGATCTTTGCACATCCATGGTTGACTTGAAATATTAAACGTGTTGTTCTTGTGGGTTACTACCACGATATGATTGAGATATATTTTGCAAATATGAACTAGCTAAGTAAAAAAACCCCTATGTAAATAAACCATAACTTCTTTTGAAATAGGGGTGTGTTTAAGTATTAAGTTCAATATTTCATGTAGCAGTATTGTTAAGATTCAATATGATTCGCTAGATATGATTAGTATTCAATTCAATTTCACAACAATAGCATATGCAAGATCACTGAAACAAACAAAATCACAAGATAGACATAGATTTATCCCTCAACCCTTCAAGGGGAATAAAATCCATCAAAACTTCCTCTATATAGATGTATCAAAAGTACAAAGATAAAACCCCAAACATGTGCTCTTTCTCCTTGCATCTCTCTCTCTCTCTCTCTCTCTCTCTCTCTCTCTCTCTCTCTCTTATGTGCTATACAAAAGTGAGTGAGTGTGTTCAAATGAGGAACACACCTCCTCTATTTATACTCTTTGTTACACTAGAATTTTTCCCTAACAAGTTGACCCCAACAAACTTATTCGGTCGAATTCACCTAGGAAGTCACAAAACAATACTATATTATATCCAGGAGGGTTCTATTGAACTAACTTACAATGGATATTTTACCTCATGAATTTATGATGACCAAATACAATAGTAACATCTAGATAGAGGAATAAAACACCTCCCATATGTTACATCAGTAAAATACATTTAGAATATCCTTTGAAGTTACAATATTTCAACACTGCCCCTTAATGAGAAGAGTATTCTACTGACAACAAAATCATTAACTGTAGGAGTAAGGAGAGAGAGAAAATGTGCAACAACATCAAGGTGATACACCTATACATCATTGGAAGTTTTCAACAATCATCAGACTTCAAAAATTACTGAACATATTCAACATCTTCAACACTTGAACATCATCTTCAACAACACTGAGTCTTCATCTTTGATATTCATCTTATGCAGCACTCGATCACTCAATCCTCTGTATAATTTTATCACTTGATCCTCTTCAGAACTCGATCACTCGATCATATGTAGCACTCGATCACTTGATCCTTTGAAGCACTTGATATCCTTATCAACATCATCATATGAAGCCATACTTAATATTTAGATCAACAACAACATAACCTGCATCTTACATGATCCAATTATGGGATGATCAATCCCTATCACTTTAAGACATAATTCCAAGAACAATGAAATCCTACCACTTTCTCGAAGACAAAATTCTACGGATTCAATTATGAGATTATCATTCCCTGTCACTTTAGGACATAAGTCCAAGGACGATCCAATCCTACCAATTTCTTAGGGACATAAGTCTACAGATTCAATTACGAGATGCTCAGTCCCTATAGATTTAGGACATAAGCCCAAGGACAATTCAATCCTACCACTTTATAGGAGACAGAAGTCTATGGCTTCAATTATAGGATGATCAGTCCCTATCACTTTAGGACATAAGCCCAAGGATGATGCAATCCTATTACTTTCTCGAAGAGAGAACTCTATGGATTCAAATACGCGATGATCGGTCCCTTTCATTTTAGGACATAAGTCCAAGGATTAAGAAATACTACTACTTTCTTGGAGATAGAAGTCTATGTATTCAATTACGGGATGATCGGTCCCTGCCACTTTATGACATAAGTCCAAGGACGATGCAATCCTACCACTTTCTTGGAGACAAAAGTCTAAGGATTCAATTATGTGATGATCGATCCCTATCACTTTGGGACATAATTCCAAGGATGATTCAATACTCTCACAAGATGGAGACATAGGTCCATGGATCACTTTAGTACTAATGTCTAGGAATGATACAATCCTAGTGCAACATGATCGACCTACTCCCCCATTTAGAGGAGGGTCCAAATCATCAACATGCTCCCCCTTTTCAAGGAGAATCCATATCATCAAAATGATCCCCCTTTCCGAGGAGGGTCAATATCATCAACCTTCTCCCCTTTTCTAAGGAGGGTCCATATCATCAACCTGCTCCCCCTTTCCGAGGAGGTTCCATATCATCATAGTTCCTCCTTTTGAGGAAAGTCTTTAACATCATCATCATTGTTCCTGCCTACAAGGAAAGTCTTCAACATCATCATCATTGTTCCTGCCTGCGAAGAAAGTATTCATCAGCATCATCATCATTGTTCCTCCCTAAGAGGAAATTCTTTAGCATCGATGTTCCTTATTTCAAGGAAGGTCCTTTCGTACTACACCAAGCTTCTCACAGAAGTATTCAAACTTTAATTGAAACATAGGCTTGGTCAACACATCAAAAACTTGGTCATCAGTACTCACATAATGGAGTTATATAGATCCCTTATATACCATTTCTCATATATAAAAATAATGGATTTATATATGTTTCTACTTATCATGGAACACTAGGTTGTGCGTCATATTTATAAAAATATGGTTGTCACATAAAATCATTGTGGTATCCAGCTCCAAATCAAATAGACCTGACATCAACTTTTGAAGCCATATGGATTCACAACTAGCAGAACAATATTTTATATACTATGCTGAGAGAAACAAGGGATTGCTTCCTCGTAACCATGAGATGGTGGAAGATACCATACAATAACATCCACCTGAGGTGCTCCTCCTTTCCAAGGTACTTCCATCCCAATATACATCTATATAACCATACAGTCTATAGTCATGATATCCATCATAGTGTAGTCCAAAGTCTATCATACCTTTCATGTACCTCATCACATGATTTGCAGATATCATGTGAACAGATCTAGGTTTAACTAGATATTGACTCGGGTTGTTCACAACAAAGCATATATCTGGCTTGGTATTCGTTAGATACATCAAAAACCCAATAATATTTATATACTGAGTTACATCTACTAACTCTAATGATTCATCAAGCAACAACTTCAGGTTGGTATCCATAGGTGTGGCCATGGATTTAAAATCTAACATATCAAATCTTTTTCAGATTTCCATAACATACTTTCCTTGGTTGAAAATTATTCATTCTGGCCTATGTCATACTTCTAGGACTAGAAAATAATGCATTAGTCAAATATCTTTCATGTAAAAAATTTCAGCAAGCGTCTTCTTGAATTCTACAGTTTGTTTCTCAATTCTGGTCATAAACAAGTCATCCACATAGAATAATAGTATGGAAGGTTCATCGATCATAACTTTAAAGTAAAGGTTAGGGTCTAATTTACTTTTGTTAAATCCCAAGCTTGTCAAGAAGCTATCTATCCTTCCATACCAAGCTCTTGGAGATTTCTTCATTCCATACAGAGCCTTATTCAACTTACATACATGAGTATGTCTGTCTTCGACTTAGAATCCTTGTGGTTGTTTAATGCATAATTATTACTCAATTACACCATTTAGGAAGGTTGTATTTACATCCATTTGGTGTAAGCTCCAGTTCATCATGGATGCAAGTGCCATGATGGTTATGATGGAAGTGAACCTTGTTGCTGGCACAAATGTCTCTTCATACTCAATTCCCTATTTCTAAGAGAATCCTCTAGCCACAAACCTTTATTTTTATTTTTCAACACTTCCATCAGTTGCATGCTTTATCTTGTAGATCCACTTGGAAGATACCACACTCTTTCCTTTGGTTTTGGGAACTAAATCCCAAACATACTTCTTCATTATTGATTGGTATTCCTCCATCATTGCTTCTACCCATTCTTTATTCTATACAGCTTCTTCATAACTCATAGGTTATTGATCTACACAATTGTTAGAATAGTAATCCAACCCCTTAGTACCTTAATCTAATTCCCTATTCAATTTTATTGCATTTGTGCATTAATATACTGTGGTTTGAACTTAGGTAGCTTAATTGGGCATAAAAACTAGTGAAATTGGGGATTTCACACCTACATGAGCACTCCACCTCAATCAAACCTCCACATTTGCACCCTCATCATTTCTAGTGTGATCCCATTCATTTAATGTAAACATCGTTGTTGACTAGGAGTGCTAGAGGTGGATTTTGTCGAATTTTGGACTGTTTTCGAGCATTTAATTCCACCTAGAGCATCTCACTCACCTTATTTTGCAAACCCACACATTCCAAGGAGTCATGATTGCTCCAAATCACTTCATTCATTTCCACACAGCTATTCATGGTCATTTGGGTGGAGTTGGAGCGGGTTTGTCCCACCTAGGGGGGATTGAGGCCAATTTGGAAAATTTCACATGTATAGTCATTTTGGGCTTCCCAAGCCTCAAGAACCACTTCAGATATAATATTAACCTGTTACTAACATATTCACATGTTATACAGTCAAATAATATCTAGTTTCAGTTCACATTGCATGTGTAAAATTGTTCTGTTTTAATGGTTTTTTGTTGGTTTT
The DNA here is from genome assembly GCA_001517045.1 of Pseudotsuga menziesii. Lineage (NCBI taxonomy): Eukaryota > Viridiplantae > Streptophyta > Pinopsida > Pinales > Pinaceae > Pseudotsuga > Pseudotsuga menziesii. Next base: position 988,346 of record LPNX010673768.1, on the reverse strand, counting down.
GCATGAAATTTGATTTGTGAGTTTCTCTAAGGATACTAGATATTGTTATAGATTGAAATTATCACATGGTACCAGAGCATAGTGGATTTTAGTGAGTTTCATAGCAATCTTGATCATTTGAGCTGCATGTTTTAGAGAAATTCCAGATAAAATTGAGTGTTTTTTGCGGGACTTTCAACAAATTTCTCACTATTAGCGCAGGAAGAAACAGAATAAACACACATATTTCTTAACCCCTTTGATTTCTTTTATTGGAATGTAGAAATGGTTATTCAGTTGAGATCCAAGGGTCTCTATAGAGTTACCATGGGAATAGAGGTGGTGCTAAACTCTGTTGTAGAGAAAGCCAACTATTTGAATAGACTTGATGAAGCCTATGTATTTTTATGCTTGAGTATCTCAAGAGATATCTTGTTTCATATAGACATTTTGAAAACCCCAAATGAATTTTGGATTAAACTAGAATCACTCGTTGGGAAAACTGATGAACTAAGAGGACACCAACTTGAGAACGAGCTCATAAGTCTGAGCCCAATGCATTTTGAGACTAGATAGGAGTTCTTAATGAAGTTCAAGTCTCTAGTTATTCATCTAAATAAATGTGGTATTGCGAAGAAAGAGGATCAGTTTATATTGTTTATCCTTTCGATGTTGGGGCCATAATTCTCAGTGTTTGTAAGCACGTTTCATTCTGACAAATTGACACTCCAAAACTGGAAAATTCCAACACTAGCTAGCTTCATGGATCCCTCACCCAGGAGAAAGACAAGATATTTTAAATGGGCACCATCAAATCTAAGGATCAATCTTTTTCCATGGGTGTTTCGAATGCCTCCAAGGGAAAGTCCAAGGCAAAGAATTCGAAGCAGCCAGAGAGGAGGAAATAAGAAACATTAGAGGAAATTTCAACTCAAAATGGGCCTTTTAACTTTTATTCAAATTCCATGTCATCATGTGTTATCCAATGAAATTGATTTAAATTTGAAATACTGTATAGGTCTTAAACACTTTTTTAATATAAATTTGGGGATAGGTATCATAAAAAAAACTACTTTTTTTGTTTGTATTTTTGACATATCTCCATGTGTTTTTACTCAAATTTCGATCGGGAGAGCTCGTTGGATGCGGAATTAAATTCCGCATCCAATGCGTACCCACTTAGCATACTTTTGATGGACCCCTCTACCCCAAAAACAACAAATACCTGAAAAAATGGAATGATGATGTCATCATTTTGTTTTTTCAGGTATTTCTTGTTTTTGGGGTAGCGGGGTCCATCAAAAGTATGTCGAGTGGGTACTCGTTGGATGCAGAATTTAATTCCGCATCCAACGAGCTCTCCTGATCTAAATTTGAGTAAAAACACATGGAGATATGTCAAAAATACAAACAAAAAGTAGTTTGTTTTTTTTCTTCCTCCAAAATTAATAAATATTATTTTATTATTTTAACTATTATTTTATTAATTCATTTTAGGAGGCCCATTTTGAGTTTAAATTTCCTCTAATGAACCCAAATCCAGTGATGGGAGTTCGAATCCTCCCAAGGAGAAGGAAAAGAACAGGAAAAAGAAAACCAAATGCAAATATTGCCACAAGGGATGGCATCCAAAGAGCTCATGCATGAAGAAAACCATTAACCAGATGGCACAACTACTAGAGAAAAACAACATCACTGTCCTAGATGGTGCAAGGAAGAAAGATGGATCTGTTACACTGAAATCTTGTCCTGTTGATCCATGTGTCAACCCCCTAATCCCCAATTTTCCCTCTGCTAAATTTGATTGGTATTGAGGTTGTTTCTAACTTTTTTCCCTCTTTAGGAAAGTCGACACTCTTTTCATTCTTGCTAAAAGCATTGTAGGCACTCTTTCCTTTCATGTAAGGTACACGAGCTCCTTTTTCCTTGAGTGTAGGTGCGCTAGTGGTGCTATTTCTACTCAGAGAAGGTGTTTCAACGTTCTATCTCCTACAGCTAGGTGTTTTTGGCCAAAACCTACCAAAAAAGCCTCATTGACAGGAGTTCTCACTCTGTCGATGCCCAACCAGCGCGATTTTCCTGAGCACTAGCCTAGATAGTTTTTACCCTACACGGAAACACTCGTAGAGTGGATGAAGTCTCACCCAAGATGTTCGAGGGAGATCTGTTGGAACCAATTTTCCAGCAGTAAGGAGGAGGATCAGGGTATCAGCGATTTATCAGCATAACTATCAGATCTAGCAGAGCCATTTATCAAATATCGCAAGTATTCATCACAGATCTATCGTTTCAATCAAAAATATAACAGATTGTATCATACATCTTTTCATTGCAGCAGTATTACATTCATAAAACAGAACCATCATAGTAAATAAAGACAGGAAAATACATTGTGACATATGAAAAGGGAAACAAGGACAACAATGATTCAACTCAATATATATCGTATCATATTCATCGCAATAGATCCAAAACAACAGTTTTCTTCCTCCACAATGAGAGGAAGATCAATCCACAGAGTCTCATACAAGTCACAAAAGATTCAATCTCTCACTTCAGTCTCATCTCATACACATCTCTTATGTATATCTCTATATATCTTTACAATTGAGATTCCAATCTATATATAGGCTTGCGCCTTTACATCCAAGGTCCACTTCTAACTAAATCCTAATTGATTTAACCCCTAATGACCTATATCCACAAATTGTGGTCCACCGATACAAAAGGATGCATAAAATATTCAAAAGAGGTTTGTTTTCCACCCATCGTGTTATCTTTGGCTTGCACAGTGTCATGTGATCTTGTGTAGCCTCTGCAGTTCTACGCAACTCACTTACCCCAAAACCCCTACCAACAATCCCCCAACATAGTTTTGTGGCTTGTCCTGGAGCCACGCCAGTGGTCCATGGTGTCTCCCTTGATCTTGAAGATCAGAAACCATCACATATGCATCAGTGTGCAACTGTTTCCAGATTTTCTGACTCGCAGTTTGGCCGCAACTGCTTCCTTCAATGTCAATTGCAGTAGACCTTAGCAGCCTTCTGGACTTGTGTAACCTGTAATTCCATCGTTCTCCAGCTTCTATGAATACCAAATCATTCTCCATTTGTTGTCTCCATTCAAAAAAATTCTATCGGCCTAGTCTGGAACCCTGCATTTGACCACTTGGTCTTTCCTTGTAGTCAAGCTCATCCCGCATCTGCCCACTGGGTCCTTTCGGGCTCATCTGGCACTTCCTGAAGGACCTGGTTCCTAGTTCCTGTAGACTTAGTCAAATGTGGTAGGAATTGTGGTCCCATCTGGATTCCCCATGGGTGTCTGTGTCAGCATTTCAAACCGACTGGGAGAAAAATAGCCAAGGATGAATTCACGAGACACTTCTATCTCAGCCAAACTAACCTACGTACTCACAACTTGTTCATCAATTTCTACTGAGACAGCATTCTCACACATAGGCTGCCCTATATCCAGGGAGGTCTCCATTGCCCCTTTGACCACCACTTCCTTACACAGCAGAGCTTCCTTCAACAGCCCAACCCAACTCTCATACAACTTTGCTCAATGTAGCACTTCCTAATGGGGTTTCATACAACTACCAATTCTCAGTTGATAATGCCAACTTCGACTTAGATTCCATCATGACTCACTTGGGTGCACTATTATGACTGATCCTTCATGTGTGTGCTAAATACGTCATCGATTCTGCCACCCTAACTTTCATATCTACTATCATTAACTTATGACGTCAACCATGCCATCATTTCCTTCTTTGACAGTCGTTAGTGAGTATTGACATGACATTCAGTCACTATCACAAAGTCTCATGTACACTGCAAGCCACTTTTTCTATCCCTGGTGACCACTTGTCACGCAAACCCATCTCTTTTGCATGTCACGGCCTTATATTCTTAGTGTAGCCTCCTACGAACATGCCATCTTTTCCTGTTGCACAACCTTGGTCCGACGGACCACCTTGTCGCAACCCTCTTCTCTTAGTGCAGCCTCCTGCTGACGTGCAAACTTTTGTCTATCACACCCCCTTGTTCCAGCAGACCATCTTGTAGAATCCCTCTTCCCTCAATGCAGTCTCCTGCTAACACACGACCTTTTGACTATTTCACCCCTTTGTTTCGGCGGAACACCTTGTCGCATCCCTCTGCCCTCAGTGCAGCCTCCTATTGATGCCCGACCTTTTGTCTGTCACACCCCCTTATTCCTGCGGACCATTGTTTTCCATGTCTAACTGGATATTCTCTACTAAATCACCTACCCTTTAACTGAATACGGCCCCCACTTGTGGGCCCACTATTTTTTTTTGTGCTTTAAGAAGTGCACCCTTCTGCCCCTATCCTATAGGGCTTCAAGTGTCTACCATTCATGAGCTTCGGCAGCACCGCTCCATCTAACTGTTGCAACTGAACTGCAGCCCTAGAAGTAATTGAATGAACAATATACGGGCCTAACTAGTGCATTTGTAACTTACCTGGATGCTTTACGAACTTGCTGTAGTATAATAGCACCAAATCTCTTGGGGAAATTTTTTTGTTTTTAATGTGGCGGTCATGCCACACCTTCTATTGATCCTTCTTGACACACTGTTGGAATCCCGCGATGAAGCGGTCCTCTTCCAGCTGAAGTAGCTACATTCTTCAGTCCTCAAGTGCCTCTTCATCACCCATGCCAGTTGCTGCAGTGATACCCAGACTAGGAACAATGTACTCCATAGGCATAACCGCCTGTTTCCCATATACCAGTTTGAACAACATCTTCCCTGTTAGCCTTCTGCAAGTGGTGCGATACGCACACAGTACCGCAAGGATATTTAAATCCTAGTAATCCCGTTTAGTGTTACATACCTTTTTTAGTGCGGTTTCCAATATTTTTTTGAAATCTTCTACAGTTCCATTTTCCTGTGGATGATATGGGGCGCTTTTCTTATGTTGCACCTGGAACTCCTCTATCAGTGATTTTACTATGCGGTTAATAAAGTGGCTTCCTTGGTCGCTCATCAATATCCTAGGGCATCCAAACCACGTCACAATGTTTTCAAAGATGAAATTTGTTGTTGTCGCAGTGGTGCAATCCACAACTAGTATGGCCACCACCCACCTTGTCAAATAGTAAGTTGTTGTGATGATGTAGTGGGCATCGGTCCGCTTCCCTGGCCAGTTGATTGGACCCACAAAGTCCACCACCCATTTATCAAAAGGTTATAAAGTTACCTATGGTACAAGTGGAATCTCATCTTGCCAAGATGGTTTCTCAAAATGTTGATAGACGTCGCATCTCCACACATAGTCTATAGCATCATTATGCAAGGTATCCCATCATACCCCGGCGCACAATACCTTACGCGTGGTAGGCCTTCCTCCATAATGTCCACCCACAACTCCTCCATGTTCTTCTTCTATAATTTTCCCTTGATATGAGATTGAACACACCATCACAGGATCTTGTTAGGTCCAAGCTTGTATAAGTGTCCTGCAATCAGCTCAAAATCCAAAGCCTTCATGACCAACTGCTTCTTCTCCATGGTTTAAATTTCCTCATCCACGATATCAAATCAAAACAAATGTGCATCCAGTAATCCATCATCAATGTTGGTGGGCTCTTCACCTGTCTCAATATGAGACAGATGATCAGGACCACCATTCAAGCGTCCTTCCTTCACCATTATTTCAAAATCAAATTCCTGAAAGAGAAGTAGACAACGACAGATCTTCCCCCCTAACATAGGCTTATTAATCGGATATTTCAAATCCAAATGGTGAGTGAACATCTTGAAGTGACCCCCAAAGAGATAATGCTTGAATTTATGCAGCACATATACCATCTCCAACCCCTCTCTTTCTGTGGTCATGTAATTCTTCTTCGCAAAGGATAACTTTCTGGTATCAAAGGAAATTTGATGATCCATATCTCCTTCTCCTGGTTGCGCGAGTACCACTACCAGCACAACAGACAAGGAATCGACATGGACATGAAACTCCTCGGTCCAATCGGGGAACACAAGTATGGGTGTTGAAGCCATCTTGGCCTTCAATGTGTCGAAGCTACTTTGACATTCCTGGCTCCATATGAATGTGGCATCCTTCTTTAATAGTTTCTCCATGGGGGCAATAATCACGGGATAACTGTAGATGAACTTGTGATAGTACCCAGTATGTCCCATTGTTGTGTGAAGCATCTTCATATTTGTAGGTGGCGAAAGGCTCAAAATGAGTGCAATCTTCATTGGATCAAACAAAATCCCATGTCTACATATGATGTGACTTAATAGTATCCCAAATGGTGTATAGAATATGCACTTATTTGAATTCAATGCGATCTGATGCTGTTGACACCTTTCCAGCATCAAACGCAGGTTTTCAAGGTGATCCTTGAATAATCCGTAGACTATCTAGTCATCCATATATACTTGTAGAAATTTCTGAATAAAACCTTTAAATGTGGAGACAACAACGTGAGATAATACCACAGGAACATTCTTCAGCTCAAAGGGCATTACTGTGTACTGAAAGCAACCCCACTCGGTGACAAATGTGTTTTTGTGGCAGTCTTCCTTTGCAATTATGATCTGATGATACCCAGAAAATCCATCTATGAAGGAATACATTTCTTGACCACCTACTCCCTCAAGAACCTCATCTATGAACAACGTCGAAAAGGGATCATGCATGCAAGCATCATTCAGTTTCCTTAGATCGACATAGATTCAGACCTACCCAGTCTTCTTGTCTTGGACCACCATGGGACTTATCCATTCTGATTCTTTGATGGGCTCAATAATCCCTACATCTAGCATTTGATCAAGTTCATCCTTGACTCGTTCTTTATATTGTGGATTCAAATGGTATGGCCTCCATAGCACTGGTTTCGCATCTGGTTTTAACAAGATTTTCATTTCCCCTAGGTCACCCAATATCCCCTTCATTTCTGAGAATTCTTTTGGGAACAAGTATTGAAACTCATGAAATAGGTATTTGATCTTTGCCATAGTCTCCTCGTCCCAGTAGTCCCCAATATTGGAAAATTTAGGATTCTCCTCTGTCCCAATGTTAAATTTCTTAATCTTTTGCGATTGAATCATGGGATCCATTGGCACATCCCGTGCTGTGACATCTCAACTTCCTTTAGTCTCTGGAATATTAATATTGTGCAATTAATCATCATCTTTTGGCTCGCCAGAGAGGTTGTATCATTCCATCATCGATTGCATGTGGGTCCACAGGATATGTGTTGTCAGGAAATTCGCACCTTCTACGTATAGAAGCTATTCCTCTGGTCTGAATGGTTCAGATCTAGAACAAATAAGTTACAACAAGGCTGATAGACTTCTCATAGAAACTATAGACACCTGGAATACAATATTCAAAGATTGATGTGGTCCTTCACCTATGGCAAAATATCTCTAAGAAGATACCTAGAAACACACATCAAACATGAAATATCAAAAGTACCAAAGTATTATCTATAGATCTATATTGGTGACTAAGGAAACCAATAATAAACATGTGATATTATACATGAAAAGTTATATGGGAAGAAAACCAACTTGCATTGCTAAATAATGAAAGAGTTTACAAATTGTGCCTTAGTTTTGATGCACTCCTCCACAAAACCAATGTCTTATCCCCGATTGCTCCAACTTCCTCCTATATGCTCACTCTTGATGGATCAGGCAACAATGTCAAAATGGCAGCATGACTTTGCTCTCTCTTCAGCCATGGGGTATGATCCTATTTATATAGGCCTCAAATGGATATAGATGGTTGAGATTTTCGTGGGTGAGGTGGATAGGATATCCCCAAAGCATGGATCACGAGCTCAACTGATCTAGGTGAATAGGGATGAGGCCTACCACAAAGCTTTTGATCTAGAAGCTTCGTGAAATCTCTCTTTTTCACTTTTTACCAAGGGCACCGCTCCTCCTCCTTGATGACACAGTGGTTTTAGGAAAAACCTCTCCTCAAACAAAGCAAAAAGGTGGTGCCACTGCCTGTATTCAACACAACTCAGGCGGTGCTGAAGAAGGTACCACGCTTAAGCTTAAGGGTAGAAGTGGTGCTAGGTTTTTATGTGCAAATTTAACATTTGGATCAAGTTTTTTACTTCAATATTTGGGAATGAGGGAAAACATGGATGTTTAGGATCTTATCACATGTTGATGACAAGATTTGGGTGTAACAGAATGCCCCCCAAAGCATGAGGCTAGAGGGATATGATATGCGAGAGATTTGATAGAGAAAGTTATCACTTTGAGAAAAGAATCGGATTTATTGGAGATCAACATCAATCAGGCATCTGTAATACATCAATACTTTTGACTCATGAGAAAATGTGTCTTCACCATGGCTACAGACCAATACAAGGTAGATCCATGGGAAAAAATAACAAACATGGATACTAGAATACAATGTAGATCCATGTGATAAATGAATCAAACTTGGACATAGCTAATAGAAAAACAACATAGATCTATGTCATATAGATGCGAATTTGATCATAGCCATGACCATACAAAATGTGGATCCATGTCGGTACTTCATACAATATACTCCATCGCAACCTAGGGAGAAAGCTACAAGTGCTTTATAACAAATACCCAGGATCTTTGTCTTGTCTTCCATAAAGTATGATTCTATCCATGTGATTACAATGATCTGAAGTCGAACATGGTAGAAACCACATGATTATCGGTCATTGATGTGAACCATTAACAACTGTGAGGAAAATCACCATTGATGTCAATGATTCCCAAGGTACCCTAATACAATCTATTCAGTGTGAATGGATGTTTTAATGTTGAACACCCAATGGAATATTTTGATCAAAGGTCAATGATGTGAACCTATGTCGAGAGCAAGAGAATATATCATTGAGGCATATAGATCTCAAGGTACTAAATTTGTTTCTAAGACTACTTCATGGATAATGAGTTGGTGTCAATAGGAATAGTCTCGTCGAAGGAGGGCCATGATGAATCCCACATCGATGACATGAAACTTGGAACAAAGTTATGGAATGTCGTAGATAATGTAACCATAGGACTGACTCAAAAGTACTGACACAAAGGTTGTTTTAACTATAGGGGTAAACATTTTACTTCCTTTGAACATCAGGTGACATGACAAAAGACTTGGCAGCATGACTAGACCAGACAGACACACAATAAGATAGTGGACAATGCATTCTTTTGAAAAAACTAAAAGGAGTGAAATGACTCATGAAAGTGGATCGACTTGTAAGTCAGCTAGATACCCAATTGACTGAATGATATGCATACAAGTGCCATGTCCAAAGGTGACAAACAACTACCATTTATTTGCAAAATGATTCCCTTCCCTTAATTTCCCCATCATGATTGATGAATTCCTCTTTTTGTTTTTGTGAGTCCAAAGAGGTTAACAAACACTCATTTTAGCTCGTCTGAAGAAAAGTAAAATCTCATGAATTTCACAAACCTAAGAAAGGAGGGGTTCACTCCCTGAACGAGTCTCTCAGTGTTTATTTTAATGAGTCCAATGAAAGCAAACTTGGTATCATTCATGTTTAGAGAGTCTGAATGAAGACAAAAGAAAACTCCAGGGGGTCCTTTTTCGTATGATTTAGTCTCTAGGGACCGAAAAAGTATAAAATAATACCCGAGAGAACTCTTCAAGACATGATTGGATAGAGCGTTCCTTTTTCATAAATAGTATGTCCGAACCGAAAAAGAGATAACCTACCATCGGAGAGACGAATCTTCAAATACTTTTACGAGTATGAAGACGACAAGTACTCGACAATATTTTCATATTAAGGGAGTCTGAAAAGATTTTAAAGGAGACTCCATTAGGTTTATTTTTCATGACGAGAAGCTTTTACGAGCCTGAAAAGAATTGAAAAAAGACAGGAAACTTTGATACTAAGCTCTAAGAGCGTGACCAAAGTGTCAAAACAAATGCGCAGGGACTTTTTCCGTTTTCTGGAAGGGAGAAAAACTTTAAAAAAAACTCCTCCATAGACACTACTATTTATCTTTTCATCCCTACAAGACCTAAAAAGTCCATTAGTTCCCTAAATATGACTTTATAAAACATATTGAAGGGTGTTTTCACATCACAATGATTTAAAAATATTAATATTAATGTGAAAAACCTAAACAATATATTTAAAAGCTAATTGAAGACTAAAAACAAGTCATTTTACTGTTTACCAATTTGTGAGAGCATTTGGGAGACTTTTGGAGCCATATCTTCAACCGGAGATTATAGGAGCATCCACTATCCATTTCGAGTACTGTCAGAGCTAGGTAGATGCTAGAACCTTGCTCTTACACTTTATAAGTTCCATTTTTTCTTTGGAAAGGGTTTTAGGGGCCTTTGAAGAAGACCTAAACCCAAGGCACTGCTTCTGCTTCTTGCGGGACAAGCGATGTCCGATAGAAACCGCCCCTTTTCAATTTCACTCAGGCGGTGCCACCACTCTGTGCACATAGAGGAAAGGCAGTGTCGACCATGAGGTTGGAAAACTAAGTGGACAAGCCAAAATAAAATGTCTTTGATGATTTTAATGATTGAATATGATTTTGACTAGCTCATTTATTGTTTTTGGTAGGTTTTACCTGGTTAAAAATGTTTTTATGGAAAGAATGAAAACATGAGGATTGTGATTCCCTGGAAGAGGGAAATGTGGGGTGTATTCCTTCTTTGATATGTTGTGACCTCTTGAAGTTTTCCTGTACTCCGAGCATGATATCCCATGAGCACTTGCTAGAGCGTATTCTGCACCCTAAATAGCAGTACTTTGAGGTGGGATCCCATGTACTGACTGTAGAGGTAGAAGATATCTACTTTCTGATAGGATTGTCTAGGAGGGGTGGTCATGTTTCATTTACTAGTCCTCTAGGAGGAGACGTGACCACCTAGGAGATGATAAACCGTTATTGTGTGTCTGGTACTAGGATATTGGGGAAGAATATCCCCATAAAGGAAGTGGTGGATGATGCACTGCGCACTGTCCTTTTTACTATGCAGAGGCTGGCAAGAAGACAAGGGCCTCATCAGGAATCTAGGGTACATTTACTATATGCCATAGAAGCTATGGCACCCACTATCTTTAACTAGACAGAGGCACTACTTCCCATTTTCAAGGACTAGCTGACTAAATGTCGGTAAGGGGAATTGAAATAGTTTGTCTATGGATCCATTTTTTCTTGTTTATTTTTCAAGCAAGTGCCCCTCTTGAGGCCCCAAGTGATTTTTACAGAGCTAAGGCCCAGAGAGCCTCATATGTTGAGGTGGGTAGAGCTTATGGCTCATACAAGAGGTGGAAGAGTTAAAGTGAAGTATGATGCTGGATTCTTCCGCTGGCTAGATGACTAGATCCTCATGATTGGGTATTACGCATATGCGGGTACTGACCTCAGGGGTGACCTTGGTCTACCACTTCCACCTAGAGTAGTGGGGGGATATTGATAAGAAACAAGACTCTAAGATGTTGATTTTTTTTTTGTATTTTCATGTTTTATATTTTTTATAAGTAGTAACAAGACCTAAATTTTCTCATGCAGATGTTGGTATGGCACAACCTAGGGGATCATCCCCAATGGACAGGCAAATGGGAGATTAGTTTATTCATCAAGGTGATGACTAGCTAGGAGAGTTAGAGGAGAACCTAGAGATTTTAACCCTAGACATACGAGAAGTAACTATTCATGACCTCCCGATGAGGTACCAAAGGCACACTACAGGAGTGCCAAGCTGTTTCAGTCGATTGCTATGTAGAGTAGTACGGGAAGTCATGTGTTACCATGACCATCACTAGATGATGTTCTGTATGATGTAATACTGAAAGCTGAGATAGCTTCAGGATTTTGTATGATGTTGTATTTTCCAGAAATCCACCGTGCTTCAGATGAGGTCTCGTGATCATTTTTGTAAAAACATTATATATATATGTATGTATATATATATATATATATATATATATATAGATAGATAGATAGATAGATAGATAGATACAGACTCCATTACTGGTGTTTATACGTCTCAAATGGAAAATGTATTTACATGAGTTTATGTGTTATCTACTATTTATTTACAATATGAGGAACCATGTTTGATTCTCAAGTTATGTATGAGCAATATACCAGTCTAGGATATAGTTTGCTAACAAATCAGCAACTGCATTGTCTGCCTTAGGGATATGCCTATAAAGTAATGACCTAAAATGATCTTTCCAGTAGATGCACTCTCCAGAAGAGGTAGAGAAGTATGGGATTTATGATGGCATAGTCATGGTTCAAATGGAAAACTAGTAACTAGATGTCCATGTATACTACCAAATCATGAATGTCTTGATATGCAGCTTCAGTCAGTAGACCTATTACCGCCTAATACTCGGTGATGTTTTTGGTAGCTGGACCGATACAAACTGCTCCTGAACTGACTAGGTCATGTGTAGGGGAATACAGAACGCAAGCATCTAAAGCAAGGTTCGGGGTATGACAGAAAGCACTATCAGTGAAGCCATAAAAGGCCATCCGATCTACAAAACCAAAACATGGTATAAACAGTTTGGACACTAAACTCAAAACCATATTGAAAATACTAAAACACACTAAAATTAAAAAATGTACATATATACAAGGTACCCCACGCGAGTGATCTAAGCATAGTACCTCTTCAGGTACAACCCATTGCAAGGTTTCAGGAAGGGGATTCTGTCATAATCTACGAGCTCATAGGCCCCTTTCTCTAAGACCTTGGAAACGATAAAAGGACCATACCACATAGATTCGAACTTCCCTTTTCCTAGTTTATCATGTTTTTTATCGTAGTTTAGAATTAGGTAACCTTCATTAAAAACACAATGTTGGACATATTTATCATATTGCACATTGACACATTTCTTATGTGCCTCATTGACTAAGGAAGCATCTCGTCTAGTTTCATCAAGATTGTTTAGGTATTGAAATATTTCTTCCTCGATGGAAGTATTGGGGATAAGTTCAACCACAAGTTTTAAAGACGAGATCTAGAACTGAATAGGTAGGACAGCTTCTAGTCCATAAACTAACTGGAAAGGTGTAAAACTAGTCGTTGTTTTCACTAAATTCCTATAAGCCCAAAGAGATAAAAAGAGAGTATGGTGCCAGTTGGATTTATGATCTGCAACCATCCGATGCAACATAGTTTTTAAGACTTTGTTAATTTCCTCAACCTGACCATTAGCCTACTAGATAATATGGAGTTAATTTTTCATGGTGAAAACCCAGCTTGGCACTTAACCATGCCATCATCTGATTCCAGAAATGTGATCTGTGATAAATGACTACAGACTGTGGAACTCCAAACCTAGCTATTACATGATTAAATAGGAAGATGGTGGAAGTCTTACCATCCTTTTCATATGTATGTTACGATTCTTAATCCTCCCTTGTCCAATTTGGTCATATTTCTAAATTAGGAGTCATGTCTAAATCGGGAGTCCATCCAGTCTATTTTTAGTCACTAGCACCATTAGTTCCACTTGGCCTAATTGGGGCACATGTTCCAGTTACTAAAGTGTGGGGAACACTAATTGAGGTGTACTTCCACTGATTGTACTTGCATGCATCATTTTAGGAGCCTCCTAGATAAATTCCTACAATTTAGGAGCCACTGGGAGTGCTGATATCAACCTTCATCAGTTGAGCTCAGTTAGTGACTATTCAAGCTGAGTTAGGAGTCACTTACATTCAGTTCTAGTCTTCTACATTCAGTTAGCACTAGGCTTGCATGGTTGCATGCAGGAGAGGCACATTTCTCACCTACCACAGTCAGTTAGCCTCAGTCAACACTGAAGTAGACACTTGAGTTGTGTTTTAGAACTCCGTTGAACTTCGCTAATGGTTTAGACAAGGTCAGTTAACTATTGAGTCCTCCGACAGTGATTTAGACAAGGTCTTAGTTACCTACATTCAAATAGAGTATAATAAATTCAAATTTCATCATGTGGATTCAAATTGCATGTGGCTATTTAATCCATTGTAGTTCATTGTAATTATTATCTAATTACTCTTTGATTAATGAAAAGCATTCACAACTGCAAGCCATTTTTGCACTGTTTCATTCTTCAATAACTGAGTAAATTATGTGACCTATCTTGTGATTTTTGTGCTTTTCCATAGATCTATGTGCTCAATTTAATATGGTATCAGATCCTTAGTGGAAAAGGAACTTCTCCTCCTCAGATCTCCTACTGGATCATTTTTTAGTAAAATTGCTCCTTCCAACTCTCCACCAAAAGTAGAAGGTTTACCACTTCATACCCCAAGTTAAGGAATTGTTGATCAAGCTTGATCAACTATGTTGGGTGTGATGAAAACATGAAATGTGCAGGATATCGACCTTACGATGCCCCTTTTCTGTTTTTGCAGGTACAACTTCAAATGGATTCATCAGTTCTGGATTCATCAGTTCCTCTTCTCTCCCTATTCTCAAACTATTCAGAATGGAAGATGAAGATGATTGCATATCTTAAGAGACAAGATCTCTATGAGGTGTCTATTGGAATTGGTGAAGAGTCCTTTGAGAGTGAGAATGACTAGCTAAATGAATGTGATGCAACTTTTGGAACATCTTGTATGGACCTTTCTCCTAGCATGCGCCACCTCAAAAGATATGTTGAATACCCAAAGGATCTCTGGACAACATTGGACAGAACCTTTGGAATGATGTATGAGGATCATAATAGCACTTTGGAGAGCACATACAGAACCACAACCATTCTAAATCCAAAATCTCAGCCTCCACTCTCTCTGATGAATTTGTTCAAGATGAAGAAGAAGCAGAAGCTTCTACACAGTCAATTCGAACTGAAGATAGTCTCCTTGCAGTGACTCTTTCTCCTGATGCTCCAGAAGTTTATGAGATCTACGATATATCATATACTCATATGGCTGAAATAGAAGAATACATTTGAATCTCTGATATTGAAGAAAAATACTGCTGCACTTCCATGCAAACATTATCGGTGATTTTTCTTTGAATTTCGTGCAAAATTTGCTAGTAATTGCTTTCGAAAGTGAAGAGAAAATTGATTTTTATCCCTCTAATGTTGATTATGGTGTGCAAATATGTAATAACTTGGATATTTTGGAATAAATATCAGATTTATAGAGTGATCCATTCACTCCCCTTGATCTAGATCTTCCAGCAAATTCCTATAGGATTGCATGCACCAAAATTCAGAATTTTGAAGAAGAAGAAAGTTGTGCATCCACCGTCTCGATTGACCATTTATTTGGATATTATATGAACATTATTGGATATGAAATGATATTATTTAGATCTGATCTTATATTTCTTGGTTTAATATTTTAGTTTCATAAGCTTTCAGTACCGCTTGTAGCTGTTCTCATTAATTTTGTGAAGAAACAAGTACCACAAGTCTCCTACAAAACTGCTACTGGGGATTTCATTTCATTTCACAGTTTTGGATCTGTTGTGAACCTATTTATATATGATTTAATTTCTGATATGATATTATTTGGTTCATATTTTAAAATCCAAGAGGTTTTAGTCATGCTTGTAGCTTCTCTCACCAATTCCGGTGTGAAAAATCAAGTACTGCAATTTCTCTTCAAAACTGTTGCTGAGGATTTGGTGTTAGTTTCCTCTTATGAGCTTGTTGATATTTTATTTTGTGAATAATTATATATTTTTGAAACTATATCATACTATGGATCTCAAGCATTCACTCTCCACATTCCTAGTGCTTCTCTACCATTGATCACATGCTCATCTCCTCATAGAACATGTCAAGAGGAATACATTCTCCATCCGCCTAAACACTTGCTCCTAACACTTGGGGATGATTTTAACACTCATGGTTTGCTGGTCATGGCTGAAAAATATCAGTTTCTTGAGTGTTCCTCACATTTTTTGAATCCTCAAGAACCTTTTCTCACTTATCAGTCTATTTTAGTTGCTCTACATGGGTCCAGTCTTCATCCGGCAGCTGTCTATATTTCTGATTTAGTTGAGCATATCATTATTCTTCCAAAGAGGAAGATTCCTCCACACAAAATTATGGAGAGGTTCACATGCCAAGCCCAAGGATACCTCTGTGTTATCACATATATAGTAGCCAAGCTACCATATTCTATTTTTCAGAAACAATACATTTTCTAGACAGATCTCTTACACATGAGATGTTGAGATGAGCATTTTGATGAATCATGTCTATGTTAGTGGACCATTGTACTCTCCCATGTCAGGGATTATTCTTAGGACACTCATATTTGAGGACCGATGTAGCCATTTATGTCATTACAGAGCAGTCATTGATGCCCAGTTTTATATCAGTTCTTTCTCATTGGACAAATGGTGTCTCAGATGGATTATATTGCATGATTATGACTTAGCATTTTATAGTGTGTGATGGTTATTATTGCTCTTATACTGATTTTTTTGACATGAATTGACTTGTGGTATCATGATTTGGTGGTCATAATTATATGGACTTGGTTGTATCTTGTACTATGTATTTATGTCCCTACTTATACTTGGAAGTTCTTGATCTATACTTATTGGTTTTACCCTCCTTAGGGAGAATAGAGGTAGTCATTCCCACCATTGTTTTGGCTTTCTAGTGTTGGATTCATCATTCACTATCTCCACCCATCCATTACCTTCTAGATCAGTTTTCAACCCAACTGACTTCTTGACTTATGGCATGGAGGACCTTTTTCCCCGCTAGAACTTTTGTTGGACAAACCTCCCTGTTTATATTGTGTCTCAGCTCTAAGTTGGTGACAAAACTTGGCTTTGGTAAGTTGGATAGTATGCCTAAATCATTTTGGTCGGTTGTCCCAATGTTTGGCACTATGTAGAATTCCCCCTAGTCACTTAAGATGTTGTTGGCTAAAACTGAAAGCTCATGTACTACCTATGTTGAAAGTATTGAATATGCACCCATGAAAAATGAAAATTATAAAAATGTGTTTCTTAACATATGTAAAGAGGGCAAGAGCAATGAAATGCTAACATACTTCTTGAAGAGTATAAGAAAAGGTCCAAAAAAGCAATAATTAAAAATATGCTGACCTTGTAAAAATAAGTCCTGAATGAAAGCTGCGATTAGTTGTGCTTTTAAGCACTGGTGAAGTTCCAAAGGGTCATATAGGCCAAAAACGCCATGGAATAAAATGATGGTCCTAATGAACTTGGATCAATCTTAATGTAGTCCTGATGCCTAAGTTGAATAAGCACTCTCTAAACAACTCACCCATTTGTGAGGCACTGCCATTCCTTATGTTGTTGTTTGTCTGACATTGCTTATAGTGAGTATTCCCTTTCCATTATCCAAAGTGTCATGATGTTGAGTAGGAATTCATCCTTTTCCTTAGCCTTGTCATTTTCACCCTTCACCCTTCACTAGCAAATTGGCTACAGCTATGAAGTGAGTATAGTCTTGAAAGTCTAAGTCTAAGTAATAATAAATAAAGCCTTATATATGTATTGGTTGATTTACCGCCAGTGAAATTAATGCTACTTGTTTTTATTGTTACTTAAATGAGTTGTAGAGCATGTCTTAGCCTATTACACTTGCAGCAGATGGATGATAGTCTGAGTTATTATTGGTGTCTAATTAGTTACAGATTATTATATTGTTTATTGGATATGATTGATAATCAGATAGAGACCTATGAGGGGTATGAGTATACACCTTAGATGGATTTGGACTCTTTGAATCTATTGAGATTGTTTATTTCCATTTTCGGACACTTATAGATATGATCAGGCTCATTCTGCCTCTCTGATGTAGTTTTTCTTCACAGGTTGATATGTTTAAGCAGGGATATGTTTTACTTGGATCTCCTAGGGTGTTGTATAGGCATAGGGGGGTGCAGCCACTTGTTTGTACCATTGTACCCCCATCCCAGAGAGCCTGATGGGATTATTTTGGTAACATAGGCAACCTAGGAGGTTGTTTTAGCAAGATCACGTTTCTCGAGGCAGATTAAAAATGATTAAATGGCTATTGAAGAAATTGATTTGGGCTATTGAGGTAAATAAATGGCATGGAATGAGTCATAATGATGAGAGTGATGTCTCCCATACCTTCTCCAATAGTTGCAGCACCTGATTGGGCCGAAATCTATTTTTGGGCATTTTTATATTATTTTCTGGACCTTCTGGAAGGCTCACGATTTACTCAAGAAGGCATAAAGTCAACGAATTAAATTATTATATTATTTTATTGAGCCATGGGGACACCCAAAGGGATTTAGTCAAACACTCCTTGGACGCACCATGTGCTTTCATTTATTTCTTGTTGAGTGGGTTACCTTTTTATGGGTGGGTTAGTCCACTTTCGTAAATTATGGTTATATTGATCCATGTGTTGTATGTTGAGATCATCTCAACCATTGATTAGAACATTTCATCTTTTAATATTAGCCACTCATTTTGAAAGTGGTTAGGATTCGGTTATGATTGTGGTTCTCTCATTTCTATTTAAAGGAGAGAGCTTCTCATTTTTAAGGGGTCTTTGGCTCTTGGATCTGAATAATAGAAAGACTTTTTTGTGGAAATTTTTTGGATCTAATTTGCATCTGATGTTCTCAAATGGCGATTGGATAGTATTCTACTTCCTAGCATTGTGGAAATTCATGTGACATTTATATTTTTCTGCTATCATTTTTTTTCCTACAGGAGGGCATTTTGGCTGGAGCGTTTTTACAGGGGGACCTCAACTCGCTTGGTTTTCTTCGTCTTGGATCAGGGGGTTTTCATTATTTTCATTATGATCTATGATTAATTTGTTTTAATTTCTTGTATAATTTGGTTACTTTATCTTGTATTGGCAAATCTGATATTGTTGATGTTTGCTCATGCAGGATAGGGGCGCATTGGTGGCTTGTGGCTTACATCTTTCATAGAAATCATTTGGATCTGCCAAAATTGATTAGGATAGAAAAGAGAATCACTATTAAATAATTCTACAAGCATTTCCAATTAATATCTAATAGGTAAGTCTCTTCTCTTCAGATCTTATTCCATTGTACCTTGCTTTACCTCAAATTTTTCTGAAAACTCCATAAATACTAAAAACCTTAAAAAGCATTAAATTTGGGAATTTTCTGATATTTAGCCAACCCATTTCTTAGTTTCATAGATCAGGCCTCCCATTCACTAAATATACTGCAATGATGTTCAGATTCTTGCTGGTTTGACCTAGATCTAATTTTTAGCTTGAAAACTGCATAAACCCCAACTAAAAATTTGACCTGCTAGGGTTTTGACTTTTTCTAAATTTTGACTTCACATATAGATAGATCAGGTCCCACAAAGTCCAAATCACCCTCAACACTATCCATATTCTTGGCTGTTTGACCTAGATCTAAGTTTTTGATGGAAACATCCCTAGCACCCTCACTGAAAACTGGACTTTTCCAGAATTGAATTTTTCTGAAATATGATAGGCTAGGTTGATATATCAGGGCTTGAGCACTCCAGAACACCCCAAAATCTAAGCTAGTTCCTTCCAAGTTTCCCTAGATCTCAAAAATTGGTTTTCAACCCCCTAACCCCCCTCATCAAATTTCGACTTTTCTACATCTGATTTTTATTGCAATTTTCTGATTTGGGTTTGTAGATCAGTCTACCCTAATATCATTTCCCCTTCAACGCTGAGTTGATAGGATCCTGGTGGCTCCAGATCCGCAAATGTGCTTCTCCAAGCCCTAGCGCTAGCACTCCTCCTGCTGGATCTCCTATAATATGAGTCTTCCAGGACAAATCCTTTTCTAGGTCCATAGATTGGGGTATATCCTAGGTGGGTTTACTAAAACATTGTGTTGATGTTGAATCCACTTCACAATGCATTAAAGGCACTAATATCTATCTCTAACACTAGCCCTAACTTGAGCTTACTCCCATTCTCTTTTCCAACACTTATTGATAATTCAAGTCACCTATCTTTCACTAAGTCTGTTTCCCTGGTACTAGACAGTCCCAACTCTGTCTTTTCTCACCTTGTCATAGTTATGTTTCCCAAGATAGTGGTCATCCCCATCAGTTGCTAGTACCTAAACCCTAGAGTTAGGGTTTCCATTCACCTTGCACCTTACATACCTTGAAGCCCCATTTGATCTGTTTCGGTGTCTAGGTCTGATCTCTCCTATCAGGAGCAGGTCCGAGTCTCCCCCATTGTTGTCTTGGACTAGGATAACATAAAGCGAAGGCTGCCTTGATTGGCATGACAACCATCCATTTGGGATTCTAGGCAGTCGTGGTTCCACCCCTTAGTTGCTTGCCCCTCTACCATCCATCCTGGATCCACCTCACATAGGCAACTACAAGGCTGGTGATAACACTCTACACAAAATAACCAAATTGATCCTGATTATACCTACTTAATTAGAGGGGGGCCTTTTTTCCCATGTGGTTTTTTCCCCACCACCTTGTATTGAGCAGTGACTTTACTTTACTTGATGTAATGGGTGACTTATGGTCTTAGTTACCAGAGCCCACAGATTGTCTAAGTTAGCATTCATCAGGGTTGTTTGGATTATTAATCCTCCCTTGTCCAATTTGTTCATATGTCTAAATCAGGAGTCATTTCTAAATCAGGAGTCCATCCAGTCTATTTTAGTCACTAGCACCATTGGGTCCACTTTGCCTAATTGGGGCACATGTTCCAGTTACTAAAGTGTGGGGAACACTAATTGAGGCCTATTGCCAATAATTTCACTTGCATGCATTAGTTTAGGAGCCTTCTAGATCAATTCCTACAATTTAGGAGCCACTGGGAGTGTTGATACCAACCTTCATCAGTTGAGTTCAGTTAGTGACTAGTCAAGTCGAGTTAGGAGTCAGTTACATTCATTTCTAGTCCTCTACATTCAGTTAGCGCTAGGTTTGCATGGTTGCATGTAGGAGAGGTGCATTTCTCACCTACCACAGTCAGTTAACCTCAGTCAACACTGAAGTAGACACTTGAGTTGTGTTTTAGAACTCCAGTAATGGTTTAGACAAGGTTAGTTAACTATTGAGTCCTCTGAAATTGATTTAGACAAGCTCTTAGTTACCTACATTCAAGTAGAGTCTAATCAATTAGAAATTCCTCATGTGGATTCTAATTGCATGTGGCTATTTAAGCAATTGTACTTCATTGTAATTATTATCTAATTACTCTTTGATTAATGAAAAGCATGAACAACTGTAAGCCATTTTTGCACTGTTTCATTCTTTAATAACTGAGTAAATTGTGTGATCTATCTTATGAGTTGTGTGTTTGTCCATAGATATATATGCTCAATTTAATAATGTAGGCATAGCCTCATCCCATTTAGTGAAATAATCCATGGCTACTATGATGTAACCATGCCCCTCGACTGAGGTAGGCTTACAATGCATAAAATATATCCCCCATTTGGCGAAAGGTCCAACGGCAATGATGGGGTGTAGCGGACCAGGGTGGGTGCGCTTTTTTGGATAGAAATGTTGCCAAGGTGGGCATTTCTTAATAGCCTCATGACAATATTTGAATATTGAGGTCCAGAAAGAGCCAGTGCAAAGGATTTTCTGGGCTGTAGCCATCCCAAAAAGATGACCGCCACATGCTCCAGAGTGGCATTCATTGAGAACCTATTCAACCTCTTCATGGGTGAGGCATCATCAAAGAATGGAATCTATACCATGCCTATACAATGTATCATTTAGGATAACGTATTATTTTGTCTGGTGATGGATGCGACGATGATCATCATGAGATAAATCGGGCTAAAATATCTGTGTCTAGAGATAAATGATTAAATCTCCATACCACGGGTCGGTCATGCTTATAGGAACATAAATTCATCCGAGAATGAATCACTAGGCTCAAAATCCATCAAAGCAGAGGGAAGGTCACACATCAACTATGCAAATACCAATGATTTCTTCAAAGTAGATTTGGCAAACTCAAGGTCAAACTCCTGCAGGATGACAATCCAACAGGAGTATTTTCCCCCTAGCACATGACGAGTCAGGATGCAGTACATAGGGTTCTGGTCTGCAAATATCGTGGTAGTGTGAAGCAAAATGTAATGAAAAATGTTTTGGACAGAAATGCTCATAGACAGTGCTATATTCTCCACATGTGAGTATCGAGTTTCAGAATAGAGAAGATTTTTACTAGCATAGTATATCATGTGTTCTTGGCCATTATGATCCTCTTGGGCAAGAACCATTCCAATGGTAGTAGTAGAGGTAGAAAAATATAAGAGAAAATCCTTTCAATAATTCAAGGGGTGTATCACGGGTGAATGAGTCAGAGCATGCTTAATATTATCAAAGGCTCGATGGGCCTGATCATCCCAGAAGAATGGAGTGTCCTTCCTGAGGAGAAGCATATAACCGTGCGTTTTCTTAGCAAAGTTACAAACAAAATGACGAAGAAATTTTTCCTTCCCTTACAAACTTTAGAGCTCAAGGATGTTTGTTGGGGCAGGTAGGGCGAGTATAGCAGCAATATTCAATGGATCAATCTGGATGCCATCCTTAGAAACAACAAATCCTAACAGACGTCCCATCTCAACTAAAAAAACAAATTTGTGTGGGTTCAGTCATATTTTGTAATGGTGACATATCAGGAAAATGTCTCTAAGATGGTGAGGATGGTCTTCTTGTTGCTGTAAATGTGTAGGGAGATCATCAAGGTACGGCTCCATGATGTTTTTAATGTCATGAAATGCATAGGACATAGCATGCTGGAATGTGGCTCCAGTTTTCTTAAGGCCAAAGGGTATCTTCCTATAGGAGAAGGTTCCCCATGGGAATATAAATGTTGTCTTGTGTTGATCGGCAGGAAATATCTCAATCTCATTATAGCCAGAAAAGCCATCCATGAATGAGAAGATGACACTTCTGACACAGTTGTCGATACTCTGATCGATGTGCGGAGTTAGAAAATTGTCCTTAGGACAAGCTTTATTCAGGTGTTTGAAATCAATAAAGACTCTAATGGTTCCCTACTTTTTGTTCATAGGAATGATGTTAGATACCCATTTCGTTAGGGGTATAGGATAGATGAATCCTTCCTTCAGAAGTTATTCAACCTCGGCCTTGATATTCGCAACCTTGCGAGATGGACTTGATGCAATTTCTGCATGACCGGTCTGGATATGGGATAGGTTTTGAATTCATGGAACACTATAGATGGGTCTATCCCAGGAATTTCTTCATAATACCAGGTAAAAATATCTCAAAACTCCTAAAAAAGTGCTCTATATTCTTCAGTTTATTCTATTGAACAATTCTTCCCACTGTGAACATGTTCAATAGTTCCATGCTTGACCAATATGTCGATTGGAGTTGTTTTAGTAATGTTGCATAGATTGCCTTCAAAGTCAGAATATTGCAACAACAAAGGTGTTTGTGGAATGTCGACAATATCAGTACCCAAGAGAGATACAAAATCATTATCTATCGAACTGGTGTTGGGGAGGAACAAGGATCTGTGATGATGATCCTCCCATACTGATTCATTCATACTCATAATCTCCATGATAGTTTCGTCAGACAGAAAATTCTGGGAGAGATAATCTAGAGTAGGAAGATAGGGTTCTAACTAGTAGGGCAGGTAGTAAGGATCCGAAGCCACAAGATGAATATCATCTATATGATCATCGGAAATGGATTGGATAGCATCATAAAATAATTCAAGCGGGATATGGGAGTATGACTCAACAACTTTCTTACCCTTTGGATCATAGCCAAATGAGGAGATCATATTGACAATTGTCATCTCTGTGCTAGAAGGAGCTTATGGGAATATGCCCATAAGGGCAGAGTCCTTCAGCATACCTACCCCAATCGACTGATAAGGAGGGGAATGACCTAGCATAGGGATGTTATTTATTGTAGGGGTAGTAACATCCGGCGTACATAAATCAAATTGATCAATTGTCACAATATTTCCCAAATGTGGAAACTGGAGCGTTCTAAATACCATCGAAGTGACAGCAGTCATAGCATAAAACCAATTTCTTCCTATGAGAATATTGTTTTCTAATGGGGCATCCACTACTTCCACCTGAATTGAAATAGTTTTTCCCCCTAGCTCAACTCAAAGTGTTGGCATGAGACCATGAGGTTCAAAACCTATGCTATCAAAGGCTCTTAGGGTCATCAGTGATTTTGCAAGATCCGAAGAGCCAATGGCTTTCCAACAGGATAGAGACAAAACTAAGGTTGAAGTATTGAATAGTCCTAAAGATATTTTTCCCAACTACTTTTGTTATGATCTGAAAAGTGAGTTGGTGAGGTAGTACAGATTTGTGGTTCTTCGGGTTAAAATGGATCAAATTTGTGTTATTCGGGTCTAGGGATCCTAAAGCAGTTAACAAGTTTTGTGTTTCATAGGACAGCTTTGGAGTACTTCTAAGGTAGACATTACACACTGTGCCTGAGCTAGGTCTACAACAACATTATAGAACTCTGCATCTCGAGCATTGGGATTAAAAACATACTTCCTAAGAGTACTCTTGGGCGGAGACAAAATCATGTCGAGATTAGGTTTCTCGATAGCTAGGGGACCATTAGATGAGGATGTGGGAGAACCAGTGGGAGGAGATTTATCTAAAGAAGGATTTTCATTTTTCCTCTCTTCAGGTTTGTCATATGACTAAGTAGAAGTTGTTAAACTAACAGTTTTCGATTACATCATTCGAACTTCCTCTGAAGGGCCAGAATTTCCTTGATTGGACATGTGGTCTATCAGTTGTTGTTGAGAAGGAAAGGGGTTTAGTAAGAACTGTTGGCATGAGGTTACTTTTTAAAAAAATGTTAGTTTCATCATGGCAAGGACAGTCCTTTGTGAAATGATCGCCACCACACAATAGGCAGGGATATTTGGCTTTCCTTTTTCCTTTATTGTCATTATCTGAGGACGTAGGTTTGGGATTTTCCTATTGGTTTCTGGGTTTTTTATTTTTACCTTTTACCTTTTTCTTATTATCATATTATTGTGTACTTTGAATAGAATTCACCTCAGTGGAAACTGTAGAATTAGAAGGAGCAGTAGTAGAAGCACTGGGTTGCTTGGCAGATTTCACCATTGACAGGGTCTGGATTGAACCGATAACCCCATCGACAGGAGTTTTTGCAAGTGGCTTAGCCGATTCTGTGCTGGGATGAGGACATTGAGGAATAAGGTCATACCAAGTTTTGGATTGGCAATACACCAAGTCCAGATACTGAGCACAACTGAAAATATCGTGCACGATGAATAGATGAATAGATGCATTCTCTCTTGAAAATCTCATGCGTGATGAATAGATCCTTGGATTTGTCTATATTCTTCTTCATCTAGACAAGTTTGTTCAAGAGAGGTTCTATTAAACCTGAATGAAGAAATGGCTTGGCCTATGGAAGTTCTCCAAAATGGAGAATTCGGGCTATATTTAGGTGTAGGACTATCGATATGACCTTACATATGCGGATCAAAGGAAGTATCATCCATAGGATGTTGTTGAACCAAGGGATTAATATAAGAAGTGAATTGATCTCCACTTTCTACAACTATATTTTCTTCCTCATGGGAATTATTTGCAGCTCCTTTGTTGATCGCTTCCATTGGGCTTTCTCCCGTAACAGGAGGAAAATTGGGTGGCAAGCCCTAATTCCTTTTGGATCGTCTCAACTGAAACTCATCCATATTGGTATTAGTTACTAAACTAACCTAGGGTATCAAAACTAAGAACAAACACAAAACTTTCTCCTACTCAAGCTACAGGCCAACAAGCAAACTTAAATGATAGGAGGAGCTCAAATAGTCGATCTCTCACAAGGATTGTCAAGTAGGTGCAACTCGTGATACACCATAAGGCTATGTGCATAGTAATCTCCCCGAATGTTGTTCTCGGTGTATTTCTCCACATAAGACAGCCAAAGGGTTTTTCTCAGATGGATAGGGTGTCCTAGTGGGGTCTCCTAATATATGCAAGGTACATGGGAGCTCAAATAGGTAGTAGTGCTTTCTAATGCACAACCGTTCACAAGGGGCTTTCTGATATACAATCAACTACATGAAGCAACTTTCTATATACCTCACGAGTATGTGACAAGTCATTCGATATACCGAAGGAACGTGGAAGAACCACGCGAGTCTCAGGTTGTAGTATGGACAGGTAACTACAGCTCCTATGTTTAACGATGCCCAAACACGTCTCTAACCTATCACTCAAATTTCTATACAATTTTAGACCTATAACTACCGTTAATTTTAAAGTGAACGGTTAGGTGAATGCATGAAATTTTGACAGAAAAGTAAAACCATGCAAATATCAAATGCATGTTCATTCACTTTACCATTCAGATTATGCCTAATTACGAGAAGGAGAGAGAATATTTTTCGTTTCAATTTTTCTTTGAAACCAAAAACTTCTCAAACAACTACACTAAACAATTCTTTTCTGAGAAAGAAAGCAAACAACACTTCTTCAAATCAAATCTTTTGAAAGCATCCAGATAGGGTAACATCTCATTTCTAAGAAGAAAGACAAGAAGCACACAAAGGCATATTTGATATTTTTTAAATTTTTTTACATAAAGTGAAGGCTTCCTTGATTGGCATGACAACCATCCATTTGGGAATCTAGGCAGTCGTGGTTCCACCCCTTAGTTTCTTTCCCCTCTACCAACCATCCTAGATCCACCTCAAACAGGAAACTACAAGGCAGGTGATAACACTTTGCACAGAAGAACCAGATTGATCCTGATTCTACCTGCTTAATTAGAGGGGGGGATTTTTTCCCATGTGGTTTTTCCCCAGCTCCTTGTATTGAGTAGTTCCCTTACTTTAATTGATGTAATGGGTGACCTATGGTCTTAGTTACCAGGGCCCACAGATTCTCCAAGTTAGAATTCATGGGGGGTGTTTCGATTATTAATCCTCCCTTGTCCAATTTGGTCATATGTCTAAATCAGGAGTCATTTCTAAATCAAGAGTCCATCCAGTCTATTTTTAGTCACTAGCACCATTGGGTCCACTTGGCCTAACTGGGGCACATGTTCTAGTTACTAAAGTGTGGGGAACACTAATTGAGGCCTACTGCCTCTAAATTCACTTGCATGCATCAGTTTAGGAGCCTTCTAGATCAATTCCTGCAATTTAGGAGCCACTGAGAGAGTCGATACCAACCTTCATCAATTGAGTTCAGTTAGTCACTAGTCAAGCTGAGTTAGGAGTCAGTTACATTCATTTCTAGTCCTCTACATTTAGTTATCGCTAGGTTTGCATGGTTGCATGCAGGAGAGGTGCATTTCTCACCTACCATAGTCAGTTAACCTTAGTCAACACTAAAGTAGACACTTGAGTTGTGTTTTAGAACTTTGGTAATGGTTTAGACAAGGTTAGTTAACTATTGAGTCCTCCGACATTGATTTAGACAAGCTCTTAGTTACCTACATTCAAGTAGAGTCTAATCAATTTGAAATTCCTCATGTGGATTTGAATTGCATGTGGCTATTTAAGCGATTGTACTTCATTGTAATTATTATTAATTACTCTTTGATTAATGAAAAGCATTCACAGCTGCAAGCCATTTTTGTACTGTTTCATTCTTTAATAACTGAGTAAATTGTTTGATCTATCTTGTGAGTTGTGTGTTTGTCCACAGATATATATGCTCAATTTAGTAATGTAAGAATAGCCTCATCCCATTTAGTGAAATAATCCATGGCTACTATGATGTAACCATGCCCCCGGGATGAGGTAGGCTTACAATGCATAAAATCTATCCCCGATTTGGCGAAAGGGCCAACGGCCATGATGGGGTGTAGCAGACTAGGGTGGGTGCACTTTTCAGATAGAAATGTTTGCAAGGTGGGCATTTCTTAACAGCTTCATGACAATATTTGAATATTGAGGGTTAGAAATAGCCAACGCAAAGGATTTTCTGGGCTATAGCCATCCCAGAAATATGACCGCCACATGCTCCAGAGTGGCAGTCATTGAGAACCTGTCCATCCTCTACATGGGTGAGGCATCGTCAAAGAATGGAATCTATACCATACCAATACAATGTATCATTTAGGATAAGGTAGTATTTTGCGTGGTGATGGATGTGAAGACGATTGCCACGAGATAAATCATGCTGAAATATCTATTTCTAGAGATAAATGATTAAATATCCATACCAAGGGTCAGTCATGCTTATAGGAACAAAAATTCATCCGGGAATGAATCCATGGGCTCATAATCCATCAAAGCAGAGGGAAGGTCACACATCAACTATGCAAAGACCAATGATTTCTTCGAAGTAGCTTGGGAAAACTCAAGGACAAACTCCTACAAGATGACAATCCAACGGGAGTATTTTCCCCTTAGCACATGACGACTCAGGATGTAGTACATAGGGTTCTAGTCTGCAAATGCCGTGGTATCATGAAGCAAAATGTAATGAAAAACGTTTTGGACAGCAATGACCATAGCCAGTGCCATTTTCTCCACACGTGAGTATCGAGTTTTATAATTGAGAATATTCTTGCTATCATAGTTTATCACTTGTTCTTGGCCATTATGATCCTCTTATAAAAAAACCATTCCAATGGTAGTAGTAGATGCAGCAATGTATAAGAGAAAATCCTTTGAATAAACCGGGGGGTGTATCATGGGTGAATGAGTCAGAGCATGCTTAATATTATCAAAGGCTCAATGGGCCTGGTCATCTGAGAAGAATGGAGTGTCCTTCTTGAGGAGAGGCATATAATCGTGCTTTTTCTCAGCAAAGTTACAAACAAAATGAGGAAGAAAGTTTTCCTTCCCTTACAAACTTTAGAGCTCAAGGATGTTTGTTGGGGAAGGTAGGGCAAGTATAGCAGCAATATTCAATGGATCAATCTAGATTTCATCCTTAGAAACCACGAAGCCTAAGAGACATCCCCTCTCAATGTAAAAAACACATTTGTGTGGTTTTAGTCGTATTTTGTAATGGCGACATCTCAGGAAAATGTCTCTAAGATGCTGAGGATGGTCTTCTTGTTGCTGTGAATGTGCAAGGAGATCATCAAGGTATGTCTCCATGTTTTTTTAATGTCATGAAATGCATAGGATATAGCATGCTAGAATGTGGCTTCGACGTATTGAAGGCCAAAGGGTATCTTCCTATAAGTGAAGGTTCCCATAATTTCCTATAGGCGAAGGGCCAGAAGGCCAAAGGGTATCTTCCTATAGGTGAAGGGCCAGAATTTCCTTGATTGGACATCTGGTCTATCAATTGTTGTTGAGAAGGAAAGGGATCAGTAAGAACTACTGGCACGGGGTTACTTTTTTAAAACTTCTTAGTTTCATCATGGTGAGGTCCTTTGTGAAATGATTGTCACCACACAACAGGTAGGGATATTTGGGTTTCCTTTTTCCTTTATTGTCATTCTCCGAGGATGTAGGTTTGGGATTTTCCTATTGGTTTTCAGGATTTTTATTTTTACCTTTTCCCTTTTTCTTATTACCGGATGATTGTGTACTTTGAATAGCATTCACCTCAGTGGAAACTGTAGGATTAGAAGGAGCAGTAGTAGAAGCACTGGGTTGCTTGCCATATTTTACCATTAATAGGGTCTAGATTGAACCAATAACCCCATCGACAGGAGTTTCTGTAGGTGGCTTAGCCAGGTCCATGCTGGGACGAGGAGATTGAGGAATAAGGTCATACAAAGTTTTGGATTGGGAATACACCAAGTCTAGATACTAAGCGCAACTGGTATCCTACTCTTCAGTGACAGCACTGCCCATGGCCACATCTTGGGAAATGGGTGGAAACAAAGACTTTGTAAACCAATCAACTAAGAGTTGGTCTAGGATAGGAGTTTTAATGAGCCTTTTCCACCTTCTCCACTCGTGGATATGATCTGATATGTGTGTGGAGGTGTTTTGACGCAGAGAGGTCAAAAGTTCTATACCCTTTTCATAACAAATGTGTAGTTGAAATTGTGTGTGGAAGACAGTTTCCAATGAACTAAAATCCACAAACGAATGTCATGGAAGTTCAATATACCACTTCGCAGCTGTACCGATCAAAGTGTGTTGGAAGAGTATTAATGGAATAGAATCATCCATGAAGGAGTTTGACAAACAACATAGATGGAAATTCATAACATGATTTTTGGGATCATCTCCCTGCTTACCATCAAATTTTGGAATGTCTGATGGCAACTTTACTGGAATAGTAGGCCATGAATGGTTGTGTTGAATGGGGTCATTAATCAAATTGGACAAATCAAGTAAGTCCAAAGTTTCTAGGAAAGGTAACTAACGATTGGGTTCCACATACTGGTAATATTGATAAGGCATCTAACCACCAGTAGGTTCATAGGTTGATTGATATACAGGTTATTGAAACGTCTGATGAGATGATGTACTTCCTGAAGATTGAGCTGCAAGGTTAGGGCTGCCAGAGCTACCAAGGCCATTGGTATCATTAGAACCATTAGGAGGAAGACCACTGGGACCTCCAGGACCATTAGGACTACCAGGACCCCAAGGAATAATAGGAACACTAGGAGGAGGCCCACCAGAACCACCAAGAGGAGGCCCACCAAAATCACCAGGAGGAGGCCCACCAAAACCACCAGAAGGAGGACCACCAGAACCCCGAGGACCACCAAGAGGAGTACCAACCAGATCCCCAAGACCACTAGGAGGAGGGCCACCAAAACCCCTAGGACCATTAGGAAGAGGACCACCAGGACCTCCATAAGGTGGTCCTCTAGAGCCTCCAGTAGTATGAATAGGTATTTCTCCCATTGTTGGCATGTAAGACTAGTTGAGTTTCCCCCATGGTGTAAATGCATTCCTAGGGTATGGAATTATAGTGTAAGACATTCCTATAGGGGTAGGTTGATAATTCATATTCCCTACAATAATTTGGTTTTTTGGGTAACCATAACCCCATGAGGGTTGATTAACTTTAGGTTGTGCCACTAAGGGCTGACCTAAACTTGAAGGAGGGTTTTCCACATTTGTGTTGGTGGGAGGGACATATACTATGGATTGTACTACATTAGTGGTTTGCCTATTATTAGTAACAATTCCATTAGTGGGTAACGTAGGTCGCTTCAGTGGTTTCCCCCCATCGTTAGAAGGTATTGATACTACTGGAACTGAAGGTTTCCCCCTAGCCATAGAAACTATGGGATGACTGGAGACAAATCTAGAACTCAAAACTACAGGGGTGGAATGGGAAGTTTGACCTAGATTACAAGCAGTCTCACCATATGCTGGATCTAGAGAAGCTTTGATTTCATCCACAGGCCAAGGATCTGTATTACAGGGTAATCTAGCTGATATAGTTTTAGTATGTGGTGTAGGGGCAGCCAAAACTCTGTCTAGCCTTTGCATTCTCTCTTGAAAATCTCGTGCGTGATGAATAGATCCTTGGATTTGTCTATATTCTTCTTCATCTGGGCAAGTTTGTTCAAGAGAGGTTCTATTAAACCTGAATGAGGAAATGGCCTGGCTCATGGAAGTTCTCCGAAACAGAGAATCCAGGCTATATTCAGGTGGAGTAGAACTATCGATACGACCTTCCATATGCGGATGAAAGGAAGTATCATCCATAGGAGGCTGATGAACTAAGGGATTAATATAATAGGTGAGTTGATCTCCACTTTCTACAACTATATTATTTTATTCCTCATGGGAAGTAGTTGCAGCTCCTTTGTTGAAAGCTTCCATTGGGATTTCTCCCGTAACAAGGAGGAAAATCGGGTGGCAAGCCCAGATTCCTTATGGATCGTCTCAACTAAAACTTATCCATATTGGTATCAGTTACTAAACTAACCTAGGGTCTCAAAACTAAGAACACACATAAAACTTTCTCCTACTCAAGTTACAGGCCAACAAGCAAACTTAAATGATAGGAGGAGCTCAAATAGTCGGTCTCTCACCAGGATTGTCAAGTACATGCAACTCGCGACACAGCACAAGGGTACGTGCATAGAAATATCCCTGAATGTTGTTTTCAGTGTATTGCTCCACACAAGACAACTGTTGGTCTTACTGGGCAAACCCAGGTTACTTTATTATACCAACAAAACCCCTAGCTCACTGGCCCTTTCGGAAACAGACCACAGAACAGCCTGAAGTCTCACCCGAAGTGATCCTAGATGGGGTGGTTGAAGAATCAGGCTTCCTCAACCAGGTTCTGTAGCATCCTAGGTCCTCCTGAATCTAATTAACCAGCTAAATATCTCAGCAAGGGTTGTTTCTCTCTCCCTAGCTGACTCTGCTATGGGACTGAGTCTTATCGCATCACATCTTCTACGACAATGCCCAAACTTTCTCTTCTGCTCAACTCTTAACCTGCGATATCTCACACCGCAGCTCCCCCAACAGTGCAATATCGACTCTCTACACTGTGATGTTTCCTATAGTAAGACTCAATATGCTCATCAACTCTCAAGGTCCAGAGGCTTCCTCCCTAGGTATAATAGCTCGGTTAACCTTCATTAGGGTGTTAAACAAATTCACTTAAGCTTCTACCATTTAACATGCTTAGCATCAATTACGGTCAACTCGCTGAACTAAATATACAGAAGTCACTTAACACTATAGCTGTTAGCTGTCGAGAATCAAGCACTGATAAACTCATATACAGAATACTCGACACATTCAACTCGCATTTAACCTTCTATGTTACTGTAAACTGAAGGATAGCATACATACATTCATTAACTGATAAGAAAAGTTCATGTAACGGATAACAGATAGCAAATAAGTAGATCACAATCACATGAAACAGTCGCACAACACACGGATATTACGTGGTTCACTTCCAGGGGGGAAGCTACATCCATGTGAACTGTGTTTATATTATATCTTGAGAGAGTAAACACAGTTCCGCTGCAACCTCTTATGCAACATGAGATCTTTTGGGAAACTCCACACAAACAACTGGGAGCCCTTCTCTTAGATCTCTTCTCTTCCTACAATGCTTTCTTCTTACAATATACCCTTCCTCTCTCTCTCAATCCTTGCGGATTGTTACATTCATGCTCAAGGAGCCAGCCACTGGTTACGGTAAGATAACTACAGACTTAACGACATAACCAGAGCTTGACTCTTCCTCAATGTCTCACAATACTGACGACAACTAGTAACAACCCAACCAACCAACCCTTCATAATACAAAATACATGCTTAAATCGGTGGCCCGAAGGTCTCACAATGATACAAAACTGTGGGTCTATCCCAACAGTAACCCAATACCCTAACTGTGACAGTAGGCATATCTGTACTTTGAACCGCCGCTTTTTGGTCACACCGCAGCTTCCTGCAGTCTTCCGTGATTTTTGGCGTTGATCGCGGGTATGGGCGCCGCTTCCTCGGTTGCTCCCCTTCTGTCCTTTATCTTAAATACCTCAGCCCGTTGCTCCTTCTCCATTTTTTAGGGTATTTTATCCCTCCTGTCGTCGCCGCTGCCTTAAATGCAGTGGTTGATGTTAATTTTCATATGCTTATCTAAGACATCAGTATTTCATTTCATTTTCATGGAAAAAGCATATAAACAGGATCACTGAAAGATAGACCAGCACAACCATAAAAAAGGAACACAAATATTTATCCTAGGAAAACCCTAAAGGGAAAAACCCAGCAAAAGCTTCCTCAATATAGATGCCCCAAAAGGATAAAGATAAAACCAACAAGGAGATCAAAGCCTGATCCTCCTCCTTCTCCAGCTACTTCTCTTCTCCACTAATGCGCTACATAAGTGAGAGTGTGTGTGTCTCAAATGAGGAGCACTACACCTCTATTTATATTCATCCGTTCACTTAAGTTAACTCATTTGTCATGTAGGTTCGAGTTAAATCATGTAGGCTCGAGTTACACATGTAGGCTCAAGTAACCACACTGGGGTGTTGATGACCCATCTTTACAATTAGAGGGGACTACCTCATGAATCTTATTAGTTCTTTTGATTAGGAGCATCGAGGTACAATGTAATACAAGTGGTTCTCCCGGTAGGACCATCGGGGACCACAAAAAGATACATATAGAATATTCTTCAAAGTTACAATATTTCAACACTCCCCCTTAACGAGAAGGGTATTCTACAGCAACATCAGCAGGGTAACACATCTATAAATCATTGGAAGATTTTCAACATCATGTAGTCTTCATCTTCAATATTCAGTCTTCATCATTAGCAACATCTTCAGTCTTTGATCAGCAACATCTTCAGCATTTTGATCTTTCAATTAGCAACGACATCTTCAGCAGTTGGACCTTTCGATCAGCAACATCTTCAGCACTTTGATTGTTCAATCAGGAACAACATCTTCAACATTTTGACCTTTCAATCAGCAATATCTTTAGCACTTTGACTTTTCGATCAGCAACAACATCTTCAGCATTTTTTCCTTTCGATCAGCAACATCTTCAGCATTTTGACTTTTCGATCAGCAACAACATCTTCAGCACCTTGACCTTTCGATCAGCAGCAACATCTTCAGTACTTTGATCTCTCGATCAGCAATATCATCATCAACACTTTGCCCTTTCGATCATCAGCAACATCATCATCATCATATTCTGATATGTCGATCATAATCATCATCATATTCTGATATGTCGATCATAATCATCATCACATTCTGATCTTTCAATCAAAAACATCATCATAATACTCTAATCTTTCAATCAGAAACATCATCATCATACTCTGATATTTCGATCAGAAACATCATCAACATACTCTGATCTTTTGATCAAAAACATCATCATCATACTCTAATCTTTCGATCAGAAACATCATAATCATAGTGCGCCATCATCATACTCTAATCTTTAGATCAATACATCATCATCATCATACTCTGATCTTTCGATCAGTACGTCATCATCATCAGCAGCATCAACCTGCAATCCACAACTCAAAGACAAAAAGTCTTTGGATCATTTTTGGACTTAAAGTCCAGGGATGATACAATCCCACCACATTCTCGACAACCAAAGTTACCGGATTGATTATGGGAGAATCAGTCCCTATCACTTTAGGACTAAGTCCAAGGACGATGCAATCCTACCACATTCTCAAGGATTGAAGCCACCGGATTGATTACGGGAGAATCAGTCCCTATCAGTTTAGGACTATGTCCAAGGACGATGTAATCCTACCACATTCTCGAGGACCAAAGCCACCAGATTGATTAAGGGAGAATCAGTCCCTATCACTTTAGGACTATGTCCAAGGATGATGCAATCCTACCACATTCTTGAGGACTGAATCCATCGTATTGATTACGGGAGAATCAGTCCCTATCACTTTAGGATGATGCAATCCTACCACATTCTTGAGGACCTATGTCACCGGATCTATTATGGACAGATGTCCCAGGATTATACAATCCCTCTTCATTCTCAAAGACCGAGGTCTCTGTATCACTTTAGGGCAAGTTCCCATGGATGATACAATCCCACCACGTTCTCGAGGACCGAGGTCATTGGATCTATTATGGACAGATGTCCCGGGATGATACAATCCCTCTTCATTCTCAAGGACCGAGGTCTCCATATCACTTTAGGGAAAATTCCCAAGGATGATACAATCCCACTGCAACATCACTATTCCCCCTTTCGAGGAAGGCCTTTCTGAACAACACCAAGCTTGTCTTGAAAGTGTTCAAACTCTACTTGAGGCAGAGACTTCGTCAGTACATCATCATCCAAACCATCATCATCTACATCTTCAATATCTGAATACTGATCTATCACCATCTGTATCTCTAGTATGTGAATACTAAAAGCATCATCATCTATATCTTCAGTATAGAAATACTGAAAGCATGATCATCTCTATATTCAGTGTAGAAATACGGAATCACCATCTTCTGTATCTACAGTATGTAAATACTCAAATATCATCTATATCTTCAGTATGGGAATACGGAAATCATCATCATCTTTATCTTTAGTATGGGAATACTGAAATCATCATCATCTATATCTTCAGCATGGGAATACTGAAACATCATCATCTCTATATTCAGTATAGAAATACTGAATCACAATCATCTGCATCTACAGTATCATCATCTGCATCTTATCTTGTATGTAGAAATACCGGATTTCTATGTGTTACGTCGGAACACAGGGTTCTTTGTTGTCACAACTATGGTTATCACATAGAATCATTGTAGTGTCCATCTTCAAGTCAAAGAAACCTGATATCAGCTTCTGAAGCCATATGGCTTCACAACTTAGTAGAGAAATCTGCTATGTATTCTGCTTCAACCGTGCTAAGAGAAACACTAGACTATTTCCTGCTAAACCATGAACTCATAGCAGACCTCAAACAAAAGCATATACCTGATGTGCTTTTCCTATCTGAGATACTTCCAGCCAAATTGCATCTGTGTAGCCATACAATCTATACTCATGGCTACCATCATAGTATAGACCAAAGTCTATAGTCCCTTTCAAATATCTCATCACATGTTTTGCAGCTACTAGGTGAACCCGTCTTGGTTGAACAAGTTATTGAATTAAGGTGTTCACAGCAAAACAAATGTCTGTTCTGGTATTTGTTAAGTACATCAATGACCCAATGATCTATCTGTAGTGATTCACATCCACTAACTCTAATGAGTCATTAGCTAATAGCTTCAGGTTGGAGTCCATGGGTGTGGCCATGACTTTGCATTCCAACATATTGAATCTCTTCAATATCTCTACCACATACCTTCCCTGGTTGAAAAATATTCCTTCTGAACTTTTCCATACTTCCAGACCTAGGAAATAATGCATTAACCCAAGGTCTTTCATCTCAAATTCTTCTGCTAGTTTCTTCTTGCTTTCCATGATTTGTTTCTCATTCCCTGTCAAGAATAAGTCATCCACATATAGTAATAGAATGACAATTACATATTCTACAACCTTGTAGGAAAGGTTAGGATCGACTTTACTCTTGGCAAAGCCCATGCTCATCAGGAAACTAACTATTCTTCCATACCAAGCTCTGGGAGCTTGCTTCAAGCCATAGAGGGCCTTCTTCAACTTGCATACTTGATTCCATCTGTCTTCAACTTCAAATCCTCATGACTATTCGATGTAAAACTCTTCCTCAATCATACCATTAAGGAAGGCTTGTCTTTACTTCATCATGGAAGAAATTACCATGATAGTTTTAAAGGAAGTGTACCTTGCTTCCTAGAGTAAGTGTCTCTTCAGAATTAATAGCCACAACTCTTACCTTACTTCTATTAGCAACATATATTATCTTGGAAATCCATTTGGAAGATACCACATTCTTGCTTTCTGGTTTGAGTACTATATCCCAAACATCATTCTAGTATCATAACATCTTCTATGAGTTTGTCTTCTCAGGTCATCAACATATCCTAGTCTTCTGCATTCAACCTTGAAGGTTGGAACCCACTTTACTCTTGGTAAATTCTCTATCCATCACAAATATATCCATCATGTTGTACCATGTCGAACTCGGATATAATTCTCTGTAGTCACTCCCCCTGAAGTGGAGTATCATCTTCCCTCTTCATTCTGTACAGGTGGTTCTATGCTTGATATATACTGGTCAATAGAGTATGTGATGTCATAGTCTATTCTTTCTGGGGAGAATCATGAACCTTGCTTTGTACACTTATTCCATCATATCATATACATCATTTCCCATGATCAACTATTATTCTTTGATCATAGCTTCTTTCATAGCCTTCTTTTCTTCATCTTGAGTTATCTCTTGTACCCATGGTGGTCTTCATCCTTCAAGGTGGATCTACCACTCTCTGAAGCTCTTTCTTCCATCATGGTGTCTCTGAACCTGGGAGCTTTAGATTCATGCTTATTGGAGTGAATATTGAATTGTCATCACTTGTTCTTCGGAAAAAGTCTCATCCTTCTTTTCTTGTAGGAGGTTGTTCATGACCTTTTGTAAACTTTCTAGATGCCTTCCATCTCCACCATGACATTATTGAGATTGTGCACTAATCCAATATGTCAGCAAAGAGGTTTGATAAGTAGCAATGGAGAGTTGTATAGAACCATGAGATACTTACCCATCACATGCATATTAGTAGTATATAGTCATTAATGCAAACAATCTATCATGCATAACACATCAACTGAATATAATCAAATGTATAACAAAACAATATCATGAAATGACAATTGAATACTTATCTTTATTTGTTTCATGGGTATACTCCTTCTTGAGTCTTTAGCTTCATCGTCATCTTCATTAATGATAGCATCATTTCTTACCCAAATGCTGAGGTGGATAAGAAGTTCTTCAAGATTTGAGATCTTCATATTCCTCATTGATTGAGGGATCTTCTTTGGAAGGTGAGAGCTTGATCTTCAGAGACGAGCTTCTTCTTGTTCCCAAAGTCTGCTAAAAGTAATCACTTCCTTCTGGAACACATTCCTTGAATGAATGAATTCCATGATCCTGGGAGGCCATTCAAGGTGGCCATCG
>LPNX010673768.1:894634-949870 GCA_001517045.1 Pseudotsuga menziesii | reverse complement strand
CCGCTTGAATTTGTTCTTTGATTTGAGAGATCCTTATGACTGCATGGTCTCTGCATTCTGGATCTTCACATTCTTCAGCTGGTTTCTTAAGGTCATATTCAGATCTATGTTCTTCCCTTTAAATATATTGTTCAAGGACTCAAACCTCATCGATTTCTTTAGGGAAGACACTTGTAGTACAAGTTTATTTGTGACTGAATCATCAATGATCTTCTGGGCTTTGACCAAATTCTTCTTGTGAAAGGCTTCTAGCCTCATCTCCCTCTGAAACTGGAACCTCTATGCTCATGTAGGTGTCCAATCCATTTTCTTCAGAGAGATCGTATACTTCTAGGCTTGGAATTTGTCAACCTCACCAAGCTTATCATCAAGCTAATGTGATATATCACTTTGAAATGAGAACCTCAAATGAACATAGCAAAGGATTAGATCTTACCGATTTGAGGTGTTCGTCCTGGTTCCGGAGCTGGCTGATCTAGGGTTTGTCACAGAAACCCTAATTTCAAAACTTGGAATCTTTCATATCTGATTGGATAGACAGATATATCTCTTCAAATGGAGTTGTCCAATGTACTCCATTTCTGAAAACAGTGGAGGGAAGCTCCCGGAACAGGAAGCCCTAATTTTCCAATTTCTTCTGCAGAAATTCCTGTTACTGTTTCTGTGATATCTCTGCCATTTCTGCTCCTCTATGTCTGAAATTTTGTAATGAGGTAAAATAACATGTCTCGGATCCAACACCATAGGTTTCATCAGAATTGGTTTCACCATTTGGGATTTATGATCCTTTTCCCAAGGTGACCTATTACAAGACTGTTTAGAACAGCAAAGTTGTACGGAATGCCACGTGTCACCGGTTCATCTTCTGAGTCTGATATTTGGACCACCAAAATTAAAGTACGTGACCTTTTTGGAACATCTTCAGTAATTCCATTTGGACCTATGTAGCCCAATATATTGCAATTCTCCCCAGGTGTCCTATTTATGGATGAATTCTGGAAGAGGCTGGAACCCTACCTTGGAGAGAACATATCTCCTGGAATACAGCCAATATAAGGATGAATATTGGACACAGTGTTCATTAGGATGTTATTTTCGGCCCCTGAAATTTTCAGCTCCGGATCCTTCTTCAATCTCGAAATATAGCGAATGTACCAAAACGTATCAGTTTTAGTATTTAGGGTTTTTCTAGCTCGGGGTCAAACTAGGGTTTGACTTTCCCGTAGTTTCACCCAACCAAATTTCTTGATCCAGGTCTCTAAACTTCAGTTTTTATGAGGAGAAAAATCCTATGCTATTCTCACTCAAAAATTCCTCTTCTGTAGAAAGCCCTAATTTCCACATCGAAAACTGAAAATACTCGGAATCGAATTCTGCTTCGACAAAAAGATGTGCCCTTCAATGGAGAGTCATCCTAGCATAATTTTGTTGATGGATTGTGGAGAGAGACCCAAAAATTAAGAAGCCCTAGATTCTACAGCTGCACAATGTCTTCTTCTCACGTTAGCTCTGATACCATGATAAATTTTCATATGCTTATCTAAGACATCAGTATTTCATTTCATTTTCATGACAAAAGCATATAAACAGGATCACTGAAAGATAGACAAGCACAACCATAAAAAAGTAACACAAAGATTTATCCTGGGAAAACCATAAAGGGAAAAACCCATCAAAATATTCCTCAATATAGATGCCCCAAAAAGATAAAATATAAAACCAGCAAGGAGATCAAAGCCTGATCCTCCTCCTTCTCCAGCTACTTCTCTGCTCCACTAATGTGCTACATAAGTGAGAGTGTGTGTGTCTCAAATGAGGAGCACTACACCTATATTTATATTCATCCGTTCACTTAATTTAACTCATTTGTCATGTAGGATCGAGTTAAATCATGTAGGCTCGAGTTACACATGAAGGCTCAAGTAACCACACTGGGGTGCTGATGACCCACCTTTACAATTAGAGGGGACTACCTCATGACTCTTATTAGTTCTTCCGATTAGGAGCATCGGGGTACAATGTAATACAAGTCGTTCTCCCGGTAGGACCATCAGGGACCACAAAAAGATACATATAGAATATTCTTCAAAGTTACAATATTTCAACAGTTGAGCTCTCTTCTTGGCCGCTTCAAGTACTATTTCCTTTGACTTCCTTGTTCCGACCGCCATGATTTCTGGCCCGCGATCCGCGGCAGGAAAATCACTACGGCATCATACCTTTATTGCATCTCTTATATCGCTAGCTTATCGGCATCACCAAATCTGTCTTTCCTCCAAAAATTGTCCATCTTCTACCAAAAATAGTAGCTTTTCCTATAGCTGCAGGGCCCTACTCCAACAACAACCAAAGGATTTTTCTTAGATGGACAGGGTGTTCTAGTGGTGTCTCCTAATATACGCAAGGTACATGGGAGCTCAAATCGGTAGTGGTGTTGTCTAATGCATAGTCATTCACAAGGGGCCTTCTAATATGCAATCGAGTACATGAAGTAACTTTCTATATACCTCAATGGTACGTGAAAGGTCATTCGATATACCAAAAGAATGTGGAAGAACCGCGCGAGTCCTGAGTTGTAGTGCAGACAGGTAACGACAGCTCCTACATTTAATGACACATGAACACGTCTCTAACGTATCACTCAAACTTCTAAACAATTTTAGACCCATAAATACCATTAATTTCAAAGTGAATGGTTAGGTGAATGCATGAAATTTTGATAGAAAAGTAAAATCATGCAAATATGAAATGCACGTTCATTCACTTTACCATTCAGATTATGCCTAATTACAGGAAGGAGAGAGAATATTTTTCTTTTCAATTTTGCTTTGAAATGAAAAAATTCTCAAACAGCTATACTAAAAAGTTCTTTTCCAAGAAAGAAAGTAAACAACACTTCTTCAAATCAAATCTTTTGAAAGCATGCAAATAGGGTAAGATCTCATTTCTAAGAAGAAAGACAAGAAGCACACAAAGGCATATTCGATATTTTTTAATTTTTTTTACATAAAGTGAAGGATTCCTTGATTGGCATGACAACCATCCATTTGGGAGTCTAGGCAGTTGTAGTTCCACCCCTTAGTTGCTTGCCCCTCTACCATCCATCCTAGATCCACCTCACACAGGAAACTACAAGGCAGGTGATAACACTCTGCACAGAAGAACCAAATTGATCCTGATTCTACTTGCCTAATTAGAGGGGGGGGGCTTTTTCCCATGTGGTTTTTTCCCTAGCTCCTTTAATTGAGCAGTTACTTTACTTTACTTGATGTAATGGGTGACCTATGGTCTTAGTTACTAGGGCCCACATATTTTCCAAGTTAGCATTCATGGGGGCTGTTTGGATTATTAATCCTCCCTTATCCAATTTGGTCATATGTCTAAATTAGCAGTCATTTCTAAATCGGGAGTCCATCCAGTCTATTTTTAGTCACTAGCACCATTGGGTCCACTTGGCATAATTGGGGCACATGTTCCAGTTACTAAAGTGTGTGGAACACTAATTAAGGCCTACTGCCACTAATTTCACTTGCATGCATCATTTTAGGAGCCTTCTCAATCAATTCCTACAATTTAGGAGCCACTGGGAGTGTCG
Organism: Pseudotsuga menziesii; assembly: GCA_001517045.1. Taxonomy (NCBI): domain Eukaryota; kingdom Viridiplantae; phylum Streptophyta; class Pinopsida; order Pinales; family Pinaceae; genus Pseudotsuga; species Pseudotsuga menziesii. The sequence continues at coordinate 946,275 of LPNX010673768.1, read as the reverse complement.
ATACCAACCTTCATCAATTGACTTCAGTTAGTGACTAGTCAAGCTGAGTTAGGAGTTAGTTACATTCATTTCTAGTCCTCTACAATCAGTTAGTGCTAGGTTTTCATGGCTGTATGCAAGAGAGTTGCATTTATCACCTACCACAGTCAGTTAACCTCATTCAACACTATAGTAGACACTTGAGTTGTGTTTTAGAACTCCCGTAATGGTTTAGAGAAGGTTGGTTAACTATTGAATCCTTCGACATTGATTTAGACAAGCTCTTAGTTACCTACATTCAAGTAGAGTCTAATCAATTCGAAATTCCTCATGTGGATTCGAATTGCATATGGCCATTTAAGCAATTGTACTTCATTGTAATTATTATCTAATTACTCTTTGATTAATGAAAAGCACTCACAGATGCAAGCCATTTTTGCATTGTTTCATTCTTTAATAACTGAGTAAATTGTGTGATCTATATTGTGAGTTGTCTGTTTGTCCACAGATATATGTGCTCAATTTAATAATGTAGGCATAGCCTCATCCCATTTAGTGAAATAATCCATGGCTACTATGATGTAACCATGCCCCCTGGCTGAGGTAGGCTTACAATGCATAAAATCTATCCCCCATTTGGTGAAAGGGCCAACGACAATGATGGGGTGTAGCGGACCAGGTGGGAGCGCTTTCTCGGATAGAAATGTTGGCAAGGTGGGAATTTCTTAACAGCCTCATGACAATATTTGAAGATTGAGGGCTAGAAATAGCTAGCGCAAAGGATTTTGTAGGTTGTAGACATCCCAAAAAGATGACCACCACATGCTCCAGAGTGGCAGTCATTGAGAACCTGTTCAGCCTCTTCATGGGTGAGGCATCATCGAAGAATGGAATCTATACCATGCCTATACAAAGTATCATTTAGGATAAGGTAGTATTTTGTGTGGTCATGGATGCGACGATGATCGTCACGAGATAAATTGGGCTGAAATCTCTGTGTCTAGAGATAAATGATTAAATCTCCATACCACGGGTCAGTCATGCTTATAGGAACAGAAATTCATCCAGGAATGAATCGTTGGGCTTAGAATCCATCAAAGAAGAGGGAAGGTCACACATCAACTATGCAAAGACCAATTATTTCTTCGAAGTAGCTTTGGCAAACTCCAGGTCAAAATCCTGCAGGATGACAATCCAACGAGAGTATTTTCCCTATAGCACATGACGAGTTAGGATGTAGTACATAGGGTTATAGTCTGCAAATACCATGGTAGTGCGAAGAAAAATGTAATGAAAAACATTTTGGACAGCAATGACCGTAGCCAATGCTATATTCTCCACACGTGAGTATCGAGTTTCAGAATCAAGAATATTCTTACTAGCATAGTATATCATGTGTTCTTGGCTATTATGATCCTCTTAGGCAAAAACCATTCCAATGGTAGTAGTAGAGGCAGCAACATACAAGAGAAAATCCTTTGAATAATATGGGGCATGTATCACAGGTGAATGAGTCAGAGCATGCTTAATATTATCAAAGGCTCGATGGGCCCGGTCATCCCAGAAGAATGGAGTTTCCTTATTGAGGAGAAGCATATAACCGTGCATTTTCTCAACAAATTTACAAACAAAACAACGAAGAAAGTTTTCCTTCCCTTACAAACTTTAGAGCTCAAGGATGTTTGTTGGGGTAGGTAGGGTGAGTATAGCAGCAATATTCAATGGATCAATCCGGATGCCATCCTTAGAAACCACGAATACTAAGAGATGTCTCGTCTCAACACAAAAAACACTTTTGTGTGGGTTCAGTCGTATTTTGTAATGGCGACATATCAGGAAAATGTCTCTAAGATGTTAAGGATGGTATTCTTGTTGCTATCAATGTGTAGGGATATCATCAAGGTACGGCTCCACGATTTTTTTAATGTCATGAAATGCATATGACATAGCATGCTAGAATGTGGCTCCGGTGTTCTTAAGGCCAAAGGGTATCTTCCTATAGGAAAAGGTTCCCCATGGGCATATAAATTTCCTCTTGTGTTGATCGGTAGAAAATATCTCAATCTGATTATAGCCAGAAAATCCATCCATGAATGAGAAGATGACACTTCTAACACAGTTGTCAATAATCTGATCGATGTGTGGAGTTAGAAAATTGTCCTTACAACAAGATTTATTTAGGTCTTTGAAATCTATACAGACTCTAATGGTTCCCTGCTTTTTGTTCATAGGAACGATGTTAGATACCCATTTCGTTAGGGGTACAGGATAGATGAATCCTTCCTTCAGAAGTTATTCGACCTTGTCTTTGATATTCTCTACCTTCCGAGGATGGACTTGATGCAATTTCTACCTGACCAATCTGGTTGTGGGATAGGTTTTGATTGTATGGACCACGATAGATGGGTCTATCCCAGGATTTTCTTCATAAGACCAGGAAAAAATCTCTTAGAACTCCTTAAAAAGTGCTCTATATTCTTTAGTTTCTTCTATTGAACAATTCTTCCTAATGTGAACATGTTCAATAGTTCTAGGCTTGACCGATATGTCGATTGGATTTGTTTTAGTAATGTTGGCATAGATTGCCTTCAGAGTCAGAATATTGCAACAACATAGGTGTTTGCAGAATGTCGACAATATTAGTACCCAAGAGAGATACAAAATCATTATCTATCGAACTGGTGTTGGGGAGGAACGAGGATCTATGAAGATGATCCTCCCATACTGATTCATTCATACTCATATCTCCATGATAGTTTCATTTGACAGAAAATTTTGGGAGAGGTAATCTACAGTAGGAAGAGAGGATTCTAACCAGTAGGGTAGGTAGTAAGGATTCGAAGCCACAAGATGAATATCATCTGTATGATCATTGAAAACAGATTGGACAGCATCATAAACTGATTCAGGCGGGCTGTGGGTGGATGAATCAACAAATTTCTTACCCTTGGGATCATATCCAAATGAGGAGATCATATTGATAGTTGTCATATCTATGCTAGAAGAGCTGATGGGAATACGCCCATAAGGGCAGATTCCTTCAGCATACCTACCCCAATCGACGGATACGGAGGAGGGGACTGACCTAGCATAGGGATGTTATTTGTTGTAGGCGTAGTAACATCCGGATTATAGAAATCAAGTTGATCAATTGTCACAATATTTCCCAAATGTGGAAACTGGAGCGTTTTAAATACCGTCAAAGCGACAACAGTCATAGCATAAAACCAATTTCTTCCTAGAAGAAGATTGTTGTCTAACAAAGCATCCACTACTTCCACTTGAATGGAAATATTTTTCCCCCTAGCTCAACTAAAAGTGTTGGAATGAGACAATGGGGTTCGAAACCTATGCCATCAAAGGCTCTTAGGGTCATCTGTGATTTTGCAAGCTCGGGAGAGCCAATGGCTTTCCAACAGGATAGAGACAAAACTGAGGTTGAAGCACCTTCATATAGAATAGTCCTAAAGATCTTTTTCCCAACTACTTTTGTTATGATCTGATAATTGATTCGGTGAGGTAGTATAAATTTGGGGTTCTCCGAGTTAAAATGGATCAAATTTTTGTTATCCGAGTCTAGGGCTCCTAAAGCTGTTAACAAGTTTTTGTGTTGCATAGGACAGCTTTGGAGTACTTCTAAGGTAGGCATTACACACAGTTCCTGAGCGAGGTCTTCAATGACATTATAGAACTCTGTAGCTTGGCCATTGGGATCAAAAACATATTTCCTAAGAGTACTCTTGGGAGGACACAAAATCATTTCGAGATTAGGTTTCTCGATAGTTACGGGACCATTAGACAAGGATGTGAGAGAACCAATGGGAGGAGGTTTATCTAGAGAAGGATTTTCATTTTTATGCTCTTCAGGTTTGTCATATGACTGAGTATGAGTTGTTAAACTAACAGTTTTTTATGACATCATTCAGACTTCCTCTGAAGGGCCAGAATTTCCTTGATTGGACATGTGGTCTATCAGTTGTTCTTGAGAAGTAAAGAGATCAGTAAGAAATACTGGCACATGGTTACTTTTTAAAAAATTGTTAGTTTCATCACGGCGAGGACATTCCTTCATGAAATGATCGCCACCACACAACAGGCAGGGATATTTGGGTTTCCTTTTTCCTTTATTGTCATTCTCCGAGGACATAGGTTTGGGATTTTCCTATTGGTTTCTGAGTTTTTTATTTTTACCTTTTCCCTTTTTCTTATTACCGAATGATTGCATACTTTGAATAGCATTCACCTCGGTAGAAACCATAGGATCAGAAGGAGCAGTAGTAGAAGCACTGGGTTTCTTGGCATATTTTACCATTTACAGGGTCTGGATTGAACCGATAACCCCATCGATAGGATTTTCTGCAGGTGGCTTAGCCGGGTCCGTGCTGGGACGAGGAGATTGAGGAATAAGGTCATACAAAGTTTCAGATTGGGAATACACCAATTCTAGATACTGAGCACAACTAATAGCCTACTCTTCAGTGACAGCACTGCCCATGGCCACATCTTAGGAAATGGGTGGCAACAAAGACTTCATAAACCAATCAGCTAAGAGTTGGTCCAGCATAGTAGCTTTAATGAGCCTTATCTGCCTTCTCCACTCATGGATATGATCTGATATGTGTGTGGAGGTGTTTTGACGTAGAGAGGTCAAAAGGTCTGTACCCATTTCATAATGAATGGTTAGCTGAAAGTGTGTGAGGAAGACAGTTTCCAATGAACTAAAATCTACAAACGAATGTCGTGGAACTTCAATATACCACTTCATGGCTGTACCGGTCAAAGTGTGCTGGAAGAGTATTAATCAAATAGAATCGTCCATGAAGGAGTTTGATGAATAGCATAGATGGAAATTCATAATGTGATTTTTTGGATCATCTCCCTGCTGACCATTGAATTTTGGAATGTCTGATGGCAACTTTACTGGAATAGCAGGCCATGAATGGTTGTGTTGAATGGGGCCATTAATCAACTTGGACAAATCGGGTAAGTCTAAAGTTGCTAGGAAAGGTAAGTAATGATTGGGTTCCACATACTAGTAATATTGATAAGGTATCTAACCACCAGTAGGGTCGTAGGTTAATTGATATACAAGTTATTGAAATGTCTGATGAGATTATGTACTTCTCCAAGATTGACCTCCACGGTTAGGGCCGCCAGAGCTACCATGGACATTGGTACCATTAGGACCATTAGGAGGAGGACCGCTGGGACCTCCGAGACCGTTAGGACCGCCAGGACCCCCAAGACTACCAGGACCACCAGGAGGAGACCCACTAGAACCACCAAGAGGAGGGCCACCATGAGGAGGCCCACCAAAACCACCAAGAGGAGGCCCACCAAAACCACCAGGAGGAATACCACCAAAAACCCAAGGACCAACAGGAGGAGTACCACCCAGACCCCCAGGAACACTAGGAGGAGGGCCACCAAAACCCCCAGGACCACCAGGACCCCTAGGAGGAGGACCTCCATAAGGTGGTCTTCTAGCACCTCCAGTAGTATGAATAGGTATTCCTCCCATTGCTGGCATGTAAGACCATTTGGGTTTCCCCCACGGTGTAAATGCATTCCTAGGGTATGGAATTCTAGTGTAAGACATTCCTATAGGGGTAGGTTGATAATTCATCTTCCCTATAGGAATTTGGTTTGCTGGGTAACCATAACCCCATGAGGGTTGATTAACTGCAGGTTGTGCCACTAAGGGCTGACCTGAACTTGAAGGAGGGTTTTCCACATTTTTGTTGGTGGGAGGGAGATATACTGTGGATTGTTCTACATTAGTGTTTTTCCTATTATTAGTAACAATTCCATTAGTGGGTAATGTAGGTCTCTTCGGGGGTTTCCCCCCAGTGTTAGAAGGTACTAATACTACTGGAATTGAAGGTTTCCCCCCAGCCATAGAAAGTATGCGATGACTGGAGACAAACCTAGAACTCAAAACTACAGGGGAGAAATGGGAAGTTTGACCTGGATTACGAGTAGTCTCACCATATCCTGGATCTGGAGAAGCTTTGATTTCAGCCATAAGCCAAGGATATGTATTATGGGGTAATCTAGCTGATATAGTTTCAGTATGTGGTGCAGGTGCGGCCAAAACTCTATCTAGCCTTTGCATTATATCTTGAAAATCTCATGTACAATGCATAGATGCTTGGATTTGTCTATATTCTTCATCATCTAGACAATTTTGTTCAAGAGAGGTTCTATTAAACCTAAATGAGGAATTGGCCTGGCCCATGGAAATTCTCCAAAATGGAGAATCCGGGCTATATTCAAGTGGAGCAGGACTATCGATACGACCTTCTATATGCGGATGAAAGGAAGTATCATCCATAGGAGGCTATTGAACCAAGCGATTAATATAAGAAGTGAATTGATATCCACTTTCTACAACTATATTTTATTCCTCATGGGAAGTAGTTGCAACTCCTTTGTCGATGGATTCCATTGGGCTTTCTCCCGTAAAAGAAGGAAAATCGGGTGGTAAGCCCTAATTCCTTCTAGATCGTCTCATCTAAAACTCATCCATATTGGTATCAGTTATTAAACTAACCTAGGTTCTCAAAACTAAGAACACACATAAAACTTTCTCCTACTCAAGCTACAGGCCAACAAGCAAACTTAAATGATAGGAAGAGTTCAAATAGTCGGTCTCTCACCAGGATTGTCAAGTAGGTGCAACTCATGATACACCACAAGGTTATGTGCATAGTAATCTCCCTGAATTTCATTTTTGGTGTATTGCTCCACACAAGATGGAAAAAGGGTTTTTCTCAGATGGACAGGGTGTCCTAGTGGGGTCTCCTAATATACGCAAGGTACATGGGAGCTCAAATTAGTAGTAGTGTTGTCTAATGCACACCGTTCACAAGGGGCCTTCTAATATACAATCGAGTACGTGAAGTAACTTTCTATATACCTCAAGGGTACGTGAAAGGTCGTTCGATATACCGAAGGAACGTGGAAGAACCGCCCGAGTCCTGGGTTGTAGTGCGGACAGGTAACGATAGCTCCTACGTTTAACAACGCCCAAACATGTCTCTAACCTATCACTCAAATTTCTATACAATTTTAGACCTATAACTACCTTTAATTTTAAAGTGAACGGTTAGGTGAGTGCATGCAATTTTGACAGAAAAGTAAAACCATGCAAATATGAAATGCACGTTCATTCACTTTACCATTCAGATTATGCCTAATTATGGGAAGGAGAGAGAATATTTTTCTTTTCAATTTTGCTTTGAAACCAAAAAAATCTCAAACAACTACACTAAACAATTTTCCATATTCGATATTTTTTAAAAAAAATTATTAAACTGGAAAGATCTAATTTAAAACTACCAATATTTTTTCTTTTGATGAGATGATAAAATGAACTAAAGGGAAGAAAAATGGAGATCCGAAAGCTTATGAGGCTAATCAGAGGTCCAACAATTCATCCTCAAATAACGATATAAATGAATCTCAACCAAAAAAATTTCTTTTTCAGAGTAAAAAGAAGTCCTTCACTATCTTAACGAAAAAACGGAAACAAACAAACCGATCAAACAGGTCTTTCTTTTTAGCATTATCCAATAGCAGGAAGAGATCTAATTGGGAAAAATATTTCAATAACTCCTTTCAAAATAGCCAAACTTGTTATATTTTTATCATTCAAGCTAGCATTATGATCTTAGGATCTTTAACTCAGAGAATAACATGCACAGCAATAAAACACAAGAGACAAGAGACACAAAGAATTTTCCTCGGGGAAACCATAAAGGAGAAAACCCTGCAACTTCCTAAGAGATAGAATCAGCACCAAAATAGAAAATCCCAAAATAGTAAGATGATCTCCACAGCTTTTGTCTCTCTCTCTCACACTAAGAGAGATTATCCTCTCTCACTCATGCACCCTAATGAGTGAGTGAAAGTGTTGTATGAGTGAGATAAATAGAGAGACTCACCCTCTATTTATATTCTTTCATTCACTTCAAGTGCACTCCAACATGTCGGCCTCACTTAACAATTACTTACTGGAGCCGATATCTCTAGGAGTGTCTAATAACCCTAATGCCCCACAATTTGTGGGGACTTTTCCCTCTGATCAATAAGGAGGGGTAACCTTGAATAGATGATGGGGACTATTGCCTCAACTTACAATGACTCACCTAGTGTCAACTTCTCTAGGATAGTCTAATAACCCTAGGGCACCACAACTATGGGGAATTTAACCCTTGGCCAATAGGAGGGTTACCCACAATGACTTGACATGACTTTCACATTATAGAAACTTCTCGATCAGAACATTGGGGTATGACATGACTCAAATACATCCCAGATTAAACATCGGGTTACAATACATAAGAAATACCGATGAATACATTCCAAAGTTACAAATACATCAACACTCCCTCTTAACTAGGAAGGTATTCTCTCGACATAATTTATCAGCACAAGTCTTCTTCTTTGTATCATCTGAATCATCATCAAGTTCTCATCATCTTCATCCTCAAGTCATCTTCATCTTCAAGTCATCTTCATCTGGATCTAGATCATCACTCGATCTGGATCATCATCACTGGATCTGGATCATCACTCGATCTGGATCATCATCAAGTCTATATCATCACTATTGGATCATCAAGTCTAGATCATTACTTGATCTGGATCATCACTGAAGCTATATCATCATCACATCTGGATCGTCACTTGATCTAGATCATCATCAAGTCTGGATCATCACATCCTGATCACTTGATCTAGATCATCATCAAGTTTGGATCATCATCACAGTTGGATCATCACTTAATCTGGATCGTCATCAAGTCTGGATCAACACATCTGGATCACTTGATCTGGATCATCATCAAGTCTGGATCATCATCATATGCTATCTCATAATGGTGCTATCTCGATTCTTCTCATCGCAGGAAGTTCTACAGGGTCAATCCTGTAGGCCTACCCTTCATGTAAGTTTTCATCAGTGCTTATATCTGACACTTAAGTCAGAATGGCCCACCCAACTCTTACATTTGACCTCATCTTGTCAAAAAGGCATGCCCAACAGTCATATCTAACCTCATCTTGTCAAAAAGGCCCAGCACTCACATCTGACCTACTCATCATAATGGCTATGGATCTCAGCACTCATATCTGACATGGAAGGAACCAATCCTCTCACCATGATAGAATGGCTCAACCCTTAAATTTGACCATGGAAGGAAGAAATCCTCTCACCATGTTAGAATGGATATGGATCTCAACACTCATATCTGACATGGAAAGAACCAATCCTCTCATGATGATAGAATGGCTCAGCCCTTACATTTGACCATGGAAGGAACCAATCCTCTCACCATGTCAGAATGGCTATGAGACTCATCACTTTACCTTGGAGGAAACCTCTATCTGGAGACTACCAGGATTCTCTATGAAGTACTCGAACTTCACCCTAGCCAATGTCTTCATCAATACATCAGCTATCTATTCCTTCATCCCAACATACTGGAGCTTCACTGCTCCCCTCTGCACCATATCCCTGATACAGTGATACTTGATCTCGATATGCTTCGAATTGTCATGGAACACTGGATTATCTGACAACTTCACACAAATTTGGTTGTCACAAGTAGCATCCAACTGGAGATCAAATATATTAGACGGTAGCTTTCACAGCCATACTACCTCACAACTAGCTGAATAAGCTACGACATACTCTGCTTTAGCTGTACTCAGTGCCACATAGGATTGGTTCCTGCTAAACCAAGAGATCACACCTGATCCCATACTAAAGAAACACCCTAAAGTGCTCTTCCTATCAATGGCACTGCCTGCTCAATATGAATCCACATAATATTTTGATTTTCCTTGAACTTGAGCCCATAATAAACTGTACCCTTCAGGTACCTTACTGCATGCTTTGAAACCATCAGGCGAACATGTCTCAATGTTTTCACATCAAAGAAAATATTCGGTCTCGTATTCGTCAGGTACATCAAGGAACCAATCATTTGATGATACATCATAGCATCAACTGTCTCTGATGAAGCAACACTCAATAGCTTCAAGTTCGATGCCATAGGTGTGGTCATGCAGTCCATCATCCTAAACCTCTTCAGGATCTCTACTGCATACTTCCTTTGTCCACACCTCCATTCCTAGAAGATAGTGCATCGACACATAACAGGAGCATCACTGGTCTTCCACCTCCAACCTTGAAGCAAAGGTTGGAATCCACTTTACTCTCAGTAAATCCTAGAGTCATCAGTAATCTATCCATCCTATCATACCATGTCAAACCTCAAGATCTTATGTACTCCCTCTGAAGCAGAGCATCATACTCCCTCTGTCTTCTATACTCTATGCACTGAAGCATTCTGTACTGGAGTGACAAGTAGCTGATGATAATATTCTATGTATCCATATAGTGTATAGAATTTCATCTTCAACCTTGTAGCAAAGGTTAATATCTTCATCAAGCTGGCTGCAATTGTCTATTTGTATTTTATTCCTTCTCTCCATGAGAAGCCTCGTGCTACGAATATTGCTTTGTATGATGTTTCCATCTACTACATGATGGAACTACGAACTTCCCTTCACGTATCGATACTGTATCCTAGACATCATTCTTCTTGAACTGGTCTTCCCTTTATTCTTGGTTACTTCTTCATAGCTGGAAGGTTCTGCATCAATGATGTCGCTGCATTCATCATATTATTCTTCATCTTGAACTGTCGTCACTTGTTCTTCGGAACAAGTCTCATCCTTGTTTGCTTGTAGGCGATTATGTATGCAATATTTCCTACAAGTCAAATGAATTTGTATGGTTAGAAACATTTCATAAGGTATATTCATAATGGTAAATTCTTATGCATAAATATATGATCATGCAACTACTTTAGCCAATACAACATTCAACCATATCTCACAGAAACTTTCTAGATGCCTTCCATCTCTACCAGGACAACATTGAGATTGTGCACTACTCCAATATGTAAGCAAAGAGGTTTCATTCTAGATAAGTAGCAATGGAGAGTTGTATAGAACCATGAGCTACTTACCCATCACATGCATATTAGTAGTATAATTTCGTTAATGCAAACATCCTATCATGCATAATACATCAACTGAATACAACCAAATGCTTAACAAAACAATATCATGAAATGACAATTGAATACTTATATTTATTTGTTTTGTAGGTAGACTCCTTGATCCTTCAGCTTCATCGTCTTCTTCATTCATAATAGCATCATTTCTTATCCAAATTCTAGGATGGATAATAGGTTCTTCAAGATTTGAGTCCTTCATATTCCTCATCGCTTGAGGGATCTTCTTTGGATGGTGAGAACTGGATCTTCAGTTGCTCCCATCTTCTCTTTTTTTCTTATGAGTCGAGTTTCTTCTTCTTCCCAGATTCCCCTGAAAATAATCACTTCCTTTTGGCACACATTCCTCACATGAATGGATTCATGATCCTAGGAGGCCATTCAAGATGGATATCATCACTTATGCATTCTCCTCTTCTTCTTCTACCACTTCAAGTTGTTCTACATTCTGGATCTTCACATTCTTCAACTTGTTTTGTCAAAGCCATCTTCTGATTTATGTTCTTCACTTTAGATAGCTTGTTTAAGTAATCAAACATCTTTAGTGTCTTTAGGAAATACATTTATAGTACAAGTTGATCCGTGATTGAATCAACGATGATCTTCTTGGCCTTGACCAAGTTCTTCTTGTGTAAGGCTTTGAGCCTCATCTCCCTCTAGAACTGGAATCTCTAAACTCATGTAGATGTCCATTCCATTTTCTTTAGAGAGATCATATACTTCCATGCTTGGAAGTTGTTCAACTTCACCAAGATTATCATCAAGCTTATGTGATAGATCACTTTTAAATGAGAACCTCAAATGAAAATAGCAAAAGATTAGATATTACCGATTTGAGGTGTCTATCCTGGTTTCGAAGCTGGTTGATCTAGGGTTTCTCAGAGAAACCCTAATTTTCAAAACTTGGAATTGTTTAGAGCTGATTGGATAGAAATATATATCTCTTCGAATGGATTTTTCCAATGTACTCCTTTTCTGAAAACAGTGGAGGGAAGCTCCCAGAACAGGAAGCCCTAGTTTTCCAATTTCTTCTACAGAAATGACTGTCACTGTTTATGTGATATATCCCAAATTAATACTCCTCTGTGTCTTAAATTTATCACTGAGGTAATACCACATGTCCCTGATATAAAACCACATGTTTCATCAGGATTTATTTTACCAATTGGGACTTATGATCCTTTTCCCATGGTGATCTGTTACAGGACTGTTCAAAATAGCAAAGTTGTATGGACTGCCACATGTCACTGGTTCATCTTCTGAGTCTAAAATTAGGAGAACAGAAATTAAATTCCATTCCATTTATGGAACATCTTCATTAATTCCATTTGGAGCTTTGTATCCCAAGATATTGCAGTTCTCCCTAGGTGTCCTATTTAGGGATGAATTCTGGAAGAGGCTGGAACCCTAACATGGAGGGATCATATCTCCCAGAATATAGAGAATATGAGGCTGATTTTTGGACACAGTCTAAATCCATATTTTATATTAAGCCTCTGAAATTTTCAGCTCCTGAACCTTCTCCAATATCATAATATAGCGATTTTACCAAAACGTAGCAGTTTTAGTATTTAGGGTTTTTCTAGCTTGAGGTGAAACTAGGGTTTGACTTTCCCGAAGGTCCACCCAACCAAAAATATTGATCCAGGTCTCTAAAATTAGGTTTTGATGAAGAGATTAATTCTATTCCAGGATCACTCAAAAGTTCCTGTTCTGTAGAAATCCCTAATTTCCGCACCGAAAACTGAAAATGCTCAAAATCAACTTCCGCTTTGACAGAAAGATGCGCCCTTCAATGGAGAGTCAGCCTAGCATACTTTTGCTTGTGGATTGTGGAGAGAGACCCAAAAAGTAAGAAACCCTAGCTTCTACAGCTGCACAATGTCTTCTTCTTGGGTTATCTCTGATACCGTGTTAGATTTTTATCATTCAAGCTAGCATTATGATCTGAGGATCTTTAATTGAGAGAATAACATGCACATCAATAAAACACAAGAGACAAGAGACACAAAGAATTTTCCTCGGGGAAACCATAAAGGAGAAAAACCTGCAACTTCCTCAGAGATAGAATCAACATCAAAATATAAAATCCCAAAATAGTAAGATGATCTCCACAGCTTTTGTCTCTCTCTCTCTCACTGAGAGAGATTCTCCTCTCTCACTCATGAGCCCCAATGAGTGAGTGTAAGTGTTGTATGAGTGAGATAAATAGAGATACTCACCCTCTATTTATATTATTTCATTCACTTGAAGTGCACTCCAACATGTCGTCCTCACTTAACAATTACTTACTAGATCCGACATCTCTAAGAGTATCTAATAACCCTAGTGCCCCACAATTTGTGGGGACTTTTCACTCTGCTCAACAAGGAGGGTTAACCTTGACTTAGATGATGGGGACTATTGCCTTGACTTACAATGACTCACCTAGGGTCAACTTCTCTAGGATAGTCTAATAACCCTAGGGCCCCACAACTATGGGGACTTTAACCCTTGACCAATAGGAGGGTTACCCACAATGACTTGACATGACTTTCACATTATAGAAACTTCCTGATCGAAACATTGGGGCATGACATGACTCAAATACATCTCGAAATAAATATCAGGTTACAATACATAAGAAATATCGATCAATGCATTCCGAAGTTACAAATACATCAACAAAACTTACAAGCAGTAATAATGATGAATCTAACCCTAGCCTTTTGATTTTAACAAACAAGCATTTACCACATCAAAAATTTCATATTTGAACACTCAGGTATTTGCAAACAAGCCTAGATAATGCCAGTTGAAGACAAAAAATCCAAAAACCAAAAAAAATATTTGCAAAATTTTTGAAAAATAGAGGTCTAGAGAAGACCTACCTGGCACCGTTTGCAAAAGGTTGTTGACAGTGCAGTTCTGAGGAGGCACCACTTCCTTCTAACTGCTCTCAGGTGGGGGCACTGCTTCTTGCTAACTACGCATAGGTGGTGGCACCAATTTTTGCTCACTGCATAAATGCGGTTCCCTACAAGTGTCCAAAACACAATAAGAGCGAAAAAACAAAGTCAAAGCTTGGAAAACCAGCATCAAAAATGATAAATCAACAATAATAAAGAGCTTAGAAGTTTAGGATGGCTTAGATCTGAAGAGATCTGATGATATCAACTCAAAACCCAACTAGGTCAGATCGTAGATCTAGCTGAAATCATAAGAAGCTGGAGCTTGGATTTGGACAAGTGTTCAAAGGCTAAGGAAGATCAAATCTGTTGAAGCTCTTCCCCAGTATGGTCGCCAGATTTGTTGTCAGGAAATTCTCACCTTCTATGGACAAAAGATGTTCTTTTGGTCTGAATGGTTCAGATCCACAACAAATAAGTTACAACAAGGATGATAGACTTCTCCTAGAAACTACAAACACTTGGAATACAATATTCATATATTGATGTGGTCCTTCACCTATGGCAAAATATCTCCAAGAAGATATCTGCAAACACACATCAAACTCGAAAGATCAAAATTACCAAAGTATTATCTGTAGATCTATATTGGTGACTAAGGAATCCAATAATAAACATGCAATATCATACGTGACAAGTTATATGGGAAGAAAACCAACTTTGCATTGATAAATAATGAAAGAGTTTACAACATGTTCCTTAGTGTTTATGCACTCCTCCACAAAACCGATGTCTTATCCCCAATAGCTCCAAATTGCTCCTCTATGCTCACTCTTGATGGATCAAGCCAGAGTGTCAAAATGGCAGCATGAATTTTCTCTCTCTTCAACCATGGGGTATGAGCCTATTTATATAGGCCCCAAATGGATAGAAATGGTTGAGATTTTGGTGGTTGAGGTGGATAGGAGATCCCCAAAGCATGGATCTCATGCTCGACTAAACCGCATGAATAGGAATAAGGGAAGCCACGAAGATTTTGATCTGAAAGCTTCGTTAAATCTCTCTTTTTCACCTTTTACCAAGGGCAATGCTACTGCTCCTTGATGATAGGGCGGTGTTAGGCAGATACGCTCTTCAAACAAAGAGGAAAGGTGGTGCCACTGCCTACATTCTCAACAACTCAGATGGTGTTGAAGAAGGTACTGCTCCTAAGCTTAAGGGTAGAAGCAGTGTGAGGTTTTTATGTGCAAATTTGACATTTGGATCAAGGTTTTCACTTCAAGATTTTGGAATGAGGGCAAACATGAATTTTTAGGATCTTATCACATCTTGATGATGAGATTTGGGTGTAACAATATGCAACTGGGACAACTTTCAAAACTATGTCTCGAATGATTGTAGCGCATTGTTAACCTATACATTAACATCTGCAAAGCCAAAGGTATGCGCAAAGCAAATGGTCAGCTCCTCCCAAGTGGTGATTTCTCTGCGCAGCTCTGTGGATAAGTACCAAGACCTTGGAATTTCATCCAATGTGTGAATAAAAGCATGGACCCACTCCTCCTTGGGTCGTGATGCCCACAGCTTCTAGAATTCCCTCATATGACTACAAGGGCTATTCTATCCATCATACCTCCCAGTGTTATATACCTCCATATGTAACACCTCGGTTTTGACCCCGTTGCATTAGATGTATATGATGTATATATTGTAAATGATCATGGTTTGGAGCTAAAGGCCAAGGCCCCACCATTGATTGGTTATGTTGTGTTTCAGATTTAAATTTTCATCGATGGTATATCTGGGCATGCAACATATATCAAGTTTGTCATCATGTAAATATGCATCTTTAATTAAAATGAACCCGACCAGCTATGTTCGTGGAAACTAAATTGTGAGGGGGCATGATTTTCACAAGGATAAGGGTGGGGGATGTCAAACCTTGGGACATGGGGGAAAAAGCCATGTGTCACCTTCCCTTGTCTTACCCAACTACCACCATTAAGAACTGCTGCTGTTAGTTGGGGCAGTTATGGCTGGGAGTGGAGTGTGGCAGGACTGCCAGCCCTTGCCCACATGCACACTCCACCAATGTGGTTGACCTTACAATGGCAAGCAAAACCACCACCATCACTCCAGTGGACATTCCACTCTCTCCACGTTGGTGCTGAAACATTCACGCACTTTCAAATATGCATTGTCTATTCATCCTCACGCAGGAACGGGAGTCTTTCCCATTCCCACGCACAATATTTTCCTGGTTTTACTCATGCAGTTTTCCTCTATATATTTTGTGGATGGAGTGGGTGTATACTTCCCTCACAGACTGATTCGTGGGTTGCTATGGTATCCCTTACATTACAGTGTGTTTTGTTGGTTTGTTCTTTACATTTTGGGGATGGGAGTCTGTTCATTTTCTCACACGGGCATCTATTATGGTTGTTCTCACACAGCCAGGAGGGGAGCCTCTTATCAGTGTTCATTCACTTTCTTCCATAGAGTGGAATCGGGTGTGTTTTCCTCTGTATTTTGGGGTCTGGTGCAAGTTTCTCTCACGTACAGGATGGGAGTCTGTATCTTCTTCCCCAGTGTGGTTTGTGTCAATTTTCCTAGTGGCTTCGTGGCTCAGGACCGGGATGTTGTTTTCCACATGTTGTAATTTGTGTTTACTGATACATTTTGGGAACTTTTGTAATTAGCTTGGGAGTTTTTTTGGCCATGATAGGGCCAAGAACGACTCAGGATTCATTTCCCTGTGTAAGTTGTAACTGCTGATTAATTGCATGCATGCAATGGTTGGTCTTCGGACTGTATTGGGAGTAGGGATGGGGGCTTGGTTTGCTTGATAAACTTGGTGTGTTTGGAAACCACATGGACAGAGCTAGAGGGCTGTATTTCTTCTCCACAACCCCTGAATAGCAATGGAAGGGAATGCAGGGCCTGAGGGACTGTGTAGCAGAGAAAGGACTGATTCCTTTTGTTGGGTGTGTGTGGGTGTCTTAGAAGTCAGGCTAGTTCTGGTGTAGGTGTTCCTAGCTCTGTAATGGGCTCACCATCTTAGAATTTAGCCTTTCCCAACTCCTTGATGGCCTAATAAACCTAACCATGTTGGATTGGCTGTCCTGTTGATGACCTGATAAACCCAACTGTGTTGGCTTGGCTATGTTTTGTGTATCCCTTGACTATGTGTAAGCCTTCTTGTTCCTTATTCCTTAGAGAATCATTCCCAGCTCAGGGGTGGCAGCGTTTCTAAAAGATTAAGGAGAACGCTGGCCTATGGTTGGGTGGAACATTGCAGAGACATAGCTGGTTGCGGAACGAGTTCTTATAAGATAAGTAACCTTGTCTATTTTACTTTTGCAATCATATTTACTGTTAATGAATGTGATGAACATGTTGAATGAATGCTTGTATGAATGTATGTTGCTTCCACTACGTATGATAAACAATTGCATATGTGCTTGTTCTACTTCAATGCATTCTATTTCAACATTTTTGAAATTCGCATGCTCATGGGGCTGGTAGCCCAGATGGTTAACACCACGGTAGCATCCTCTTCGTCGGTCGGAGGGTCGGGGGCGTTACAGTGTGGTATCACAGCTCATGTTGCAGCATGGGCCTGGATGATCCATGAAAGATGTAGTGACAGAGGCAGGATTTCTTTCTTCCCAACAGAGATCAGAAGTTGATGATAGAAAACTTCTACAAATTTGTCTAAGTGTTTGAACTATCGGTTCATCGGAACACTTTGCGGGAAGGACTTTCGATGTAGCGGAGAGCTGGGAAAAAGCATACCGACGGAGGACAGATGGAAGGAAAATTACGGGAAATTTTCTAAGTGTTTGACATCCATCGGTAGAAAAAGTTGATCGAGCGCCCGCCGTTGTGGATGGCTAGACAACTACGCGTTCGACGATTAAGGCCTCCGACCGCCGACGCCGTCAAGAAAGTTTAAATTTGTTTTCTAAGGCACAAAATCGTCGACTATCGGAAGAAGATAGTGTTTCATGTGCTGCCATTTCAGAATCCTAGAGCACTAGTCTTTCGACAAGAAGAGACTGTCGATACCAATCGGGTTATGCCATAGGAGATTGGGCCGCCAATCTGGAGAAGAGCAAAGATGATGGGTCACAATTATGGCTGCTGATGGAACTATTTCTCCGACATAAAGAAGAGAATTGAGCCGATCAAGTGGCGAAAAGGAAGACTAAGGGTGGAAATTTTGAAATTTTTTCTAAGTCCTGGAGTCGTCATCCATCGGAGATGGTTAGTGGATTGAACGTCCGTCATTACAGCTTCCTAGATGACTAACCACCCAATGCACAATACACCTGACCACCAATGCAGCGCATAGGCTGGTTTCATCATCGATTAGGTTTGGATAGTTGGATGTGGATCCGATGCAGCAGAAGGAAATAGCCGAACAGTCCTCCGCGTCGCTGATGCAGATCGGAAGTTTGGCGATTTGTCTGCCGAAACATCAGAATGTTAGTTGGGATGAGACTTGATCCTGTATAAGGAAATTTTGATTTTTCCATGGGATTTTCAGCTATTTTTCAGTGGATTTATAGGGCTGAAAAGGAGAAAGTGGCAACGATCTTATGCGCCAGATTGCGCGAAAATTCAAGATTTACAAAAAAACAAAATGAGGGCGCTGCCCTCGACCTGGGGGAAAGCCCCCTTGACCCCCGTCGTTCCCCTGAGACGTTCTTGAGGAAGAAAATTCTATGTTTTGGGAAAGTTTGTAATTTTATAATTTTTCCAGGAGAAGGTAAGTAATGCTGGTCTATATCAATGTTATGCATCTAACACTTGTGTTACTAACACATTTGCAGAATCATAGAAACCTTCAAGACCAGTGTTCTAGGTAGTGCAGTTTGATAAGTAAGTGGTGGTTCAGTTATGAGAACCCATGACGGATACAATGCTCGGGATTCTTAAGAGTGTGCCCGAGATGCCATAGGAGAAAATGTCCGTAATGAAAATGATGACATAGAGTCGAATGGAAGGAGATTCCAAGAGACACCGTCAGATGTTGTAGCCACCATGAGAAGCTTGATTAAATCCCAGGAAGAGCAGCATCAATTGAATGTTGCTATGTTGCAGAGTTTGACAAACTTACAGAGAAAGATAGACTCTGGACAAGGTACAGCAAGACCAGAAGGCAGTAAGAGCAGTACTAGGAGAAGGAGAATAACTTCTAGTGGATCATCTGATTCTGAAGAATCCAGCGGGGATTCAAGTTCTTCTTCTCATAAAAGGAAAACAAAGAGACACCATAGGGATCGCTCTCAGGATGAATTTAAGAAAGATAAACCTCCTACGTTTGATGGTGAGGTAAATACTGGACAAGAGGCTGAAGCTTGGCTTCTTGGAATAAAGAAGTACTTTCAAGTGCATGATTATTCAGGAAACATGAAGGCAAGAGTTGCCATATTCAATCTGAATGGAAGAGCATCCATTTGGTGGGAACATTTCAAGCAAGTAAAGAGGATCAGTGAAAGGAGACTTAAGTGGAAACAGTTCAAGAAGTATTTTAAGCAGAAATACCTCTCCGACAGGTATTATGCTGGCAATATTAAGGAGTTTCATGAGCTGAGATTGGGATAGCAGACCATGAAAGAGTATGCAAATAAGTTTTTGGAGTTTTTGAGGTATGTCCGGTACATCAGAGATGAAAAATTGAAGGTCCATCATTTTCTAAGTGGATTACCTCAGTCTTACAAAGATAGAATTGAGTTTTATGAACCTAGAACTCTTGAAGAAGCAATAAGGAAGGCTAAGTATTGTTATGAGCAAAGCAAGGGTAAGCCGGATTACCATAAGGCATGGAAGGACAAGAAGAATGAGAAGTTTGACCAAAGAAAGAAAGGTTCCAAACCTTCTAACTTCCAGAATCAGCAGAAGCAGCCATCTCAAGTTGCAAATAAGCTAGTTGGAATGACAGAAGAAAAGCCTAAATATCCACAACAGAATAGAGGTCCACTTCAATGTTGGAAATGTGGAGGACCCCACATGCGCAAAAATTGTCCACTCGAGAATGAGAGTGCAAGGCAAGCTTATAACATTCAAGAAGCAGAAACAGTGGGTCAAGTAGCAAGGGCAGTCCCTAGGATTTATGCAGCACTGGAGGACCGCCAGGCAGATCACCAGCCAGCTGTGGTTGAAGTAGCAGGTAAGATTGTTGAGCAATATGTTTCTATTTTGATTGACCCTAGTTCTACTCACAGTTACATTACTCCTAGAGTAGTGGAGATTTGTGCTTTTAAGAAAGTAAAGCATAGGAAGTCTTGGTTAGTTCAGCTAGCCACTGGAACAAAGAGAAAGGTTAGTGAAGTGGTAGAGAAATGTCCATTGGTCATGGATGAATTGGTCACTTGTGTAGATCTGAATGTTCTCATTGGAATGGATTGGTTAGAAGCTCTCAGGGTAAAACTTGACTATTACAATAAGACTTTCAAATGCATGGATGAAGAAGGGAACCTAGTAGTTGTGAAAGGTATTCCAAATGTGATTTCAGTACGGCAGGTTTCAGCAATGTAGTTAAAGAAGTTCTGTAGGAAGGGTTTCCAGTTGTATGCAGCTCAGATTTTGGAGGCAATAGGAGATGAAACTCTGAGGTTAGAGGACTATCAGGTGTTACAGTAATTCAGGGATGTGTTTCCTGATGAGATTCCAGGGCTTCCTCCAAAGACGGACATTGACTTCACTATTGAACTTGTGCCAGGAGTGGCACCAATGTCCAAGGCACCCTACACGATGAGTACACCAGAGATGCTAGAGTTGAAGATGCAACTGCAAGAGTTGTTGGAAAAGAAGTATATCCAATCAAGTGTGTCTCCTTGGGGAGCACCAGTTCTGTTTGTAAAGAAGAAAGATGGTACACTCAGATTGTGTATTGATTATAGACAGTTGAACAAGGTTACTATGAAGAATAAGTATCCTTTGCCTAGGATTGATGACCTCTTTGACCAAATGAGAGGAGCAAAGGTATTTTCCAAGATTGACTTGAAGTCTGGTTACCATCAGGTGAGAATCAAGGAGGAAGACATTCATAAGACAGCCTTCAGAACAAGGTATGGGCATTATGAGTTTGTAGTGGTACCATTTGGTCTCACAAATGCACCAGCTACATTTATGTGCCTTATGAATAGTGTCTTCAGCAGATATTTGGACAAGTTTGTTCTTGTTTTCCTTGACGACATTCTTGTTTATTCTAAGAATGAGGAAGAACATGAAGAGAATTTGAAATTGACATTGCAATTGCTGAGGGAGCATCAGTTGTAGGAAAAACTGAGCAAGTGTGACTTCTATAGATATAGAATTCAGTATTTGGGTCACATTATCTCAGAGGAGGGTATATCTATGGACCCTGAAAAGATTGAAGCCATTATGGATTGGCCTCCTTCAAGAAATGTGACAAATGTAAGATCTTTTATGGGACTTGCAGGATACTACAGGAGGTTCATTGAGGGATTCTCCAAAGTTGCACATGCCATCACTTCTTTGCAAAAGAAGGGGATGAAGTTCGAATGGACATTGAGGTGTGAAGAAAGCTTCCAGCAGTTGAAGCATCTTCTCACTAGTGCACCAGTATTGAAGGTTGCAGATCCAGAGGAAGATTTTGTAGTGTGTACCGATGCATGCGGACAAGGGCTTGGAGGAGTCCTTATGCAATACAACCACGTGATATGCTATGAGTCAAGAAAGCTGAAGGAGCATGAGAAGAACTATGCCACACATGATCTAGAGCTTGCAGCCATAGTACATGCTCTCAAGATGTGGAGACATTACTTGATGGGTAGAATATTTGAGCTCAGAACAGATCACTGTAGACTGAAGTATTTGTTTGATCAGCCTACTCTGAATGCTAAGAAAGCAAGATGGCTGGAGTTTTTATGTGAGTTTGATTTTGAAATCAAGCACATAAAGGGAAAAGAAAACAAGGTAGCCGATGCACTCAGCAGGAAAGTGCAGGAAATGCATGTGGCATCCCTTAGTATTTTCCAATCAAATTTGAGGCAGTAGATTGTTAATCATGCTGTTGGAGATGAATTGTATGAGCAGGTAAAAGACAAATTGCAACAGCAAAGTCTTGAGAAGAGGTATGAGGGATATAAATTGGAAGACGATGGACTTCTCACTTTTAAAGGTAGGATTTTATTCTGAATGTAGCATATTTGAGGAGAGCTGTCATGGATGAAATCCATCAAGCTCTGTATTCTAGTCACCCAGGATATCAAAAGACAATTGCTAAAGCCAGGAAGCAGTACTTTTGGCCGGGAATGAAAAGGGATATGGCTGAATACATTTCCAGGTGCATGAAATGTCAACAGGTAAAGGTTGAGCATCAACATCCAGCAGGTTTGTTGCAGCCTTTTCCAGTTCTGGAATGGAAATGGGAAGTTATTTCCATGGATTTTATTACAGGATTGCCGATGACTTGGAGACAACATGATTCCATCATGGTGGTGGTAGACAGGTTGACTAAGGCAGCGCATTTTGTACCGGTTAAGTCTACACATAAGACTGATGACATTGCAAAGATATTCATGAAGGAGATTTTCAAATTGCATGGATTTCCTAAGGCAATAGTATCTGACAGAGATGTCAAGTTCACTTCCAACTTTTGGAAGGGGTTGTTTGCATATTTGGGTACAAAGCTAAACTTCAGCACTGCATACCATCCTCAGACAGATGGTCAGATAGAGAGAGTTAATCAGGTGCTTGAAGATATTCTTCGCATGTACGTAATGGACAAACCAACCAAGTGGGAAGATTACTTGCACTTGGTAGATTTTGCTTATAACAATGGACAGCAGGCATCCTTGGGGATGAGTCCGTATGAAGATTTGTATGGAAGAAGGTGTAGGACACCTATGAATTGGGATAATCCAGTGAACAGGGTTGTGATTGGACCAGAATTGCTCAAGGAAATGGAGCAAGTGGTTGTAAAGATCAGGCAGAATCTGAAAGCAGCACAGGACAGATAGAAAAGCTATGCAGATAAGTATAGGGTGAACAGGGAGTCTAGTGTTGGGGATCATGTCTACCTTAGAGTGAGGGCAAGGAAGATTTCTTTGAAGCTTGGAAGTTGTGCCAAGTTGTCACCAAGATATTGTGGGCTGTTTGAAGTGCTTGAAAGAATAGGGCTAGTTGCATATAGACTTGTATTGCCTGCTAGAACTAGAGCTCATAATGTTTTTCATGTTTCTTTGCTTAAGAAATATGTACATGATCCTAACCATGTGATAAATTGGGATGTGATTCAGGTGGAACCCAAGGGAGAGTTCCGAATCGAGCCAATGCACATCCTCTACAGGAAGGTCACAGTGCTCTGAAACCGGGCCATAGGTCAGGTAAAGGTGCAATGGGAGCACTACGGACCTGAAGAGGCTACATGGGAGCTGGAGGATGCCATGCAATTAGCACATCCATTTTTGTTCAATTCTACGAAACACTGAGGCGATACCAGTGTAGCATTTTGTTCAATTTTGTAAAGCACTGAGGACAGTGCTATTGAAGGAGGAGGGGAATGTAACATCGCGGTTTTGATCCCATTACATTAGATGTATATGATGTATATATTGTAAATGATCATGATGTGGAGCTAAAGTCCAAGGCCCCACCATTGATTGGTTATGCTGTGTTTCGGATTTAAATTGTCACCGATGGTATATCGGGGCATGTAGCATATATCAAGTTTTTCATCATGTAAATATGCATCTTTAATTAAAATGAACTCGACCAGCTATGTTTGTGGCAACTAAATTGAGAGGGGGCATGATTTTTACAAAGATAAGGGTGGGGGATGTCAAACCTTGGGCAATGGGGGAAAAATCCATGTGTCACCTTCCCTTGTCTTACCCAACTACCACCATTAAGAACTGTTGCTATTAGTTGGGGCAGTTATGGCTGGGAGTGGAGTGTGGAAGGACTATCAGCCCTTGCCCACATGCACACTCCACCAGCATGGTTGACCTCACAATGGCAAGCAAAACCATCGCCATCACTCCAGTGGACATTCCACTCTCTCCATGGTGGTGCTGAAACACTCACGCACTTCCGACTACGCATTTTCTATTCATCCTCATGCAGGAACGGGAGTCTTGCTCATTCTCATGCGTAGGATTTTCCTGGTTTTACTCACACAGTTTTCCTCTACAGATTTTGTGGATGGAGTGGGTGTATACTTCCCTCATATACTGATTCGTGGGTTGCTGTGGTCTCCCTTACATTACAGTGTGTTTCATTGGGTTCTTCTTTACATTTTGGGGATGGGAGTCTGTTCATTTTCTCACACAGGCATCTATTTCGGTTGTTCTCACACAGCCAGGAGGGGAGCCGCTTATCAGTGGTCATTCACATTTTTCCACGGAGTGGAATCAGGTGTTTTTTCCTCTATATTTTGGGGTCTAGTGCAAGTTTCTCTCATGCATAGGCTGGGAGTCTGTATCTTCTTCCCCAATGTGGTATGTGTCAATTTTCTTGGTGGATTCGTGGCCCTGGACCGAGCTGTTGTTTTCCCCATGTTGTAATTTTTGTTTACTGATACATTTTGGGAACTGTTGTAATTCGCTTGGGAGTCATTTTGGCCATGATAGGGGCAAGAACAACTCAGGATTCGTTTCCCTGTCTAAGCTATAACTGCTGATTAATTGCATGTGTGCAATGGTTGGTCTTCGGACTATATTGGGAGTAGGGATGGGGGCTTGGTTTGCTTGATAAACCTGGTGTGTTTGGAAACCACACAAACAAAGCTAAAGGGATGGCTTTCTTCTCCACAACCCCTGAATAGCACATGAAGGGAATGCAGGGCCTGAGGGACTGTGTAGCAGAGAAGGGACTGATTCCTTGTGTTGGGTGTGTGTGGGTGTCTTAGAAGTCAAGCTAGTTCTGGTGTAGGTGTTCCTGGCTCTGTAATGGGCTCACCAGCTTAGCATTTATCCTTTCCCAACTCCTTGATGGCCTGATAAACCTAACCATGTTGGCTTGGTTGTCCTGTTGATGGCCTGATAAACCCAACTGTGTTGGATTGGCTGTGTTTTGTGTATCCCTTGGCTATGTGTAAGCCTGTTTGTTCCATATTACTTGGAGAATCATGCCCAGCTCAGGGGTGGCAGCATTGCTGAAAGATTAAGGAGCACGTTGTCCTATGGTTGGGTGGAACATTACAGCGACATAGCTGGTTGCAGAACGAGTTCTTATAAGATAAGTAACCTTGTCTATTTTACTTCTGCAATCATATTTATTGTTAATGAATGTGATTAACATGTTGAATGAATGCTTGTATGAATGTATGTTTCTTCCACTGTGTATGATAAACAATTGCATATGTGCATGTTCTACTTCAATGCATTTTGTTTCAGCATTTTTGAAATTCGCATGCTCATGGGGCTGGTAGCCCGGATGGTTAACGCCATGGTAGTGTCCTCTTCGCCGACCGGAGGGTCGGGGACGTTACACCATATCTCCGAACCGTACAATTATCAATCATCGAAACTATGTCCATTCATGAATGGTCTCCTTATGAACTTCCCACCAGCATGCTGGAGTGGCCTTCAATGCTTCTTCTAATGCCGACAAGCATTGAGGCTCAGATACCTTTGCTTAAAAATCCTCGAGGAACCCAGATAGTTCTAATAGTCCTTCATATATTGAAAACTCAATGATCTCAGTAGTGACATCACGCAGCGACTGTGTGATCAGCCCACACTTTCTGAGTGATACTTCATGCATCCGATTTTGACAATTTTCCAGCACATCATCAGAATCAGAGGATACACATCTAGCGCTGCGCCAACCAGTTCTCGGTCTACTATAGGATGGATGTAATCCTTAGAGATATTATGAATGTGATCCCATCCTATCATGACTTCATATTTGAATGGTTCAATATATTGTCTTCCCTCATTTGGATCCATCAGGGAAATGACTCGGATATCCTGGTTCTCAAATGTCATCAACCGCTTCTTAAAATTTATCACAGCCATACTGTCATTGTCCCATCCAATCCATAGCAACACGAGATAGTATCCCCCTCCATCAATGACTTCAATTACATCAAAATTAGCATGAGTCCTCATACCTTCGACATCTAAAACCAAATTCGACACACGGCCGATCAGTTGAACTTTGGCTTGATGAGCCAGTCTTAGCTGCACTGGGGACCAACCAATCCTTGGTTCCCCCATATTCTGCCATGTTTGTTCATCGGGATGTTCACATCTGAACCAAGTTCTAGAATAACTGAATTGACTTCGTAGTCCCCAATCTGGATGTTCATCCGCATTTCTTTGCCTGTCTTTTTCTTCTGTAAAGAATTCACCGTAGAGTCCTGCAACTCTCTATCCGGACGATGCAACAACTTCTCAATCTCGACTAGAGCATCGGGATATTTTTCCAGGGATAAAAAACTCTCAAAGAAATATTGTAAGGTATCATACTGTCATGATGATCCAA
Organism: Pseudotsuga menziesii; assembly: GCA_001517045.1. NCBI lineage: Eukaryota > Viridiplantae > Streptophyta > Pinopsida > Pinales > Pinaceae > Pseudotsuga > Pseudotsuga menziesii. The sequence continues at coordinate 919,856 of LPNX010673768.1, read as the reverse complement.
CTTCTAACGAAGAATCGAAAGTAGAAGGCATGCCAAAAATAGGTATCTTACCAGGATTTCTTCCAAGCGCCTGGAGAGCTTTAAAATAGGTATCTCTCTCGGTCGCGATATCAAACTATGCTTTCTTCTTGCTAGCCATTCGCACTTGTGGTCACAGTCCATCTTCTCCATTTTTCACGCCTGCTTCGAGTAACAATCCAAACATCAATATCCTATGTCCGCGACTCTTCTAGGGTGATTCGGTGGTGGATTTTGGTTCACCCCTGGGTTCATAGGTTAATTGATATTCTAATTTTGTACTAGAATTGGGTTTCCCTTGATTCTGTAGTTGCTTCTAGTTCTATATTTTATTATGGGCCTAGAACTAATTCTAATTCTATAATAAACGAACATTGTTGGCCTGCCATCTCGCAATTAACTGAGGACAATTTTCAACAGTATGATAAATCAATGCATAGTATACACATTGCAAATGGGGAAAATCCCTCTAATAGTGGACAAATTTCCCATAGTTATAACATTGGATTGATGCACGACCTCATGCTCCTCCATGGCCGAAACCTCCTCTTCCCCTGAATCCAAATCCCCCGCGGTATCCTCCTTGTTTTTGATATTGTGGTTGAGCTACCTGATACTGATATTTGGGTTGTGTCATTTGATATAGTGGGGGATTACGCTACTATTGAATGTAGTGCACTTCTTATAATTACTGCAGCTATGGCAGAGCCATTGGGGTTTGGGTGTACTGCGGTCGCGGTGCAACCTGCGTATGTGGTTGCGATGGAATAAACTGCATCTACAGTGGCTGCGTATACTAGACTTAAGGTGGTGGCTATATCACCCATGGTTGTGGCTGCTACACCATACAGGTATCTTCACCTTTCACGAAATATGCATCGTATGTCCACTCTTGAATTAGATCATAGGCTCGATAGTCCTTATCCTCATGCACAACAAAACGACAGAAGGTGCAATATAAGCTTGATGGATTTGTAACCATTTTCTGCATGTAGGTACAACATTTTTTTCGATGCCCATATACTTGACATATGCGACACAACATCACACTACTGCAAATCAACAGGTTTGGCGCTCCCAATAGTAGATAAATCTGGAAATAGGGATAGGTATATTTCGTGTGTCCATCCATGTGACACCGAGTGCACCACAATTCATCATTTTCATCTTTCACCTTCTTGATATCCTACAGTTGAATTGTCAGGATTTCCAGCTATGCTTATATTTGGTTCATGCTGACAGTAGTTTCTCTAATAGGTGAAGCTTCCAGCTTCATCGTGATTTCCAAAGCCTCGCTCTAGGTTGTGATATTTTGTTGTATTAATGGGTGTCGGATATGAGGGACGAATTCCGCAATGAACCCTTCTTTATGTTGGACGTCACTCATATCAAAGTTGACCCATGCCATCAGCATCTTAAACCTCTGATCAAAGTCCCAAACCATCTCATTAGGGAACTGTTTGATTTCCTTTAGCTCTGTAATGTATTGTGCTTTAGATTTTGGTTTCTTAAATTCTTCAATTATTCCCTTCTGAATCTCATCCAAATTATTTTCCACGGTCCCATGCGGGACCTGTATGAATCTCATGTACCAATCAAGTGCATGACCCTGAAGAGTGGTTTCTAACTGGCCATTCTTTACATCCTCATCGGTAGTATGTCTAGTAGTTTAGACTGCCTCACATAAGAACCAATACTGTTATAGGTCATCAGTTCCATTTCCATGGAACATAGGCAGCTTCATATCATCTCCTACCATACTATACCTTCTTCCTGCAGATGTTGCTTTGCTACTAGATGTCACTTGGCATGTTGGACACATTGACGTAGATTGTGTATATTTCCCTAATGGTGGAGTAGTGCGTGGAGGTGTGGACACATTGCTACCAGGGTTTGACCTTGCTTCCACCCTGGGCGTATCCTGGGTTTGCTCATCCTCTTCTTCATTGTAGGGTCATTTTGTTCCCTGTGGTTGTCCTTCATGATTTTGTGTTTCGATCACAGTAGGACCTTCTCCTATCCTCTGCCTCTTATTTACTCAGAACCTTTCCCCTCCCCTTGTACAAACACTCTCTTCCTTGGCTTCCCTCATAGTCTCATCAAAACTTACACCCATCTACCCCTTATCTTTCCATTCGTCGCCCCCCTTCTATCGTGCTATTCACAGCCTCCACACACCATAGTTTTACTACTTGAGGTGCATCTTTCGTATTCCCTTTTCACAAACAAGCATCTTGATTGAAAATTGTAGAGATAGCAAGAACCTACCTCGTGGCCCGTTGAAGAATTCTCATTCTGCTTCGTTGTGGGACCTCTTGGTATCAACCACAAACTCAGTAATGTATCCTTCCCTAATACTATCCAACCAAACTTTGATAGCCTACAATTCCTTATTGTTAGTTTCTTGGAGTTCCTGAATTAACTCAGGAGTCCAGGATGTCAGCTCTACTCCCTGGAAGTTGCACTTCTTGTAGGTGAATTGTGCCAACCACTCATAGAGTATGATGGGAAACTCACAGAAAAACCATTTTTGAGGACCATCATGAATGTATCTTTCCAACCATTCATCTATCCTCAACTTTGGGTTCTAGTTCTCAGCTTCAGTGAACTCTTGCAGTCTTAGGTCGAACCAATATTGGATCTCTGGTTTTGTCGGATGCCACAACATATCCTCCTCTTCAGTTACAACAAGGTCCCGGAAATGGAACCATTTCTTGGCCAAAACCCACCAACAAAGCCTTGTCTACAAGGGTTCTCACTCTGTTGATTCCCAACTAGTGCAATCTCCCTGAACACCAGCCTAGATAGGTTTTACCTTGCCCGGCAACACCCACAAAGCAGATGAAGTCTCACCCGAGATGTTTGAGGGAGAGCTGTCGGAACTAAGTTTCTAGAAGTAAGGAGGAGGATTGGGGCATCAATGATTTATCAGCACAACTATCATATCTAGTAGAGCCATTTATCAAATATCACAGTATTCATCATAGATCTATCGTTCCAATCATAGATCTAACAGATTGTATCATACATCTATTCATCGCAACAGTATTACATTCATAAAATAGAACCATCGCAGTAAATAAAGACAGGAAAATACATTGTGGTATATGAAAAGGGAAACAAGGACAATAGTGATTCAACTCAATATTCGTCGTATCATATTCATTGAAATAGATCCAAAACAGCAACTATCTTCCTCCATAGCGAGAGGAAGATCAATCCATAGAGTCGCATACAAGTCACAAAAGATTCAATCTCTCACTTCAATCTCATCTCATACACATCTCTTCTGTATATCTCTATATATCTATACAACTGCAATTCTAATCTATATATAGGCTTGCACCTTTACATTCAAGATCCACTTCTAACTAAATCATAATTGATTTAACAACTAATGACATATATCCACAAAATGTGGTCAACCAATACAAAAATATGCATAAAATATTCAAAAGTGGTTTGTTTTCCACCCATCATGCTATCTTTGGCTTTGCACGGGGTCGCGTGAAATTGTTAAACCTCTACAGTGCTACATAACTCACTTACCCCAAAACCCCTTCTAACATGTGCGTTGATGGTGTTTTGAGGGAAACAAATTTGGTTTCGAGGCCCTTCTTGAAGGTGGATGAGGTGGAGGATTATCCCTATTATCTAGGTGAGGTGGCATTCGATTCCTAACCTATGGAGAAGATCCCTTAGACCCCTCCTCCTAATCCTCAACCTACTATATCCCTTTAGCCTTAAAAATTAAATGCTCTCTCCATTGTGAAGAGAGGAAGGACTATGGCACTATTATGCTGGTAGAATTTCTAGGTGATCCTTAACATCCTTTGGGAGGCTTACTAGCTTGATTTGAATGCTTGGCTTGGCTTGGATTGTTGGATGGAATATTGCATCGTTAAGGCTATGTTGTGATATTCCTATCTTTTATGTAATTCTATGGGTCTCCTTGATTACATTAATACAAATATCTTTCCATAAACATTGTTGTTTTTAATGATGTTTAGATCTTTCTTCCTCAACTTTTAGCTTACATCAATTCATGTTTGGATACACATGTATTGTTTTCTTGTTTCCACATGCTTTACAGGGTTTTGCATCTCAAGATATGAAGGCTTTGGACCTTGGATCAACAAAAGAGAGAAGAGAATTTGCATACTTCAGGTAACTAATCTATCTGTTAACTTGCATTTCTGATTGATCTAGGAAAGTAGGTTGTATTGTGTACTTGATTTTTTCTAGACCCACGTGGACTAGGGATATATGACTTGAGACCGCTTCAGTAGATTTATCCAATAAAAAATTTGGTGAATCCACTGGAGATGTTCATAGATTTGATTTTGTTTGTTTTGATTTCATATCTCTTTATCAATCCTTGTTCCAGCCTATAGAGACCTTTCCTCCTTTATATCTTGTCTTTGAAGAGTGTCCTGCATCCTCTTGATGCTCTTTGGATCACTATCATACCTTCTTCCCTTCTCCCATAGGAAATATGGATTTTACCCTATTTATTGCTCCAACACCTAGGTTGTGTAGATAGAGCGCCGCTGGTATTATTTTCTAGTTTTATAAGTGTTGTATCCACCAGCGCTCTTTTCCTTAAGAGATTGTGTATTTTCGGCACTTTGGTGCAGTATAGAAAAGTTTTCCACCAGAGCTCTTGTGTAGTCTATTAGGTGCACCATTAGCACTCTTATGTAGTGGAGAAAGTGCATCTGCCCCTCTTAGGTTCTCTGGTGCAGTATAGGGAGGTGCTCCTACCCTTTGAAACTTGGATATCAACTTATTTTTCCTTATTTTCTGGGTTTTGGTTTGATGGATTGTGGTTTTTAGGATGCATATGATAGTCATACACCCCCTATACCCAGCATTATCTATGTTTGCAGTTGATTTTGGTTATTTTTGCATGCTTTACTAGTCAAGAGAATGATTTAGTTCTGGTAGACAATTTCATTCCTCCACCTGTTATCTCTTCCTTGCCATTCCTAATCACATTTCTAGACCTTTTCAGATATTTTTTGATAGATAGATCTTATCTCCAAACCCTTCCTCCCCTCAATCATTGATTTTTGGTTTCATTTTCATTGATTTGGAGCAATTCTTGATTGTTTTCGAGTTGTTCGAGTGCTTGTCATCTTCCTTTTGATTTTTGAATAAATGGAATGTTGTAGATATTTTCTAATTTTCCATTTGTATATCTGAAAAGAGTTTAATTATCAAGTTTAATTTTGAGACATGCATTTGGAAAATTGAAGTGCTTCTCTACTTTGTTTTATACATAATTTATATTTGTTGCATCTTTGATTCCATTTGTGCTTTTTGGACTATTATTGCAGAAATTTAGAATTGTTGCATTCTAGGAAGGAATTTATTCTTTTCTTTATTGTTTAGATTCATGTTTTTTTGAAGAGAAAACTCAATCAAAAGAGAAGAAAATTAAAAAAAAAACTATTTTAAAATCAAAAGAGGACCCCCCTATGCTCGTGTATGAATTCAGAGGGCTTTTCCAGAATTGTGATTGATGTTAGTATTTGAAGCTTCATAGTTTGATTTTCCTAGAACTTGGTTTTCTTAGATCTATGATTTATATCTTCTTTCACAGAAAACTCTTTCCCTACCTTAAGTAGATTTCATCGAAAGAGAAATATTCATTTTCATGTAGCTAGGATTTTCATTCTTTTTACATTTCATGTCTACACCTCATGCATCCACTTAACCGCTCAAGATAAAATTAACGCTAGCTTAGGTTTAAAATCATTTAGTAACTGTGTGTAATTTAATGACGTGTTCCAACATCATTAAGCATGGTAGCTGTCGTTTATTGCATGCACTACATTCTGGGGACTGAGTGGTTCTTCCACGTATCATCAGTATATCGAACGGCCTTTCACGTACCCTTGAGTTATATACAAAAGTACTTCACGTACTCGATTGTATATCAAAGGGCCCATTTCGAACGGTTGTACATTAGACAACACCACTATGGATTTGAGCTTCCCCATCGCTAATGTATATTGGGAGACCCTCTTAGGATTCCTGTGACCAACTGAGTTAACCTTTTAGTCGTTTTGGCATCACAATACACCGAGAACAACACTCAGGTATATTACTACACATGTGTCATCCATGTAGTTGGGTGTTTAGGAAAGGGTACGGTCCCAATCCTCCTTGTTGCGTTTCAATGTTGGACGCTGTGGTATATAGCGAGTTGTGAAGCCTTGATAATCCCGTGAGGATCTTGACCATTAATCCACTCCTATTCGCACAGTTTTGTTGTGAACTTTAGACTTGAGTAGTGTTTGAATTGTGTGGTACTTCAGATATTCTTATAGAGTTCATATATGGGAGACTTTCCTGAGACCATGAGTCAAGAGACCCCTTTTCAGGGTATGTCTTTTGTTTCTCCCCCTTATGGAGTTGTTTGTCCTCCCTTTATGGAAACTTTGAACCTTCCCGGATTGACTACAGGAATACCTATATGGTTATTCTCCAATCCTATCATACCAAATGCATCCTTTGTGTTGGATCTAGGTCCTTTACTGCATGAGCATCAACCTCATGTTAATCCTTCTCCTTCTTCATTGAATGTTGAATCGACTTCCTTTCTTCCTCTTCACCTGTTAAAAACTCTAGTGTTAGTAAACAAGCAGGTAAGAAGAAGACAAAAAGGAAGGATAAGAATAATAACACTAAGAAGAAGGTCATAGCTCCAACCTATGATCATCATGTTGGGAGCCCACCAGCCACTGATCATCATGCTAGGAGTATTGATGTACCTGTTTCAGGCCCGTGTAAAGATAAATTCCCTTGTAGACTTTGCAAGGTTGATCACCTTCTCAAGGATTGTACCAGACTTTCCCTTGTGTAAGAAGTGTGTTCTAAATATCTTGTGTCATCAATCTCTAGTCATCATGCTGATGATGCCCCATCAACCAATGACTCTGCGGTTAAGAGTCATAAATGAAAATTCAAGTATCCTTTCTTGTTATGTAAGGATATGCATTGTACTTTCCTTTGTCCTCGCATGGATGAAGCTTCAAAGTTGTTAGAATATATTATTGTTCCTCGACAGTGGCTTCCAACCGGTTATCGTAAGTTGTCCCTTGACATCCCATCGGTTGATAAAGCAGTTGATCCAAGTCTATCCTTGGTTGATCCCACTCTTCCTTTGGAGAGTGAAGTTAAAGTCGTAGAGTTGATGTTATCTCCACCCAATCCCACTCTTTCATCAAAGAGTTTTGAGACTGAAGTAGTCCCTTTGACATAGTCTTCTCCTTGTCCCTCTCTTCTAATCAAAAGTGAAAACCATCCAGCTGAAGTTTTCATAGTTAGATTTGATTTTTCTATGTGTTATCATCAGATCTGCTCCAACAAAATTTCAGTTTCTAGCAGCATCCAAATGTCAAAGGGACCACTCAGGTTTCAATTTGAATACCGAGATCAGATAGAAAAGCAATCATGATGGCACTCATGTGGAAGAAAAGTTTACAATTTGTGTGTTTTGAAGAATTTGTAGAAAAGGAAAAAGCACGATGCCTTAGTCGTGTTGTTGGTGATCCCTTTAGAAAAGGTGTTGAGCAAGGTCCTCAGATTGACCAGGAGCAATTTAACAAAATTTTGCGTTATATTAAGGCTGGGAAAGAGAGTGGTGCAAAACTTGTAACAGGGGGTTGATCTTATATCATCATTATGCAATATCTTTCATGCCTCAAAAGTTGATTTTCTAGAAACAATTAAAATGGCCAATAACTTAAGCTTTCTAACCTTCTTGCCACTTATCAGGAGAATGAAGTATTAATCAGTAGGTGTCCAGTTTGTGGGGAGGCTCTAAGTGTATCAGATAGTCTAAATGACATGATTCATGTTAGCCTATGCTTCAATGAGGGAACTGGAAACCAAATTATGACTGGAGGATTTTTTACTGAAAAGCAAGCATCCTATGGATGGATGTTTAAATTAAGTGAATGGGCTCATATTTCAAGTTATGATGTTGGCTTGAAGTCTGGGTCAAATGCTTCACATATTCTAGTCTTTGATAGGAGAACAAAAAGGATAGTTGAGGAATTGATAAATCGCAAAATTGTTTTGTCATTGAGGGCTATTTACCAGTCCAGACTTGGGCTTACTCTTATCGATGAAGGTACACGGGAACTTCTACAAAGGATGTCAGATAAGCAAGGGGAGAACATGAAAACTAGATATTCTTCCAAAAATATACCAAATTTTATTGATTTTTTTTTAGGATCGCATAAATGTGGATGAATTTAAATATCCTATTGAACATTTCAATACTTTCAATGAATTCTTTAAAAGAAATCTTAAGCCATGTGCGCAACCTATTGCATATGAATACAATGACCATGTTGTTGTCTGTGGAGCTGATTCACGATTGATGGCATTTCAGTCAAAAGATGACAGCAAACGATTCTGGATAAAGGGACGTAAATTTTGTGTGTGAGGTCTCTTAGGAGATGAAACATATTCAAGCAAGTTTGGTGAAGGATATTTGGTGATATTTTGCCTAGCTCCACAGGACTACCATCATTTCCATGTTCCTATCAGTGTTGTAGTCAAGAAGTTCATTGAAATTCCTGGTCCTTTATATTATGCCTACAATTTTTTCAGAAGTTCAGGTATGGGAATAACATTTCGGGGGATAACATGGCCATAGTTACTGATGAAATATTTGGCCCTGTACAATCAATTATGAAATTCAAAGATTTAAACGAAGTGATAAAGTGGGTGAATGCTAGTCATTATGGCTTGGTAGTAGGAGTGTTTACAAAGAGTATAGAAACCGCGAACACTCTTACTCGTGCCTTACGTGTAGGAACAGTTTGGGTTAATTGCTTTGACATTTTTGATGTTGGTATACCTTTTGGTGGCTATAAAATGAGTGGTACTGGAAGAGACAAGGGTATATATATAGTCTCCAAAATTACTTACAGGTTAAATCCATTGTCTCTCCTTTGAAAGAATCCAACATGGTTGTAAGCTGTTGGTTCCTGCAATTAATTGATGTATGCGAGGACACAACCCCTTATGAGATCGGTGGCAGAGAGTAAAATGGATTTTAACTTTGGTGTATGTGTCAATCAGCTGAGTGACATGCAGAATCAGTTTATTGTTCACCAACATTTTGAGGAATCAATGCGTGGAAATCATCTTGGGAAACCCATAACAGTAAATTGATAGATGGAAGAGTATTGTGAGATAGAGAATTAGAACGAGTTCTTCTAAAATTCAGTTCCAGATTTCTTGCCAGTTATAGATTTTGAGGGCGATTGGTGATGAGATGATAGTCAAATATTTGGTAAAGGGACACTTGGTATTAATTGCTGATAGTTGAGCTATCTTCTCCAGATTTCCTGCCAGGGAGCTTGAGATTGTCTTTATTTTTGCAACAGAGCATCTTTTGGGGAGGATTGTTCAATCCTTAAAAATGGTAATGTAATATTATAAAATACAAGATTAGAAATTGCAAAAGGGGTGGCAATTGGAGTTATGGAAATCCACTTTTGATGATATTCTATATGACATGAAATGCTCTGCATCTTCAATACATGTTCTGCTTTGATATGATTATGAATATGAATTGGATTTGTATCTTATGAATTGTATTTCTTGTGATTTATCCTGTATATGGTCAATTGAATCCCATTACATAATTCTTATGGTGAAGTACAGTTATCTTTTAAACTTTTAATGACAGAGTCAGTCTCATTTCATAAATTCATGCTCGTAGTTCCTTTGATATTGAATTTTGTATTATGTTTTATGTTGTACAGATCTTTAATGATTATGTGATTTTTCTATATCTTTAATTTCATACCAGCCCAATTTTTATCTTGATTTCATTGAATTATATTTTTGAAAAAGATTTCTTTAATCTTGAACCCCTGTAATCTAGGTTCAACTTTAGGGATAACATCTTTTGGTGCCGTTGCCGAGGACGGAGAAACGAAAGGATATCTTCCCCGGGAAAGAATGACAACGATTAGATCCATCTCTTGATGGTGGACAGGAGCAGGGCACTAGTTTGACTACAGATTTATTCACTGGGTGACTCCATCTTTGAATAATCCATAGGCGATTTTACAAGATGTCAAAGCGTTTTGAAACCATGTTTGCACAGAGATTTGCTCCGCTCAATTTCTCAAATGTTCCTGGATTTCCAAATACAGTACCTATCATGGATGAATGGGGAGATTTTCTTCCACGATTCCGAGAAAAGGAAGAGGACAATCGGGCACATCATGTAATTAAATTTCATCAGTACATGGATCAGCTGAGTATACATCATGAAGATGTATTGATGAAAAATTTTATGTATTCATTAGATGGTTGTGTGAGACAATGGTACAGAACTCCTCCTGCTTCTAGTATTTCCTCTTTGAAAGATTTTCATGATGCCTTTTATTCATATTGTAAGAGTATTTACCCAGCTGAGTGTCTTTTTGAGCATTGTTGTAGGGGATATGCGTTATATATCCATGGTTTAGAAGCAGATTCTTCCAGTCGTAAAGATGAAGCCGGTGGTTATGCTATGAAGAAGGAAGAAGATTTATTATCTTCCTCTAATTTTGTTTTACAACAAGAAATTTTTCAAAATTCTGATATTAAAGTTGATGATAGCATCATAGAACAGAAATCTTTATCTTTAGAAATCAATCAGAATGCCCCATTTTATGATGAAGACCTTGAAGTTCTAGATTGGGATCAGCATCAACCGATTCACTCTAAAGATATGTCAATATATGATGAGTATTCAGATGAAAAAGAGCAGATCCCTACATCACATTTTGTTGATTTAAGGAGCATCCAACGGATGTATGATAAATATGAATCAAATTTTGATGAGGAACAACATTGCATGGAAATCAACTATCTTGAATCCGTAGAAGACATTGAGCAGCCATATTTGCAATCCAATAGGCCAACATTCATCATGTTTCAAACTAGATTTGCAGACAATATCAAACAACCTATGATTAGCAAAAAAATCAATCTGCAGACATGTTTAGATTTGCAGGTAGTTGAAAGTGGCAACCATTATGAGGAAGAGGATATACAAAGATATTTTGATCTTCAACTTAAACAGCAGCAAGAGGTATTTCTTTATAGCTTCATTGATCCATTTGTTGATTATATGGAGTCTTTGAGCAGCTCAAATGTCAGATTGTTTTTGTCAAATGAAGGTTGGCTTTTCTCTTCTTTTGAAATGAATTTTGATATTCCATGGGATTCTTTATTCATCATCTCCAGATCAGAAGTTTTACCAGTTAGTCAAATATTTGTATGGCTTCATTGGAAGCATGATTTTACCTAATCAAAAGAAATAAGATGAGTAGAATGGGAGCTATAAATAAATAAAGCTTTATGCTTCAAGCAGTTCCTTAAGTTTGTAGTATGAGCAGTTTGAATTTGCAATTTGTTTTTGTAGTATAAGAAGAGCAAGTTTTCAAAGATTGAAATAGGTTAGGAATAAGATAAAAAGACTCCATTCCAATGGAAACAAGGCACTAGTATTTCTTATTTTCAAAGCAGTGAATGGCAGGACAGGGTGTAGTTATCAGAGATGGTTTCATTGGAAAGGCACAGGTCTACTTGTTCTTGGCAGCTCACAGGGAGCATGCCATCCCCAGACGAAGCCAGATGTTATCATCAGATCTGCTCCAACAAAATTTTAGTTTCTGGCAGCATCCAAATGTCAAAGTGACCACTCAGGTTTCAATTTAAATACCGAGATCAGAGAGAAAAGCAATCATGATGGCACTCATGTGGAAGAAAAGTTTAAATTTTGTGTGTTTTGATGAATTTGTAGAAAAGGAAAAATCATAGTGCCATAGTCGTGTTGTTGGTGATCCCTTTAGAAAAGGTGTTGAGCAAGGTCCTCAGATTGACCAGGAGCAGTTTAACAAAATTCTGCATTATATTAAGGCTAGGAAAGAGAGTGGTGCCAAACTTGTAATAGGGGGTTGATCTTATATCATCATTATGCAATATCTTTCATGCCTCAGAAGTTGATTTTCTAGAAACAATTAAAATGACCAATAACTTAAGCTTGCTAACCTTCTTGCCACTTATCAGGAGAATGAAGTATTAATCAATAGGTGTCCAGTTTGTGGGGAGGCTCTAAGTGTATCAGATAGTCTAAATGACGTGATTCATGTCAGCCTATGCTTCGATGAGGGAACTAGAAACCAGATTATGACTGGAGGATTTTTTACTGAAAAGCAAGCATCCTATGGATGGATGTTCAAATTAAGTGAATGGGCTCATATTTCAAGTTATGATGTTGGCCTGAAGTCTGGGTCAAATGCTTCACATATTCTGGTCTTTGATAGGAGAACGAAAAGGATAGTTGAGGAATTAGTAGATCGCAAAATTGTTTTGTCGTTGAGGGCTATTTACCAGTCCAGACTTGGGCTTACTCTTATCGATGAAGGTACATGGGAACTTCTGCAAAGGATGTCAGATAAGCAAGGGGAGAACATGAAAACCAGAGATTTTGCCAAAAATATACCAAATTTTATTGATTTTTTTTAGGATTGCATCAATGTGGATGAATTTAAATATCCTATTGAACATTTCAAGACTTTTAATGAATTATTTATAAGAAATCTTATGATAGGTGCGCGACCTATTGCATATGAAGACAATGACCATGTTATTGTCTGTGGAGCTGATTCACAATTGATGGAATTTCAGTCAGAAGATGACAGCAAACGATTCTGGATAAAGAGACGTAAATTTTCTATGCGAGGTCTCTTGGGAGATGAAACATATTCAAGCAAGTTTGGTGAAGGATCTTTGGTGATATTTCGCCTGGCTCCACACGACTACCATTGTTTCCATGTTCCTATCAGTGGTGTAGTCGGGAAGTTCATTTAAATTCTTGGTCCTTTATATTATGCCTACAACTTTTTCAGAAGTTCAGGTATGGGAATAACATTTCAAAGGATAACATGGCCATAGCTACTAATGAAATATTTGGTCCTGTACAATCAATTATGAAATTCAAAGATTTAAACGAAGTGATAAAGCAGGCGAATGCTAGTCGTTATGGCTTGGCAGCAGGAGTGTTTAAAAAGAGTATAGAAACCGCGAACACTCTTACTCGTGCCTTACGTTTAGGAACATTTTGGGTTAATTGCTTTGACATTTTTAATGCTAGTATACCTTTTCGTGGCTATAAAATGAGTGGCACTGGAAGAGAGAAGGGTATATATAGTCTCCAAAATTACTTACAGGTTAAAGCCATTGTCTCTCCTTTGAAAGAATCCAACATGGTTGTAAGCTGTTGGTTCCTGCAATTAATTAATGTATGTGGGGACACAACCCCTAATGAGATTGGTGGCAGAGATTATAATGGATTTTAACTTTGGTGTATGTGTCAATCAACTGAGTGACATGAAGAATCAGTTTATTGTTCACCAACATTTTCAAGAATCAATGTTGGGAAAGCATCTAGGGAAACCCATAATAGTAAATTTATAGATGGAAGAGTATTGCGAGATAGAGAATTAGAACGAGTTCTTCAAACATTCAATTCCAGATTTCTTGCCAGTTACAGATTTTGAGTGCGATTGGTGATGAGGTGATATTCAAATATTTGGTAAAGGGACACTTGGTATTAATAGCTAACAGTTGAGCTATCCTCTCCAGATTTCCTACCAGGAAGCTCGAGATTGTCTTTATTTTTGCAACAGAGCATCTTTTGGGGAGGATTGTTCAATCCTTAAAAATGGTAATGTAATATTATAAAATACAAATTAGAAATTGCAAAAGGGGTGGAAATTGGAGTTATGGAAATCCAGTTTTGATGATATTTTGTATGACATGAAATGCTCTGCATCTTCAATACAGGTTCTGCTTTGATATGATTATGAATATGAGTTGGCTTTGTATCCTATGAATTGTATTTCTTGTGATTTATCCTGTATATGGTCAATTGAATCCCATTACATGATTCTTATGGTGAAGTACAATTATCTTTTAAACTTTTAATGATAGAGTCAGTCTCATGTCATAAATTCGTGCTCGTAGTTCCCTTTGATATTGAATTTTGTATTTTTTTTTATGTTGTACATATCTTTAATGATTATGTGATTTTTCTATATCTTTAATTTCATACCAGCCCAGTTTTTATCTTGATTTCATTGAATTATATTTTTGAAAAATATTTCTTTAATCTTGAACCCCTGTAGTCTAGGTTCAACTTTAGGGATAACACTATGCAAGAGGAAATTTTTTCTCTTTTGACAAAACCCTCTCCAAGTAGCCTGAGGTTATTTCCTTTGACTGGAGTAACCTAGCAGATTCTCATCTTCATTCAAGTATTCCTTTCTATATATCTGTGTGAATTACCACTCAGAGTATACTCCGCACTATCGTTGATGAAGGGGCTTCTGTAAGTATTCTATCCTCTATTGCTTGGAAAGCCATAGGTTCTCCTCCGCTTGTGCCAACCACCAGTCAAATACTGGCTTTTAATCGAAGAGCTACAGAGCCTTTAGGGATCCTTCCTCAGTTTCCTATCACTTTGGAAGGAAAAATTGTTTGCAATGATGTCATGGTAGTCCAAGGTCCCTTATATTTTAGTATTCTCCTTGTGCATGATTATGTTTATGCCATGAGAGATGTAGTGTCCACACTCTTCTGAGTGATGTATTTTCCCCATGATGAGAATATTGTGATCATTGATCAGCTTTCCTTCATTAAAATCGATCATCATATGAATCCCAGTCATCAGACTTCCTTGAATGTCCCCACATGTTCTTGTGGTTCCTTCCCCTTCTAGTTAGCTCCTTCCCATCATAGGTAAAATGGGGGGCATGGCTCCAGTCTCTAGACATATTACTAGAGTTAAGTCACTAGCTTCTTATGTAAGGGGGAAACCCACCAACCTCTGGACATCATGTTGGCTTAGAACTGCCTTGTGATCATAGTTCTCATTCTGTGTCAAGCTCGTTAAAAAATGAATCAGATGCCTATGAGCATAGTTCCTATTATGTGTCAAGCTCATTAAAAAATGAAACAGATAGTTGTGAGCATAGTTCCCATTCCATGTCAAGCTCGTTAAAAAATGAAATGAACATAGTTAGCATAGTTTCTATTCTGTGTCAATCTCGTTAACAAATGAAATAGATGTTGTGAGCATAGTTCCCACACTATGTCAAGCTCATTAAAAAATGAAACAGGCACTTGTGAGCATAGTTCCCATTCTGTGTCAAGCTCGTTAAAAAATGAAATGGATGTCCTCAAGAATAGTTACTCTCTATTTCAAGCTTGTGTAAAAATGAAACATGTCCCCTCAAGCATAGTTATTTTCTGTTTCAAGCTTGTGTAAAAATGAAATAGGTCCCCACAATCATAGTTATTTTATGTTTCAAGCTTGTGTAAAAATGAAATAGGTCACCTTGAGCAGTGTTTATTTTTGGTTTCAAGCTCATTAAAAACTAAAATTGACCTTGAGCATAGTTCCCTTTTTGTGTCAAGCTCAGTAAAAAGTGAAACGGATTCTTCCATTGTGTCAAGACTCAATATTTGAATCTCCATTTCATCTGCTTGTAAAGTAGATGAAATGAAGCTTCGGGGGCATGTACCCTACCTATTTGTATTGGGATTTAGTTACTTGGAAGTTATACCGGGGGCAAGTACCAACAATTGGACATCATGTTGGGAAATAACCCATCAATGGGAGCCATTTTGACCATACTTTCTTCTAGTTTCAAGCTCACTAAACCATGAAATGACCCTTTTAGAATAGTTCTTATTATGTTCCAAGCTCGTTAAAAAATGAAACAAATACCCTAAGCATTCTTTCAACTGATCTCCGAGCTCATTAAAAACAATAAGATGGTGTTGAGCTTACTTTTCATTTTTCGTGCTCTGGTTAAAACATGAAAACTGGTTTGAGCTTACTTTATCACTTTTTCATGCTCTGGATTCAAACATGAAAAAGGTTCTGAGCGCTTTTTATACCTTTGTCGTGCTCATTAAAAACTCAATGAAGAGGTATCAAGTATACTTTTACTATTTTTCAGACTCGTTAAAATTGGATTATGAAAAAAGAACCCTTATATCGTCCTCTTTAATCTCTTTTCGGACTCTTAAAATGTGAAAAGATTGTCGATTGATATTGTCTTCTTCACACTCATAAAAGGACCCAAAGAGTCATCTTTCTGGTGGTATTTTACCCCTTTTTCGGACCAGGGGGCACTAATTATGAAAAAGGTATACTACAGGAAATCATGACTGGAAGAGTTATCCTGGGAATTATTTTATACTTTTTTGGGCCTTGGGGACTAAATTTACAAAAAATTCCACCCTGGAGTCTTCTTAGTCATTTCAGACTCTCTAAACATGAAACGACGAATGAGTTTTCTTTCATCGGGCTCATAAAATTAAACGATGAAGGACCCTTTTCTGGGAACGAACCCGTCCTTTCTCAAGTTCATAAAAAATGTGAGAATGGACTCATCACTTGATGAGCTATAACGAGTGTTTGTTACCCTCTTTGAACTCATAAAAACAAAAAGAGGGACTCATCCTTCATGATGGGGAAATTAAGGAAAGATTTTGTATTTTGTTATGGCAGTACATAGTCACTCTTGAACATGGAACTCATTTTCATATGCATTTCAGTACTTGGGTAATCTGTTTGTCTTCAAGTCCTGATGATTCCTTGAGTCTTCTTACCTCGTTTAGGCTGGCCAAGAATACTCCCGTCGTTAGTTGCATTGGGGGTTGGGTGTCAGTCTCGTCAAAGTTAATACTGCCAAGTTATACCATGCCCATGTTCAAGAGAAGTTTTGTCATGTGTTCACTGTCTACATTCATTTTACCTTCTATCATGTTGGTCATCTCTGAGTCAATCTTGTATATCACTTGGTTGTCTGGTTTACTCCAAAACATCTTTGATTCTGTTCTGTGTCGATGATTAGGGTTTCATCATGTCCCTCCTTCGATGATTCTATTCCCATCGACTTCAACATCTCATCTAGGGATTAGAATTAGAAACCAAGACATGTACATTGGGTCTGCATGCCTCAATGGCAGGTTACCTCGCTTTCAACATGAGTTTGCATCATTGGCTCGTGATTAAAATATTTCATCGAGTGTTTGACTCCAATTTCTTTATTCACATTCGATGGTATGTACTGAGATACCTTGGGAATCATTGACATCAATGGTGATTTCCCTCATGCTTGTTAACAGTTTACATTATTGGCTGGTAATCAAGTGGGTTCTACCATGGTTGACATCAAGACATTGTAATCACATGGTTAGATTCGTATTGTTACAGGTTCGGCTTGAAGACCATGGGTCATCTTATATTTTTCCCATGTTGTAATGGAATTTGTTTGAGTCATATTACACAAATCCACATTGTATTGGTCATGGCTGTGTTATCATCTAATCATGGATCTGTGTTTGTGTCTAGTAGCCATGATTGTGTTCATCCAGTCCCTACTACCATGGACCTGCATTGTATCAGTTGGAAACCATGTTATTAGTCATATGAGACTTAAGTCAGTTGTACTGCAGCAACTTCCAACCAACATCCTTGCCTTCGATTTCTTCACTTTACAAAGCATTCACCTATCAAATTCCTATAACTTCATTCTTTAGGGGGAATTATGCTACACCAAAATCTTGTCCTCTTGATCCATGTGTCAACCCTTTTCCTAATCCTCAATTTTCCCTCTACTAAATTTGATTGGTACATTGAGGTTTTTTTTTCCCTTTTCCCCTATTTAGGAAGGTCGACGCTTTTTCTCTTCTTGCTAAAAGCATCGTAGGTGCTCTTTCCTTTCATGTAAGGTGCACTGGCTCCTTTTTCCTTGAGTGTAGGTGTGCTGGTGGCACTCTTTCTCCTAAGAGAAGGTGCACTGGTGGCACTCTTTATCCTAAGAGAAGGTTCGTTGACACTCTGTCTCCTACTGCTAGGTGCACCAATGGTGTTTTGAGGGGAAAAAATGTGGTTTCGAGGCCTGGTGGTGAAAAACATTAAACAATTTTATAACATATATCCAACGATTTAATTGTCAATCCGAAGAGAGCGTAAACTTGTGAGGTGCGGACAAATTATATGTAGGGGCAAAGTATTGCTAACTTATTCTACAATTGAAATTGAATTAAGCTTGCAAAAGCAGGAAATGACATGGAAATAAACCTAATCTAGAAAAGCATAAGATTGCAGAAAATAAACTGATATAAAGCAATCAACATTAGCTTGTGAGCTCACATAAAATCAACACAACTAATTCATAAACAAGCCATCAAAATAGGGAGAGATCAAAATATTTATTCTAAAACATGAAATATATTACAACAGGATCAAATCCATGACTATCTAAAAATATGAACCAATTCTCTACTACCAAACCACTAGAGAGGCCTCTAACCAAAATGAGGAGAGAGCCCTCCTATTTATACATGAATTCAAGATAACTAATCATAATTACAGATCCACTATTCTCTCAACTTACCCCTTCAAATCCTCAACAAATCTACAACTCATCCCTTCAAATTATCCAACAAATATTGGATGATATATTCTCTCCACATTTCCATGATCTTCTCCTTGAAATTAGCCCACATCTTGAGGATGAAACTCGAATTTGAGGCTATGTGGTCACTTTTGAGCTTGTTAAATTCTTCAAATACATTTGTAAGCATCACCAAACTCACCCAACTTTAAAGTATAATGAAAATATGTTATTTTTCTTAATAATTAACCACAAATTCACTCAAAATGTTCAAAAATAAATGATTTGGAAAATAACAAGGGAACCCATGTGTATTCATGAAAATGGTGGGTATTAATGGTTTTATGGAAGGATAAGATAGGAATAAGATGAAAAATGGTATATGAAAGGTGAATAAAATGTGGTCTTTTTGCGGCTCAACATTCTCCCCAACTTGACTGGTTGCATGTCCTCATGCAACTATGCATTGATTCTCTTTAAAACTTTTGGCTTTGTAGTTGGGATTTACATGATGATGGTATGTAACAGTAAATCATTCCATGATTTGAAATGCATAAATGGCAGCAATTTTCCTTATGGTTGGTTCTTGTGTGACAGCCATAAGTATAGCAAATGTTGGTTCTTGTGTTAACAACATTTGCTCGTTTTATTTTTTAAATATATTTTTTTCTTCTTGGTGCAATACATAAGATTTAAATGTACACATGCATTAGAAATGATGAACCATCAATGTATATTAGAAATCCTTTTATTTATATTATGAATCATGTCAGTATATATAGAAAAAAAATTTATTCAATGTGTAACAAAGCATAGTTTGGGAAAGACATGTTGGTTAATGGTAAATGAGATGATGAATATGTAAAATGGTAATGAATAGTCCCCCGCCCCCCAACTTAAGATATATTAGGTTTATGAAAAGGAGAAAGGGAATGTAACATGGTGAGGGAATTTTTCAAATTCATTCATTTTCTATCATTTAAGGAATTACATGGCTAAAGATTAGAAAACAACATACCTCCACTTATCCAAAAAGTTGATGAACTTATGCAATAGGAATGTGGCTACTGCTGCTGAATAATAGGATGTGAAGTGAAGGATCTGAACAGTTGCTTGGTTGGATGAAGTAAAAGATGAGAGTTGAAAGTAGAACTGTGGTACTCTCATATGGCTGAAGTATGATTCTGTAAAAATGTTGATGGAGTCATGCAAAGTATATAGTCTTCACCTGCTACAAAACCTGATGTTACAATTCTTACCATGCGAATAAATGTGTCGATATCGAACATGGAAAGAAGTCATTGGATTACCGACCATTGATGAATGCCATTAACCAATGCGAGGCAAACTCACCATTGATGTTAATGAGTGCCAAGGTACCTAAGTACATCGTGGAAAGTGAGAATAAATGAGTTGTTGTTGATCCACTTGCAAGATCTAACAATCAAGGAACATTGATGTATTCCCATGATTGTTAGCGAGAGAACTTGCCATTAAGGCATGCAAGCCTCAAGGTACTAAGAATGAACTCTAGTCTCTATCCTAGATAAGATGCTGAGGTCGATGGGGAAACACTTGTTGAAAGGTGGGCCTTAAGGAATCCTACATCAGTCAACACGAGTTGTACATAATGAGTGGTAGGAATATAGATGAAAGATCTCATGGTCAAATAGTTTTTATGGCAAGGATAACAAAGCAATGTAGTCATGGAAAGGAAGCTTAATGGTTTTATTCAGAAGGAAAAAGATAAACTGAAAATGAGGAAATTGTGTGTGACTCAGAAAGGTAGACATGCGGGAAGTCATGATGTATAAGGCAGTGAAAAAGTAGACTCTCACATGGATGACGAATAATCTTGGAAGGAAAAATGGTAAGTAGTCGTGACATGACGTAACTGGTTTCTGAAAGGCTTCTTTATGACACAGGGGCTTCACTTATTGACCAATATCCTATCACATTAGTTCATATTGTGGGTTTTAAAATTATCAAAAATTGAACCAATATATTGCAGGTATTGGGGGGATGAGGAGTTTAAGGTGTGGGTGGGTAGGGTGGTTTATAAGGATTGAGGTATAATAAGGGGTGGGGAGGAGGTTTTAAGTATTGGGAGGGGGTTTCAACAAAAATACTTTCGGGCAATATCTCTGGAAATTAAGGGTATTCTTTAATATCCCACGATCGCACGTGCTATGAGAGGTTCACTAAGTGAAGTCCCCGTGCTTTATGACAGCCAAATGTCATAGCATACATAGTGGAAACTCCACTTCTTCAATCTTTCAATGGAACTTTTTTGAAAATCTTCTGCATGCCATTTGTTCGTCTTTAAGCCTGCAAAAAGAAGGTTAGTATTTCCCTACAACAAACTTGTTAGAGCATCGAAAATACATGAAATTATGTGCTTAATCAAAAGTTAAAATAAATCAAATGATCTTATACGTGAAAGTAGCAACCCTTCTAGTCAAAACCTGTTTTTGAGTGACTTGTGAAAACAAGTTAGCGCAACACACATAAATTTTAAGAAGATTCCAAGATCATTTATAATTTTAAATTTGATTACCTAATGATTTTTATTTATTTATATGTTTTTAAGTTTTAATTTTATTTTATTTTTTATTTTTGTAATGTTATCATAACCCTTTATTATTATTATTTCTGAAGTGGTTTTTGTATATATAATTTAAATTTGATTTTACAATTTAACAATTTTTTATGTGTTTATTTTAATATTATGTCAATGTGTTTTTTAACGTTTTTTATTGTTTTGAAATAAAAACAAAAAGAAATTGGAACAAAAATCAAAGTTTTTACATCCTCCTTTTACAAAGATTAATGTGTCTTTATGTAATGATTGAGCAAACAAAGAGAGAGGGTTGACTCTTTCAGTGGTCGACCCCTCTAAAAACAGACTATCTGAATGATCTGGAGTGTGCAAACAAGCGGCAGTCTTGGCAGTTTGAATGACCATGCGAGTATCTGTCTGAATGAACACATGTTGTTGGAGGTCTGCAATGACTGACCAAATGAGCCTTCACTTTTTAAACAGAACTACATTCGAAATGGCATGGTTTAAATATAAAAATCATAACAAAATTGGAACAAACACCTACCTCCCCCAAACCAAAGAGGTGCCAGGTCCCATTATGCAAAAATAAAAATAAAAGGAAGGCTTAGCTGGGACAGCAGCTGCCTTCGATTTCAAGGAAAAATGAAACATACTTTGATTTAGAGTTTTTGTATCGAGCTTCCAAATTGTCTAATTTCGTTCAATTGATGGACTATTATCAATTTCATGAGATCATGTCTGTGAACTAATATGTTTAAATTTTTCCATAAACATTATGCTTAGTGCAATGTAAACTTCTTATTTGTTCAAATTTGATGACTATGAAATTCCCATGATCAAAAATCGTCATTAAGTACGACAATACACGATTGAGATTTATGAAATTTTGACAAATATATTTAAATCAAGGTGTTGATAACAAACCTGTCTCGTTAAAATTCTAAGATCCTAGCAGCACACCATGCAAACAAGATCCTGAATTCTTTTCCCTAAATGTTCACTAGCACTTGTTTTTTTTACTTCATCAATAATCTGAGTATGCGGTGGCAAAATGAGTTATTAACTCTACCTTCTTTATTAAAATGAGTTCTTCAAAGTTATGTGGAAGTTTTCTTATTTCACGCATTCACAATATGTCAATAACAATTCAATTTAGGTCTTGAGTAATTAGATGTTCCTTTGTAAAATACTATAGTCAAAACCAAAGTGTTGTGAAATTATGAATCACCTAATGTTTTTTATAAATTTATTAAATAATATGAAAAATTATATTTCCCTCCCACAAAACTTTTAATCCAAGCTTGCATTGACATATAATATTTTACACGTGTTTTTGAAATGTAGCAAAATATATAATATAAAAAGTGGCATATTAAAGAAAACAATAATTTATATAGAAATATGTCAATCCTTTATGTAAGAGATAATATTTCAAATACATTTTCTCCAAAAGAGAACGTATCATTTTCATATAAGAAAACCTTTCCCTAAAAGCTCAGAGTATAGATAATTTTATGAAATTGTGAATTTTAAAAGGTATAAGTATTTAATAAAATTATCAAATTCAAAGATTAAAATTAATGTCAATGTTTTCGCGACATAAGATAAAGTCTTTTTCGTAATGTTCCCTCTCTTTTCCAATTAAATGATTTTCACAAATAAATGGTCATTCAAGGTTAATCTTTGCATATCATAATAGCCTCTGAATCGACTTGTCATGCTACAATAAAATTAGTCGAACCGTTTGAAGTATAAAATATATATATATATGGGGCTTGTTAAGTATGCTATATTTCCCATAAAACAAATATATGATAATGCACAACCATTCCAAACAAACCATATATATCGTAGCTATGACTTATGCATGTCAAATTGCTCGGGACACAGAATTTTCATTACAAAGATGTTCTCGATAAATGTATGGACATTCAAACATGGATTTCCAGCAATTTAGTTTAATTTCCAACATGTTTAAACCTATACGTTTTCATAATGAGAATGGTATTATTTCCACAACTAAGAGAATAATGCTCATAGCCGGATATATAAAATAACAATCTTAAATTCTCAATTGTTAATGTAACTGTTAATCGTTAGGGATTCATGCCGCAAATTTAGGCATTGACTGTTTGAGAATCGAATTGACCGTTTGAGAATCGAAGCCCAGCCCCTTCAAATACAAATTTAAACTTGAAACTAACTGCCAGTCAATCTTCTAGTCTGAAATGAAATATCATATCTGTCTCATTTGGTGCGGGTCGTTGAAAGCGAAGGAAAGGGAGATCGTTCTTCCATTCATGGAGTCTTAACTATCAGTCTCGATCAGTCTCGCGTTCAGATCCCACTAAATAAATGTTGCCTACCAGTCTGCAAGGCGAGGGGCAGTTTGACAACAAAACTGTTAGAAAAATCCGTCAGGATTATTGTAAATAAATAATAAATAGGAATATGAATAGATAGGAAGCCAAACAGGCTGAGCGGAAGGTGAAACCCAACCGCCATGAGATTTGTATAAGTATAGGCTTTTGCATTGGAATAGTTAATCAATCGAGAGTTATTACCAACAAGTGGTATCAGAGCAGGGCTGTCTGCCATAACTCCTGCCTGCGTTCTGCCATATCTAATTCAGGCTGCCTGGATGTCTGCCCATCGCCAGTCTGCCCCTGCACACATTCATTATGTGCGTTTATTTTCTGCTCATACGTTTGATACCTAACCCTAACGCTTCATCTCCTGGCTGGCTGAGCTACGATTGTTTGTGCATTGCTGCATGCATTGAACCATTGTTTCCTTTATGCTTTTGAAAATGTACATGCGAAGATATGTGGAAACCCTAGTTTTTTATCAGTGAAAACCAGCGTTGGATATGCTGCCAGTGCACCCCCACTCTGTTGGCAGTTGCGAATTGAAAGGACTGCGCGGATGCGTAGATGCATGGATGCGAGCTTGAATGGGAGAATGTAGACTGTGTCTTCCTAATGCTAAAGCGTGGGTCCAATGTTTGTTTTGGACGAGTTTATGAGCTGTGCGTTGAAACAATGGTGAAAGCTATGCACCTGCCAGACCAGCGTGGAGATTGAAGAGCTGCGTGGAGAGATTGTGCTGGTATATCGGTGAACCCTAATTTTTTGTGGGCCGCATCTTCATTCCTTAAGCCTGAAGCTGCTTTCTCATATTTGAACGGGATTGCTTCGTTCACAATATCTTTGACTGCGTGGAGATTTCTCTAATACAAACCCTAATTTCTGCTGTGAATTTGGAGCATTAATTACAACGTGGAGCTGCGATTTCAAATGTTTCTCCTGGAAGTGGAGCTGAGATAGAGAGACGCGATTTCAAATCTGTTGTGGAAGATCTCGAGTGTTTCTCCTGCGTGGAGCTGTAACCCATCAGCGTGGAGACCTATCAGTGTTTATGTTGAGTGATATAATATATGTTGCGTGAGTTTTTTATTTATATTCCAATAATATATGCTGCTGGTATCGTGGTATTCAATATCTGGTGCTTTTTCAATATTGTCTGATCCATGCTGTTTAATTTTATGAGCATCTTTCGGTTTTGAGCATGGCTAGCATCCTTCTTTTGCTCAGATAAGCTAAAACACGGTTGCAAAAATATATCAGTCGCCGATCGTCTTGCAAGACGCTTGAGTAGTTCGAGGGGAACTATAAATAGCTCTCAGCTACTTTCCTAGGGCAGAAGTATGAGGCACCCTTAAATTGTGCCTGGGTGCTAGGAATGCAAGCGCCTAATTTTTCAATGTAATGCCAGTACCGTTTTAAAGAGCGCAAAGGGAACATCTAGGATGGGGGTAGATCAATAGAATGCAACAAGGCATTTACAAATGGACTCAGTGAGAACCGCACAACTAACAAAAGTAATGGGTTATCAAAACAATGAATGAAGACTGATATATTGGAGAAATTATGTATGCTGGAGATTATTGTATGCTGCGTTTATGATGAAGAATTTTATGTATATGCTCACTGATATATTGAAGACTCTTGCTATATTGTGAAAGAATGTTTGTTTAAATATTCACGTGGATACTCTTGCTTGCTGCATACTACTGGAACATTAAAAAAAAACTGGAGCGCACCCACTGAAATGTTGCTGCGATTTCTGAAGACTAAGAATA